>NW_010583060.1:0-72213 GCF_000705375.1 Tinamus guttatus | reverse complement strand
CTTTCTCTCTTTCTTTCCTACTCTATTAATTCGGAGTGTATTTCAGACCATTTATCCTGCATTCAGAGCCCTTTTGGGAATAGTCCTCATTACCTGCAAAGATTTTTCCCATAGCAGCTGTATCCCTGGGAACAATGAAACCATCAGTGAGCTTGGTTAGTGCATGGAAAGCAACCTGCTTCTCATGGCAGCTGGGAACGGACTTCGGAAACATTCCTGCAAAAAACATTACAAAGGACTTTGTCATTCAAAACTGAAACATGTGTCTCCTGACTCTGCACAAGGCTCCCTGCCAGCAGAGCTCCTGACTCTATTTTTGTCCTGTTTAATCAAGGACAGGCAAGAGAAGAGAATTTGTAGTTAGTTGCTATGAGCTCTGGTACCCTGGTACCCATTTCACACTTCTGTGAAAGGGCCTTCTTCTCTGAACTGAGCTCAGTTTGGTTTCCTATTTGCTCCTACTTCAGCCTGGAAGCACCAAACATCTTGATCACATGTGAGTGCTGGGAGATGACAGCTTTGGGTTGCAAAGTGGCTGAAGGACAGGATTGGGAGGAAGAATTTGGGGAGCTAGGTCTTCAAGTGGAAGGCCTTGGTGCTTTTGATCAGGGTGCTCCTAAAGCAGAAGGTTTTGAGGCTTATTTTCTCAAACTGAGGTCTGCAAGAGAAATTGGTGAAACCCTTATGGAAATCCATCATCATAATGTGGAGTCTGTTCTTTGTGCTCTCTGTACATACACTGTGTTTGTGGATGACATTTTGAAAGAGCTGTATTTACCTCATGATGCTTCTCAAAGCGTGGAGACTTCTCACTCCGTAGTCACATATGAATATCTTATGAACGGGGCATACTCAGACTAAGATTTCTTCCGTTAAGCTTTCCCTTCCATACACTGTAGCTTCTTGGTACGCTTCCTGCAGACTCTGCTGGCTCTTCCTAGAAGATGAATTTTTGCCTCAGTAACTCCAGGCTTTCTATTAGCTTAATCGCTTTCACTCATAGTTTACCCCCTCAAGGTCACATTATAGTTAAGGCACTACAGTGCTGAGCAATGCACAGAGGTGGCTACTGTAACTCTGTTCTCTTCCATGCCGTCAGGCCTCACGTGTGGATGTCACTGATGCTTGGTGGGCTTCCTTGAGGTGGAGGGTGCTGCAAATTGCAGCTCAGAAGCTCTCAGGTGAAGTCTGAGGACAAAGGCCTCCTGAAGAACCCACGAGCAAACGCACCAACGTGGGACTTGTGGGCTGGCTCGTATGTGTGTGCTGGGAGTCAGTCACTTCCTCAGGCCGTAATTCTGCCATTGTGTCCCGTAATCCCCTTCCTCACACTCTCTCTGAGTTCCCCAGGTGGTCTCCTGGGCACAGTTTTGGCTACAGTACATTTCTTTTGGCTCTCCAGTGCTACTGCTTTGAGTCAGCATTTTATTTTCATTAAAAAAAACTCATTTATTTTGTACGCAACAATTCAGCTTGCTGAAATCTGAAATTAAAAGTTATTTCCAGGAATTTTAATTTACTAATTTACTCTAGTTCTCAATGGCCACTAGTAACTTTAGCACCACTTATCACTAAAACAATAACTCAAGTCATTTTATAATACTTCTAATTAGACTCTGATATTTATTTATGTATATATTTATTTATTTATTCTGCAAAACAGGATGTGAAGGGAGTTCAAGAAATAGAGCTTTCCATAGCTCTCTCCCAGGATCACATACAGTGGGACAAACTTGGCCTTGCGCTGTGGCCATCAGCTGGGCATGTTTATCGTATTAGCTGGCTTGCCAGGTACAGTGTTCTGCTAATGCTGCCAGAGCCTTGCAGATGTTGCCCGGTTCCCTGCTGGGTAGACGTGTAGCTTTCAGCCCTCAACCCCATTAACAAAAAGGAAACCGCTGCAAGCTCAGATGTGTTTTCCTGCCAGTGTATGAGTTACGTGCACAGCATCCTTTGGGACTCGGCTGCACATTTTGCTCTAATCCTAGCTCGGATCTCCTAGCTCATGGATCTCCAGGACTGCAGGTCTAAAACATATATGCCGCACCACTGCTGCTGTGTATGATCACTCCCAGTGCTGAATGGACAAGTGAAGTAAAAGTTGCTGGTACTTGAATCAAACTGATGCCTGCTGGAGCTTTAGGGGAGGAGGCTTTATTTAGGAATGCAGTCCCTCTTCTTGGCAGCTACCCCTGCTTGTGCAGAATAGCGCCTCAGTGGAAACACTTTAGTGAGACCTATAATGAATGACTCTGTCCCCTGAATTTTTTCTGAGACTTAAATGTAAAGCGTAGGGCTTGGTTTTGCAATGATGCTCTCCTGCCCAGCTTGTCTCTTTGCCTTGCAATAGCAAAAGGAGTTTATATGTGAGGGATTTCAAGTCATACCTGAGATATATTCATGTTCATCTTCATGATGAATCATCTTGCGCCTTCCTGATTTTGGATTCAGGGAGTGGTCTTGTCCCAGAGAACCATTTAGATAGTGGCAATCTTCCTGATCTCCATCCACCTAAGAAAACCTTCACCTGAAGCCCAAACATGTCCACTGGTCCTGCCAATGGAAGTCAGGTGGAGAGGAGATCCCCTTGCCTAATTCCTGATGGTCACAAGGCCAACTTTACTTTTCTCCACTGACTGCAAATGGGTGTTAAAGTGATTAAAATTAGATGAATGCCACCTAGTCAGTCTTGTCCACCTAGTGCTTGATCAGGGCCAGTGTCCTCCCAGCTGTACATGAGGCTGTAACTATGCAGAGGGTTGGATACTGAATTAGATGATTAACAAATATCGCTGTGCCCCAGGGTACAGATAAAGATCAAACATATTTAGAAACATATTTCCACGTATTTCTCTAACAGCATATGTACATAATAATGATTTGGAGATCAATTGTTCAGACACATAAGTATTCTGCCCGAGAAGTTGCATATTTTTAAACTAAAAGCTTGAGTCTCAGTACAGGCAGGTAATTGTAGAAATCTCATTACATACCAATTTTCTGCAGGCTACCTGCTCTTAACCTGCTCTTTGTTCCTGAAGGCTAACAAAAAATAAAAATCAAAACAGAAACCCAGGACCAATATTCTGAGAGCACTCTGGTCTTCTGCCATGTGTAATGGGAATTCTGCTCAGCATTTGCTTACTCAAGAAATTTCCCAATGCAGACAGGAGTATTTTTAGCAGCATGGCTAAAAATGAAATGGCTGTACTCTTTTTTGGGGGTAGTGATTAGATCAATGGTCTATGACCAAATATTGAGATATAGTGAACAAAATAATGAGGAAAATATGTTTGTCCCATTAAAAAAAAAAAAAAAAAGGATCTCTCAGCATAAGTCTCCTTGCTGTGTTTGCCTAGAGCAAACAGGCAGGACAGGGAAAGCATTCATGTGGAATGTGGATGAAAATAATTCAGCAAGAGTTACTGTAAATACTGTAGAAAAGCATTGGTGAAAGCAGATTAAATTTCTATTAGACAGGTCCCAAATGCTGTAACACTATGGCATAAAACACAGAGAAGAAACAAATTAGTTTGCTTTAATAGCCTTGTGTATACACTAACGAAGAAGTATGTCTTTCCACTGTGATAGTATCTGCAATAGTTTTCAGAGCAGATAAAGAAGCTCTTTTCACCGTCCTCCTTTGGGGATGGCAAAAATTCTTTATAAATTAGCCTATACAGTTTCTTTCCAGCAGAAAAGTACGTAAGTTATTTTTCAAGACGAGACAGGCATCTTTTCTTTTTCTGGGTTCCACAAAGCACAGAGTTTTTACATTTTTATGTATTTTCTTTTATATATAGCATCTATATGCATTGTTAATATGTATTTCCTATTAACAAAATAAAAATGGGTATCACTGCAGTGAAATATGCATATTTTATTCATTTTATAACAGAAAATGTGTACAACTCTTTTCAGTACACAGAATCTGCTTTAATTCTAATTTTTTGCAGAAGAGATTTAATTCATTGTGGTACCTTAATTATTTCATGCACACAAAAGAATTGACTAATACATACTTTGGCTAGGGCAAGACAGAACAAGTAAAATTGCTAGATTTTTTGTCTGAAGACTTGAAGATGCTACATGACGCATGAGGCTGGAAATAGTCATTTTTTAAGAGAAAGAAAATGTTTTTGACCATTGTTCTTCATTAAAGAAGTATAACATGCATCAGGGTAGTGATTTTGGTGCACCTACTTCATGCTATGGCCATTATGCCCCCAAAAATCCGTCTGTCTGCTGCAGGTAATAGCCTGAGATGCAGAACACTTCCTGAGGGCACACAGTGCTGCTTAGTGAGATGTGCTGCTTTAAGCACAGGCCATTTGCAGGGAATCAGTCAGTCGCAGCTGACCATGGCAACTATGTGAAAACAAAAAAAAATGAGGGACACCTCTTCTTTGAAATTGTATTTTCTTAATCTCCAAAACAGTACATTCTCCTTATTCTCCTCTTTACGCTTTTCCTTCTTCTGCTTTGCTTCCTTTCTCTGTGCTCCTCCACATGTAATTTTAAAGTGAAAACATACGAGTCACAGCCCAGCTCTGCCCATTTACTCAGCTGCACCTATTTATTCAATTTAAATTGGAAGGAGAGTTTACCGACTCTCAAAAACAAATCCAGGACTGGTGCAGAGTACTGTATAAACAAAGGTCTAATTTCATTTCTACTGCTCAAAAAAGAAAAAAAAATGTGTAGGGGGAATTTTATGATATTTTGACCTTCTACTTAAAAAAAAAAGCGTGCAGTTGTTTTTCACTTGGTTCTTCCTCTTTGAAAACCACAACAAAATTAACAAGCCCTGAAACAAAACTGAGAGTTTAAATTAATGGCTTCTGGCAAACTGTCAACTGATATTAACTTTATCATTCAACGCAATGTCAGTTTGAAAAGCTCTGGGATAGGGCATTTTGAATGTTAGAATCCTGATTAGCAGATTAAATGAATTCCGCTTTATCTTTCAGCCCAGTCCTGCAGAGCAGGACACCTGAGTTAGTTCCTAATCTGCTCTGACTTTGGGGTAAGTGTCGCTGACTGCAGCTTGGACTCAGACCACTGTAAGACAGATGAAGGCAGCATGGCAGATAGCTTAGCTGCTGTTTTCTAGCAACTGTTTTGTTATTTCGGCTGATCTGTTTAGATACCATTTTTGCTAATACTAAAATAAATTCATGGCACACAATCCTAATCTGTGTTTCATGTGGCCTGAATTTTCTTGGAAGTAGGGGTTGTTGAATATTTATTTTATGCTAGCACTTAGTGTCACTAAGCTCCATGGGCCCATCTTACTCTGTTCTGTAAAAACATTTAGTTCATACAATCCTTTTCCTAAGGTGCTGCTGTGCTGTGCTGATGGCAGAGCACAGCATGCTTCCCAGCCTGGTCCACTTTATTAGTATGTGCTCCTTCCTATTACTAAATCTGCCAATTTTATAATTTGTACCAGCAAATTTTATTTATGACATGTTAAGTTGGCATTGGAAGGAAGACAGTAGTGAAGCTTACAGGTTTCCTGGGGATTTATTTTTGTTTAAATAACAATAACCTTTTGCAAATTAGAATTTCACATCCTCCTAGGGTTCAGATGTGCAGTTCAGCCTGAGGTTTTTGTGCAGGCTTGGGTACATAAAAGCAAAGACCATATTCAAAGCCTGTGTTAATGTGTGCTTGGAACAGGGACATTGCTAATGTTAGGAATAATAGCATATGTAAAAGATTATAACCATTCTGATTTCCAGACAAACAAACAGCTTTGTTTACTTCAGATTTCCTTTCTTTTAATGAACAGGAATATTTTCAACAACTTCAGTAAGTAATGATTAAATTGTAGAGACAGGTATCGTATCATGGCATGATGATATGTAGAGGAAATTTATCTTGGGGTGAATTTGGGGATGGAATTCCCCTTGCCTAACATAAGCTGTCTGCATTTGTGTTAGTCATCCTGAGCTCTCTGTATAAACAACTGAGAGAAACAAACATTCTAAATCTCTGATAAGTGTTTGTTTCATAATGGGAGGAATTTTACTCTGAAAGTTCTTATTTATCTCTGCTACCAATAAAAGCAACCAAGGATGACGAGCTCAGCTGCAGATGTCCATAGCACATACAAACTGTGCAAGTTCAACCCACTGGGTGCACATTTAATTTCTTGCCTTTTTGCCTCTTTCCAAGGACAGACAGACACCACTATATTCTTCCCATCATGTCTTCTTCCTGGACGGTTTCTCAAAGTTGATGAAAGAAAAAGAAACTTGAAGTTTTACATAGATATTCCCCATCATTCAGATTTCTCTTTGGCATGTCTGGCAAGTGGAATCTTCATTTTCATCTGGGACAAATTTGTTGGTTTTGCTGCCTGCTACAGAGCTTCTCTTTCAGGAACATGCACCTGAAATGCCTTTCCTTTTCAAGAGGAAGGTGGGTAGCTCAAAACAGGATAGTGTCTGCTGGTGAGGCCCTGACAGCTGATTAACTTCTGTTATCAGGATGTTTTCTCTATTCCAGTTAAGACTCTTGCAAACATGTGGTTCCAGCTTATCACATCACTTTGAAGGGAGCTGCATTTTGTTCTTTTGCTCTTTTGATCATTCTTCACAAGAAAGTCATTGCTTTGCTTTCCCCAAGAAGTGTATATTGGTCAGTGACCATGTTTCAACACTGTAGAACGCTAAAATATGGCTTTAACCCATTTTGCCCAATGAGAAAAGCACCGCAGAATTGTGCTTCTGCATTACCTCCCACCTAAGGAGGCCAAAGCCCTATGCAGGCAGGAATATGTGTGAAAAAGGAAATATAATATTCATGATTTTCAAGATGAGCAATGGAAGGAAAGGCTACAAAAATTGCCAAAGTGGCACCTGGACACACACACGGACACACACACGGACACACACAAAAAAAAAAAAAAAAAAAAAAAGGCAGTTTTAACCCTTCTCAGTGCCAAAGCCAACTTGGAAACACATCTAAGTCTGCACCTTTCCACATGAGATGCTATCACACCCCCGCAGCCCGGGCAGCTCGAGCTGCCCCCTCCCAGCCCTCGCTCCCAGGCAGCTGCTCAGCCCTAAAACTCAACAGCAAACACCATTCATAAGAAGGCATTTGTTACTGTTACACAAGGGCAGTTTTCAGTTATGTGATGATATACATTAGTGTTTCTCTTTCCATTTCTCCCCACACATCATTGGCGTTATTTGAATTAAACTCGTGCTACTGATCTCTTCCTCAGAAGCTAACCCAGCAGATGTTATTTGGAGCGCACTCAGTGGAAACATGGCAGGTATTTTGTTAATGGACTATGCAGATTTTTGCAAGCCGGGATGGAGGAAATCAGCCCATTGCCAATCCTGACTTTACTGCCCCGTGTTTTCAGCATAATGTTTTCACCCAGCAAACCAAGAGCTAGGGCTGCCATGGGCAGCACAGCCTGGCCCTTCAACAGCATAGGGAGAAGGCTGGATGAGTGAACAGCAGAGGTGGCTGTGCTCAGATCTAGATTTAATTCTCACCTCTGTCAGACATTACTTTATATAACTTCTGCATTACAGAACTCGTAAAATGAGTAAAAGATATTTGCCATCTCAGCTGGAGAACAGAGGCATTACAGGGAAATAAATGTTAGGAACAACATAGAAATATGGATGGCAATTGCTAGAATGCATCAATTTACAATCTCTTAGTTCCCAACCTAATGTAACGCTTTCTAAGATACATGGTCTTCATTTTTCTTAAAGCAGTGGGGGAAGGCAGAAAGGAGCTCTTATATAAAAGTTATATATCATGTGTGATTCTCTGAAGGGCAACTCCACAGATACTAAAGGAATGTTATAAAGTCATCTGGATGCCATCATGTACAATTGTGCAGACATGGAGCATCTTTTGCTAGACCAGCTGAAGAAAACAGATGAACTTTAGGACACACAAGTCCTTTTCAATCTGAAAGGCAGTCATTCAGTTTCAACCTAAACAAACTTGAGAAAAGCAGCTCAGCACTATTACTATCAGATCAACAGAGCCACAAAATAAAATTAAACAGAGTGTCCAGGCAAAAATAAAGAAATAAATACATAAAATAAAAACTTCAGCTGTTAATGATAATAATAATAATCATTATCATCATCATCATATGATTGAGGCAGTTAGTGGTTGATTTAGCAAAAGAAAATTTCTGCTACCATAATTCATATACTAAGCTGGGACAGCAAACCTGAATTAAAGCAGCTAGCACTGGGGTCAAAGCTCTTGCATGTGTACAGAGCAAAAGATGTTACGCTTAAGAGGTAATGCAAAAATTTGTCAGTGGATACAAATCTTCAAGCAGGTTGGTCTTCTCACAGTAAAATTGCAATTTCATGATTTAATTGTGAAAGTCTTGGTGAATGGCACTATGTGGAAGGTGAAGATGAAATATGGATCTAGGTAGGTAAAACAATTCAATTTTGGGTGAAGGTCATAGCTTTTTCAGTGTCCATAAGAATGGTAAAACCATCTTATTTTGCATCTCTTCTCAGCAACAATGACTGAGAGCCTAATCGCAGGGTCTTGCCTTTAACCAGCCCTTTAAGTGGCCATTTTTTTGATGTCAAAACATCTGACAGTGACTGTCGTGCCAAACAGTTATTTGCTGTTCTCTTTTTCCTGGCAGCCACATTTCAGATGACTCTCTGTTTAGCTCTCTAAACACTGGCTACTGTGTTGAATTGCTCTTCCCATTAATCTCTGCTTTCATAGACATGAGGGCGCAGATTTTTAGACTGCTCTTGCAGATCACCTCTGCCTTTGCCCTAGAAGCCAGGATTTTCCTCTAAAAGATACTGTGAAATTCAATGTCTGTGGACAAGCTAGTTGTGCTAATATCCAGAGTTTCCAAGTTATGGATCACTCAGTGCTGCGGCAGACGGTTGGACAGCCAGGCACAAGCTGATCATGTAAATCAAAGAGTGGGGTATTAGGCCTAATTCCATTTAGGACTGCAAAAATAAGACTGTCCCATTTATTTTGCTTTCAGTATTAATAAAGCTGCATCTCATTATGAAAACCATATGCTATGTCCTCAGTTGGGTGGGCTAATGAAATCCTCAGAAGAGGGGGGCTTGATTTTTGCGATTAAAAATGGGAACTCTTCCTATACTAAAATTCCTTTATGCATTTGGTAACAGTCTCCTCAAATCCACTCCTTGGTCTCCGGTCCAAAATGTAAAGAAAGATTTCCAAAGGGGCAGAGCCATGGGGGAGGGGAGAGTTGACAGGAACAAGGAATGATTTTCTCCAGCATTTCACGATCATTTTAAGTACTTCTTTTGATTTCTCATCCTTACACCCATGTAACTTCCTTGTGTAAGCAAGAACAGATGTTGCAACAAGCAGAGTTCACCCTTTGACCCCAAGATCTCACTGCTTCTTTTCTATGGTGCATGTTTGGATTCAGTGAGAACTTTACAAAAATGTATGGGGGTGGGAGGAGATGTGAGGCGGGGGAACAGTCTAATTTTGGAAAGTCTTCCCTTTCAATCCCTCCCCAAGCTCCACTTGTCTCGCTTTAACTGTGCAAGTCTCGGTGCCAGAAGCTGGAGACATCTGCAATGCACTCAGGTATGACACTGAGCAGTATCGGATCAGCAGAGTCCCCGGGGCACCAACTGGATTGCTTTCTCTAAAATTATTTTCAGAAAACAGGGCCCACCACCATTCTTGTGGAGAATAACTCATTGCCAGAGATGGCAGCCCCTTGCCCACATGCACACACCTATGCAGTGAGGTGGCTCTTATAGAGTTGCACATGCTCCAAGATCTCTTATTGACCAACAATTGAAAAAAAAAAAAAAAAAAACAGAAACAAGCACAAAATGATAATTTTGGCTCCCCATGCTGGCTGCGTGCAGTGCAGGATGGGCTGGCGCCCCAGCCAGCTGCCTGCTTCTGACCAGGGCAGCTGGCAAGGGCCAAGGAGCTGCTGTGGAGCAGCTGCTGGTCACGCTGAGCAGGGCGGCTGGCCCCGAGCACGGCGCTCTGCGGGAAGGTTGGAAGCCCCATCCCGCCCCAGCCAAGCAGGGCTCTTCCACGGCTGCTCCCTGCCTCTGCTTTGCTGTAGCAGATGCATGTGACAGCAGGGGCCTTCATCCCTACCGGGGTTGTCTCATGCTCCCTAGAAAAACCCACTCCAAGACATGAGAGAAAGAATAACAAACAAGAAAATCAGTGCAATTGCAGTCATTATATCTCAGTGTATAATTTGGAACTTTTTATAGCTTTTATGGCCTGGCTTGGTGTTCAGAGGGCCTTTCCCCCCAGAGATTACTTCTCAGTCCTGTCAAAACTTTTATCCAAAGCCAGTTTCCCACTCTATTTCTTTCTCTTTCGGATTCTTCTGAGATACCTAAGTACATGTCTCCATTCTTCCTCATATACGTTCTTAAAGTACTTGGAGATCAAATGTGTCTCTACCTCCTTATGCAACTTCACCTTTCAAACACCTTGCAACCAGACTATGAGGTGACTTTCTAAATCTTGAAAGCTATAATTCCACCAGAATTTCAAACTCTTTAGAGTGTTATTTCTTTACATGTATGCCCTGTTAAAATGTATATATCTATATTCATCAGATGCCTAAGAATATCTCGGAAACTAAATTTATTTAAGACAAAAGAGCTTTTTTTTTTTTTTTTTTTTTGAGAAGGTAGCAAACACTGGAGGTTAGAGTTGGCAGCTTTCCACTGTGTGACCACTTATTGTCACAGAATCCGGCAAGAGAAGGTTCTCGCCATTTCTTTTTGATTTCTCTCTGTAAATCTGCTCTCACCTAAAGCTTTACCACATGACAGCACATATTCACATTAAACTCATTGTTTCTGTCTGAACTAGACAGAATAGCCTAGAATAGGCACTCTTTCACATAAAAAATGTCCCTTCTGGAAATACCACCACACACTGCAGAAGGAGATGTATTTCATGGCCCTAAGAGAACCCTACATTTTATACTAACTTCTTGATGATAACCAGGCAGAAGACAGTTCAACCTAACAACTGTGTCAGATGTTGATTAAAATGTTTAGATAAAATATCCAGACATACGGATTAACCCAAAAAGGCGCAAGTTTCAGATAGTGCAGATCAGATTAAAATCTTCCCAGTCCTGAGAAATTTGAGCCACTCCCAAAAGCTGTGTTCACAAATACTGAAATAATCTGGAAATAGTCTATAGTTAACTAAGTGCCACCACAACGCGAGGAGGAAGAGATGATCCATGCCCTGCAGAGCCGACATGGTAGAGCACAAGAACAGAAAGTGGAAGCAGACAGGCTGGCACAGGCGCTGCAATCCTGATTGCAGAGAGTTCTCACAGGGATGACTATCCAACCCTTTTTTCAGAAATACCTCATGTGTCTAGAGAAAAAGCACAGCAGTGCTGCATCTTCAGGGAAGAACTGCTGGTTGATTCAGCAAGTTATCATCTCTGCTGTCCCCTTAGATCATCAGAAGTATGGCTCTCTCTCCTCATTTCTCTTAACCTCACAGCTTGCTTGATGTCAAATGGTACATTACAACCACTAATCAAGCAAAAATTTACAGCAAAACCTAATTAGATGCATTTTTAATCCATTGCAGAAGTTGCTGACATCATATAAATGCAGGTTTATAGGTTGTTATTTGGAATATTAAGCTACAATAGAACAAAATGGATAAATCAGTCAGACCAAGTATGAAAGCAGTTGTAGAATTTCAAAAAGGAAAGCCTATTTATAGCATGGATATGACTCAAAATGATTTAGAAAGTCTCATTAAAAAGAACAGGATGCAGCATTTCAAATGTTTCACCATCTCTAGCTCTGGGATAAAGGTTTCAGGAATTCATAAAATTAAGCTGTTCGCATTGTTGGTTGCACGTCATCTCTGAAGCCACAAGGAAGTACCTGTCATCACTTTATTTGACTTTCCCTCTCAGATTTGTGGTATGTTGTTGGACTGCGCACAAAAACGGAGTACAGAAACTCCCATGATTATATACAAGTTTCAAGCATTTCTGAACAACCCAGAAACCTGCATACATAAAACTTATGTGTCAGAATCCCCTGTGCTAGGTGGCACACGTTCAAGGATTGCTTTTGAATGATCAGAGACCAACTAACGTAAGAAACAGTGCTTGCATTCACACAGCCAAAGGACTACATAGAAATAAGATGATGACTGGGGACAGGATGGCATCCAATGGCCTCAAAAGAAGAACCAGCAAAAAACTTCTAGGAGAAGATTCTGGGGGGGAAAGGGGAATGACAAGGTAAGTGAAGATAAACACAAAAATCATGTGCCTGTTTTTTTTTGCCAGCTTTGAACAAAGCCAGTGAAGACCTTGGGACAATAGAAGAAAAGTGCAGCAAGAGCAGAGCCTCATTGAAGCTGAGGCAAAACAGCAACAAGAGCAGAACTGAACAACAAATAACTCCTCATCCCTGAATTTGATTGAACAAGAAGAATTAACAGATGATGAATTGTAAGCAGGCTAGGGGGTTATCAGAGGAGGATTAGCATGAGAGACAACTATCAAAGGCAGAAGACAGCAAAGCATGGCCAATAAACTGCCCCATGAACGGAAGAAGTGCATAGAGGCAGATGAGAAGTCCTCAATGCTGGTAGTCTAGAATCCACACAGCATCAGATTTCACTGAGATGAGGCATTTGCAGGGTGTACATACATAGGTCACTGAAAATTTGGGACTCACCATTCCACCTCATTCCCCTCAAAAACGTGTATCTCTACCTAAGAGTTGCGTTTTTCTGATATAGGTAAGAACAGCTGCCAAAGTGAGTATACAGATGATAAGTAATAGTGCAAGTATACAACTATATATGGTATCTTCTGAGATAGCACGTTCAGCCTCACTTTCATATATAATCATGACCATAATCCTTTCAAAAAATTGGCACAAGTTTCATGAAATTGTTTCTTCTGCTTCCTCCTGGTGTTACAAGACCATAACAGAGTTTGGAAACTTTCTTCTCATGTATGTGGTGATGATCTTCTGTGCTCTTCATTAATAGATTTGGACACAGCTACCTCCTCAGTTTTCATGACTCTAGACTGAAAGAGTTAAACTTATCCCAACAGTCTTCTTTCATGAGACTCTTCAGTCCTCCAGCTTCTCTACATTGGTCTCCCTCTGCACAGCTTCTCGTAAGAAAACACCTCTACTGAGAATGAGTGGTTAAAAATTGTGAGCTCTCATTGGCAAGAATTAAATTGGCATTTCCCTGAGAAAGTTAATGGTTCTGCAAATATCTTGATTGCTATGTCCTTGATTGTGTTTTCCATTTCCATAGCTGTTATTATATTGGTAACTCATAGTTATCTAACAGTGTCACTTATTTCACATGCAGGACCTAATCTGTTACATGTCCATAGAACATACCTGCTGGTAAAACACATGGGACAGAAAAATAAGCCTAATCATAGAATCATTATGGTCGGAAAAGAACTTCAAGATCATCGAGTCCAGTTGTAAACCCATCACCACCATACCTGCAAAACCATGTCCCTAACTGCCTCACCTACACATTTCTTGAACAACACCAGGGATGGTGACTCCACCCCTTCCCTGGTCACCCTCTTCCATACTCTTTCCGTGTATAATTTTTTCCTAATATCTAATCTGAATCTCCCCTGGTGCAACGTGATGCAGAAGGTCTTCTCTGCTAACACTTTAAAAAGTATATCAGGATTTCTAAGAAAAGCTCCCAATAAGCACATAACCTGCCATATTGTCATATCAAATTTCATCTCTATTACCAAAACCCTTAAGACTGTTCACCTTGACTGTTCACCTCATATTCCTTTACTGTATGCCTATTCCTTTGTATTGACGATGCTTCACAACTTGGTGTTTTGTGGAAATTTCACTACCACTCTTCTATGCCAAAAGCTTAAATTAAAATATTGAGGTCTTCAAAAATATCATTGGCAGTTCCAATACTAAGCCTTTAGCCTGGCAGCTGTCCCTCTAAAATGTTTTTTAATTCTTCATTTGATTCCTTATGGTTTTGCACTAATTTTCATCTTTTTGTGCTTCTATGTTGAGCACAATAAATTTAATTTCTTGCAAATGGAAATTTCTCATTTCCATTAGCCACCCCGTGTTCATCATCTTCCTGTTTATCTTAATTTTTGTTACCTTTATTCTCAGTCAGGCTTTATTCATTCAATGACTAGCTCTTCTAGAATGCCCTCACTGGTTACCAAACCAAGTTTAAAACAAGCTCTTTTTAATTCAATGAGCGTTTCTTCAGAGAATACGACCAGCTATGACAGCTGGGCAAAGGACTATCTGGGCTGCTCTCCGTATTAGTCTGGAAAACTAATGTTTATGTTTCTTGGAAGCCAAGTCTCTGATGATGCAGTTCCCAGGTGCAGGTATTTCTCTAAAAATACTAATATTTTTATGCATACTAAACCTATAGGATGACAAGAACATAGTAGTATCCCTCCGTGTGTGATTCTGTGATCCCCCTCAAATCTTCTTTTTTGGTATTTTTGACTCATATGGTTTTGACCCAAATTTTACCTATGCTATCATTTCTTATGTTTTCTTTTTTTATCATATCACCATATACAATCTGTCCCTCTTGCTTCACTTTTGCATCTGTTTGAATTGTACGCACGCTTCAACAAGTGACTTATGCAATATTTCTCTTGTTCTTCTGTAATCTGGCTGTCCCTGTGACAGTAAAAGTTGTTTTTTTTGTTTGTTTGTTTCTTTTTTTTCTTGATGGCTGGGTTTTAATATTTAGGTATATAAATCTAGGCATAGATATTATAAAAGTGCTTGCCACGTTTACTTTCATATTTCTAGGGGTAGATGTTCTAGCCTGAGTCCCAGAAGACTGAAATACAGTTATTTAAGAGGAGTCTATAGAAATGCAAAATATCTTCCCTCCTTGAATAGCTCTCAATGCTCAACATCATAAAATATCTCTAAAAATTCAAAACTAACTATTGTCATCATAGTTTCATCATACTTTCCCCTGCTTGTCTATGGAAGAGCATGAATCTATTGAGAGCCACCTGAATTTCCACTTCTTTAAGTATCTTTGCCAATCTTTCCTCTATGAAGGCTGACAAATAGATTTTCCTATGTAATCCTCTGCAGCCTTGTGTGTGTTCATAGCAGACCCTTTCATTCTCTGCATCTATTCAGTGACGGGTTTATCATCTCACAGTAATGAGTTGTCTTTTGGTACGTAAAACTTCTACTCCTTGTGTTCACATTCTTCTCTAATGGATTTCTTTCTGTTCTCAGATCATTATGTCTCTTCTCTCTCTGTGTCACAATTATCTGAAGAGCATCAGTCACTTTCTTTACATTTCAGTCTCAGGTTTTGTACACAGTTTTGTCTTGTTTTTCTGCTGTTCCAGTCTAGTCCTAGAATCTTCTCCATCCACGAGTGGAGCATTTGCTGTTTAAGAAGCGTGTATTAGTTGCTCATTTTAGAAGAATGTAGGTCACCACTTCTGCATTTTCTTTTTTTTTCCCTTAGATCTATTCTAGCTCTGTCTCAGTAGCCACATCTCTTCCTAATCCCTGTTTTTAAAACAGAAACGCAAATCTCACAAATAATTTCTTAGAGTTTTTAGATATATAATCCCATTTTCTATTTTCTGTATGCTATCTCATTAAAAATGTATAATCTGAAGTCACAAACAGAAAAATGGCACTTATAGCAGTTATACAAGAAGCATTCCCTTTAATGTCACAACAGCACTTAGAGAAAACATCTACATTTCTGTCATTTATAAACACCATGTTTATTGCTATCTTGTCACTGTTATGATTCAACGAGAATAATTTCTGAGATTTTTCACTCCTATGGCTTTCCTGCTCAGAGGAAATGTCTATGTAAATTGCAACCAGGATAAAGAATCCTTTTGCTTTCCAGTTCCCACTCTCTGTGTGCTGTTCAACTTTTAATAGTTCCCACACCAGAGTTTGCTGCATTTCAGTTTTCTTATCCACAGATATATGTTCAACCCCTTCTTATAGTATTTTCTACTTTTTATCCTCAAAGCTTTTTATGAACTCACCAGCTTTACAAGGAGATGTTATTTATATTGGATCTACTCCTTAATCTCTACTTATTTGATTTTACCTTATCTGACATCTTGTTTCTCATTGTTCTCCACATATACATATGCAAATCTGTTTACAGCATTTCTCATTTTTCTATATTTTTAGTTCCCACAATTGCATATCTTCTACAAATTTATTCAAGTCCCTATTCACTACTGACATCTTGACACTAGCAAACAGCCGTTCACTACAAATCTTTTCCCATGACTTAACTCGGGAATCAGTTGTTCCCCATTTCCTTTGTTTCTCCATAAGTTAAAGCACTAAAGATTTTCCTCTACAGCAGTCACACTGGTCTAAGCCAACTGAATTAGCCTTCTTCACATCATGCATTCTTCCAACCCAGAAACTAAGAGGAAGCCAACCCAAGCAGTAGATCATGGCATAAACTCTGCTGAGGGAAAAAAAAATCAAATGAATTTAATCAAATGACTTTGAAGCCACAGTAAAAATCACTGTACATGAAGGGCCTCATCAGTATTTCTGCTATTTCACAGTTTATTTCTTTCAGACTCCTCAGATTAATACCATCTGCTTCTGGTAATTCACTGCATTTGTCTTTCTCAAGTTGCTTCATAACTTCCTTCTGAGAGACTGCAATCTCTCTTAAGGCTATCATCTGATTTCCCATAGGAAATGCCCTCTGAATAGCACCTTCCACGGAAAACACAGATGCGGGAAATTTGCTTGACTTCATTCTTAGTTAAGCATCCTTCAGCACTGAGTCCTCATTACCTAAGCTCATTACCTATGAGTACAGGCACTCATACAGTTTTCTAAACACTAACAAGTAGTGAGATTCTCTAACTTGAAAATTTTTAGTCCTCATAGTGTCCCTTTCTGTTGTAAGATTTACACGGCACAAGGTCTTCCAGTTTTACATTTACCAGAGTAGAGCGAGAACATCAATTAAAAAGCTGTTCATTAGAAAATGTTTCAGACAAAGAATGACTGAGAAGTCTAACAAAAATTTTCCTAATTTTTAGCCATCCTTCTTTATGCACAAGCACTGTGTTTCCCTGGAAGAATTTCCACTGATTTAAAGTAAGTCTAGCCTTCTACATTCCTCACCTCAATTAACTCCTGCAATTACATGATGAATCTCTTCCTTTTTCACAGTCTCCAAAACGACTTATCAAATAATCAGTTACTTATGCTCTCAGTAAGCTGCTCCAATCTGCCATTCTGCAAAGGCCAATAAGGTGAAGCACTAATTACGCATCCCTACAGCTGACAGATTAGTAAAGCTCTTACAAAAGAATGGCTTTGGCTAAGACAATTGTTTGGATTTGAAGGTCACGTATGTGTGTTGCCTGCCCAAGCAGAACCACCAACATTAGTTAAACCTCACTGAATCAGTAAAAATATGGAGAGGCATGCAAATTCCTTTACCAAGCCAGCAAAGTAAACACAATAATAAGTAAACTAGGACACAATGAGATTAAAAACAAGAAAAAGATCTGTGATCAAAGAATCCTTGTCAGCACTTCTCATGCACTGACAGTCATTTCTCTTGCCAAATGAGCTGTATGGAAATACAAAAAGGAGAGAGGGGAAAAAAGATTACCAGGAATGTTTCAGGTCAGTGGCAACTCAACTGAAATCAGGCAGGTAGAAAAAGCAATCCACAGGAAAACCAAAATCCAAACCACTTAATGGTTTACAACATCAAATACAACTCTTCGTAACACTCTTATAAACAGTCTGGAAACTAGTAGACACTACAAAGAACAGGTATAGTGCAATCCTTCCTGCAAGGATTTCCTATTAATAGGTGGCTGTATTTTGTAGTTCTGTTTTACAACTGCAGCAGATCCAACAGCAGTGAACCCTATTCCCTAAATTTTATGTGCCAAATGGCTTAATCAGCTTGCAGTCTTTATTTTTTAGCCACAGGAAAGCAGGATTGAACAAACAATGATCAAACAGGAGAAGGGCATCCTCTGAACAAAACAAACCAGAGCTAGGTAATGCCAAACTGTCATCTTGTCACCAACATCTGAAAATTGCAACAGTGAAAGAACCAACCAGAATAGTTTTGTGAGATTTAGAAGTAACACACTGTTTAAATACTTTGTGTAAAAAAAGAACAAAAAGCTGTAACTGATAACACCAGGTAATAGCTATAGGATTCCTTTTCTACAGTTTCAGATATGCTTTATATTAAATTCTTCAGTCTTTAACATTGGATTCAATTGTTTCACACAATGGTTTTACTGAATTCCTTGGCTCACTCAGTTTTCATTGGTTATCTGAAGACAGGTGACATTTAGAAGTATCATGGAAATTTGCTATGAGGTAGGTAGGTAGAAAAGACACAGGAAGTCACAGAAAGACACAGAAACTTTCCAAGGACCAGCCATGACCTGACCTACTGGCTTCCACATGGCATTTATTTATACTGTACACTATTTTAAAATTAGTTCATGCTTTGAAACATATAGGAAAATTAAAACTCATAAAATTATTTTCTAGAGACTTTCAGTCATTTCTTTAAAACCTTTCTATTATATTTTAGATATCCCTATGTCTACAAAGTTGTTACGGGCTTTTTAGGCATTTCATAGCCAGGTAGAACAGCTACAGATTGTACAGCAAGAGAAAATAGTTTTTCTGGTCCTTTTGAAATGTGCTACTTTCCAATTTCATTGAACACATTATTTTTATTTTCTGAAAAAGTGTGAAAAATGATAGCGCTTGTTCATTTGGTGTTTTCCAGTTATTTCTTAGCATATTTTTATTATAACCCTTTTCTCTCTCTTCTGCCCTAAAGGAAATGGTCCAGCATAGGAATTAATCATTCTCCTTTCTTAAATGCCTGTCACAGATATATCCCTTCCTGATGAGATAACCTGACGTAAACATATTACATAATACTATTTCTGGTCTGAAACAACTACTGATATATGTAGAAAGCTTTATAGTATCTCTGGAATTATTATCATCCTTTTTCTAAAATATTGCTGAGGTTTTTTTTTTTTAGTGCTATTGTATATTAGATAGAAGTCATAATTATGTTCTCCATAATGGTACCCAGGTGTCTTCCCTGAGTTAATTTAGAATTCAGGAAGGCGTATGACTAATTAAAACTTCATTTAAGAACCAGATACTCTTGAGGGCTGTGCAGAAATGACTTTATGACATTTTAAAATGTATAACAAGTGAAATGTGGGATGATTCAGCTGCTCCAAACCTGTAATGTCTGATAAGCAAGTAATATTTTAAAATATATGACCTTCTTTATCTTAGCCTTTTGAGTGTAGAGGATGAGCAACAGATGAGAAAAGCTTTTAAAAAGCGTAAGAAAAAGTAAATGAAGAAACCATAACCCCCATTCTAGCGTTATTTAAATTTTGAGGCAAATTTTACAGGAAAAAGGCTAGAAAAGAGATTATGCAATATGGATAGCTAAAGCCAACTGGTTTTGGACATGATCATTTGATTCTTTCCTAGAGACTCAGAAGATTCCAAACCCTGCAGGTAACAAAACATAACTCTGGGTTTAAAAAGCATTCGAAAGTTATAAATAGAAATTCACTGTCAAATATTTCCCTGGCATCACTGGAGATGAGACACAGACAGGGAGGAGATTAAATCTACAGGAGACCTGGGGTGTATTAATTAAGTGTCTGACATTACAGAACACATGTCTGGGGTGAGATAACCAATCTCATCTTGGTGAATTGATTTTCTGATAGTGTCTTGAAGACTAGTGGCCTGTATCCTTGAAAAATCTCTACATATACATTACTTAGTGAAATCAGGAAGTGAGTGTCACATTCTGGGCATTTATTAGATTTAGTTCAAATTCTAAATTCTTGCCTGGCAAACTGCCACTTTTTCTAGAGTTACCAAACTTATTCTCTATCAGATTGAAAAATAACTGTGAAAAATCTTTACATAAACCTGCTTTTACTCCATCAAAGCCAGGTGTTTGGGCAGGAAAGAATTCTTCATCTGATCTCCAAGTTTCCTAAAACATTACTGCCTCCTCTGCTACAAAATAGAAGTTTCAGAAGAGACAGGAACTAAAGTTAACAGAAATGCAAAACAAATATGCAAGCATCATAAGACTGCGTTTTTATCATGCCTTTAAAAAGATTTAAACTTACATAAACCTAGGCAAAAGATGTATTAAAATAATTTTACTAAGCTTTCAAAATAGAGTAGTAAAACTAAGGATAGTCAAGTCAGTCTTCATTCAATTCCTCTTGCATTTTTGTGTTATCATAGAGCATAACTAATGCAATACATGATGAAGCTCCATTATAATCAAAAGGAGGTCTCTGGAAAACTTGGGAGCAAAAGCAAGTTTCAGAATTAAAGATTTATCTACTCATCACAACAGGATGCATATAGAGACTTGACATGCATGCATACCAACACACAATGCTAATTTATCCCTTTGCAAATTGCTTCCCCAGTTTTTACTTACAAATGGACTTTTTTTTTTCTTTCCCCAGCAGTCTAATGATTTTTCTCCCTTCTACATGCAGATGGGAATAGCTATAATTTGCCAGTCCTTCCAGTGCACTGCTGCACTGCTCTTATTCCCCCTACCACCTCAATTCATCTCTCAGCAGACATATAAAATCTATGACTAACTTAAATTGATTTGTCTTGTTGTACCTTAAAAAGCACTGCACCAGCAAAAGGGAACATAGAGAGAACCACTAAGATATCCAGGTTCAGATCTTTTATGTTTAGACCCCCCTCTTGACAAATATGCTAGAGGGATGAGGCAGGGAAAGGATGGAGTGGAAAAAATGTATGTGAGAAAAGAAATATGAACAAATTATTGCATGGTAAGCTGAAATCTCAGCTCCTTCTTTCTTCTCTCTTCTTCACCAGGACTTAAATACACAATAAAATGTTCATTTTACAGTTACCTCCGGCTTTTTTAGAACGCAGTCATGAGCTTTTTATTCTCTTTTATAGCATCTACTACATCTATGTTCTGATTTGTGGTTGGTGCTTCTGTGCAATACTTCATAGTGACAGCAAAAGCTTCGCATTTCAGATTTTCTTCAGAGGATTTTTCAGGTTTGGAACCTATGCAAGGGTCAGGAGAAGGAAACAGTAATAGTATTTGTTTAGTTAATGTAGCCAAATGAACAAGACAGGGAATATTTTGGTTTACTCTGTGAAACACAAATGTCTCCCCTCTGTTCAGTTTTACATTCTAGTGACCTCCACAGTCTTAGAGAGGATATCTGTATATCATGAACAGAAAAGATCCTTAGGTATTTAATCTACTCCTTAATATATATTAGGTAAGACTACATGTTTTCTGGTACATATCCATTTAAAATCCCTTCTGAGAAAGACTTAACACGGAAAGAGTTAATACCAAAAGAACTAGTGTCAGCCCAGCATCACACAAAGTTTACATCTGAGAGGAAGCTTTCAGAAAGTTTGAGGACCACCTCTCTTTTTCCTGCTTTTGTAGATATCCATAAGGAACCCAAGTGATGACCAAAAAGAGTAAGCAGATGACTGCTTTGTTGTTCAAAGTATGAATTCAGTGAGTGTCAAGCACTTTACAACTATTAAAACTTTTCTTTCCTATCTCAAATTTTGTACTATATATATTGATTGGTATCTCCCCTGGTCTATGTTAAGCTGGATCATCATAACGTTTTAACACAAGAGTTTTGTCAATTTGCTTAAGTAGAAAGAAAAATGCATTTTATATATGTGTTTGTGCATATGCATGTCTATGCACAAATTTTATTTGCTCCTTTGTTGCAAATGAGCAACAGGTGCAATAAGTAGATTTATCCTCATTTACTTTTCAATAAATAAAGCCTGGAAAAGCTTATGGAATTTGCTAGAGCAACACTGAACTCACCAGTAGTATTTTACAGCTGTTAGTACAAGACCTTGCTGTATTTTTCTTTCTACAGGGGTCATGCACTTTATAGTCTTTTGTTTTTAAAGAGCCTCAGAGCTGAACAAACAAAAGAAAGAACTGAACAAACCAAGAACTAAATTAAATTCAGCTAAAACCATTGTGGTTAATCTAGGTGTGAAGCATGACATCATGAAAAACAGAGTTTTGCCCAATTTCCACATGAATCAATCATGGCTGCCTCACAAAAGACAGACTATGTTCATCAGAAACTGCCTAAACATTGTTTTCCTTATGGAACCAGTCTTCTTTTGGTGGCAGTGAGGGAGGGGGAGGAAGTAGAGTTGTTATTTATTTATTAAAATCAGATCCAAGAACAATTTATCTACATTTTTCTCACAACTCTCAGTCTCTTAAAAAGGATTATAAAATTTAATCTTCTCCTTTATATTTGGAAATACAGGAGCAACCCAATCTGAAAAAAAAGACTTTAACAGAGACCAAAAAAAAAAGGGAAGGTCTCATAAAGAAAATTCTTTCAAAAACCTCAGCCTTGCACTAAACCAGATGTACTTCAGTTCATTTCTCAGTCAGGAGGTATGCATACATATTTTAAAACTGTATTTCAGTAAATGAAGCAAGCAGATTCATATCTCAGCTTCAGCAGTGAGTTCAGTACATAACCCAAGTCTTGTCACAAATCAATGTTATGTACCCCTACTAATTTTTGTACTAGTCATACAAGGCCTATGTCCAGAGGTCCTTCCTTAAACCTATTCATAACACTTTCATTTCATGTATCCTTTATAGTCTCTGCCCTCAATGCCCAGTTGATCTCATTAAAAATAAGTACAAAACAGATGATCTGAAATATACTTTCTCTGCATTCTGCAAAGAATTGCAGTTACACTGTAAAATGATGCTATGGTGTGTGGACAGACAGTATTTGGGTTTTTGCTGCAGCATTTGTCCACAATTCTTCCACATACCTGTAAGAGGAAGGCTCTAAGTGGGATCCCCAGGCTGAGAGGTTGTTGCCCTGCTGGGGAACATCCTTAGGCTGAAAGGAGCCATGCCAGGAGTTCCATGCCATTGAAGTGCTTAACAATATTTTATTTTAAGATTATTAGAAGGCTAAAGATTATAACTTTTCCTTAAAAAACGCTACAATTATTTCTTTCGTTATTGCATTTATTTTTTGCTTTTGCTTTCTTCTGCCCCTCCTAGCATGTTGGAGATAGGGGCCTCAGTGCTTAGTGGGTAGACCACGGTAGTGGGAGAGAAGGAAGGAGACTGCAGGAGGTGATAGAGGGAACATGCTGCTATGCTTAGAGTCATTTAATAAATTCACTGGCTTTATGGAAAAAAACTTGATTCGGTTGTTTCACAGTGCAATGCTCTCTGCCATGGTGATGCTTGGGATTGAATGATGCTCTTCAACACCTTTCTGCATCGCAGAAAGCTGCTCTGTCACCAACAGGACATGAATGCTTTTTCTGCTTTCCTGCTGTCAGTGTTAGCTCTCCATTTGGTCTAAACAGTTTAAGTGGGTCCGCTCTGTCGGATCCTTTGACCTAAGCGGAAATTTCCTAGAGAACATTTGTTGAGGTCCTGGATTTACGGGTTTGCCACACTCCGCGACAGGAAAGCTTCACTGTTAGCTAGTGACTTACATACTGTTGTGAGAGAGCTATACTTAGATGAAACTAAGGAAAAACACAAACATGCATTTTTTCATATTATTCAAAACAGACAAGACAGTCACAAGTGTTTAGAAAAGATGTAGGCAGAAAAATATGACGAAAAATACACTGAATCTGTTTATACTAAGGTAACATGAGGAAGTTACCTCTTTCCATTACCCAGCTGATTTGCTCTTCACCTCCTGGTGAGATGATACCTTCTTTTTGAATGGATAGCTTAATTTTATAGCCAACAGCCCTTGAAACGTACTAAGGGGTGAAGATTGCTTTCATCTTTCATCCCGAAAGTGTTTCTTTTTTTGCCTTAGGTAGGAGACAGTCTGCTCATGCTAATGCTTGCCCAACCACAACAAGGTAATGGTCTGCTGTTGTGTTTGGCTGCTAACATGCAATACCAGTTACAGCATAATAGTAGCTATATTAAGAACTCAGTGGTATTTTAATGTTGACTAAGTAGTCACCTCTGGTTCTGAACTGGTCAGTGAAGGACTGCTTGGCTAAATAAGGCCTAAATTTCTTTCTCCTCTCCCTTTGACAGCTTGTCGTTATAACTTCAGTGAGGAATGCACCTTTCATTGAACCTGATATTCTCTTATCATTTTGCATGCAGAACTGTACATGCTTGTAGCACTCTGGTTGTATATAATTTATTACTAGCCTTTTGCCTGAGCCCAGGCAAGACAACAATCAATCACAGTGAGGCAGCAATGAGTTTGGGGTGACTGGTCCCTGAACTTCTTCAGAACAATATGAGGAACAAACTGAGCATGGATATGAGAAAACAAAATGAAAATGGTGAAATGGTTCTTCATATTTTGAGCTTTGCATGCACTCATGTATTTAGAAGAAAGAAAAGTTGGTTTGATCAGTTATTTGTGTTGAACAAAACAGCTTGAACATCTTAGTTATTGTTCTTCAGCTTCAAGCAACACTGTATTTTGTTGAAAAACTCATTAATTTATGAGATGAAACCGTGTATTCCAACCTGTCACATGCCAGAGGATCACAAGACAGGCACCACAAGTGCATATGCATTAAAGACCATTTGTGAGGGGCAGAAATTCTTAGCTCTGAACGGACTAAGGGACAAAGCAGATTTTGCTCAGTATCTCAGATCAGGCATGTAGACCGATTCACACTTTCCTGACACTAGCAGTGGGGCACAGGGGAAAAGATGTGCCAAGTTACGCAGCTGTTCACAGACCCAAATGCTTCCGGCTCTGCATTCTCAACCTATTGGACAAGGTTTCCAAAAAAGGGGATTACCTGAAAGTCCAGAGAACAACTGTTATCTAGGCAATTCACCATCTGGTAAATGAAACAGAGCGAGAAGTTCCACTTGCTTTCCATGTAACGTTGTGCAAAAACAAATAGGTAAAAAAGTGTTTCAACTGAAAATCATCGAAGTTGCATGATTCATGCCAAACTGAACTGGATAGTAACCTATTGTTTGGAAAGAATTCAAAGATGTAAATATCGGCAGTCAATTACTCCAAAATAGTCAAAGCAGAGTCATTAATATTCAACAACTTGCTTTTGAAGCTTTGGATCACTCACATTCCATACCTGGTTTTAGCCATAGAAAACCAATTGAGACCACTGGAGAGGGATTGAGTTACGGGACAAGCTAGATGATAGACGACAAAATGAACAAATGAAAGATGAAGACAACAGCATTTCTTAAATTTTAAGTTATTTCACATGAAACAAAAGGAAAATCCCATACTGCTTAAGTTAGGAGAACAAAGCAAAGAAACCTCAAATAGGAATGATGAAACCCAGAAACCTGAGGGCTCAGGAAGAAAAGCAAGGGGACAAGACATAAACCTAAATTTAAAAAAGAAGAGATTTAAACTGGAAGGCAGGGATAAAATCTTATTCAAAAGGTTATTGGGTTAAAGACCAGGCTGCCAAGGGAAGTAGTTCAAGACACAATTATCAAAGAATTTAGCACTGGAACTTAAGAACATCTAGAGACTAATAACGTTTCTATATGGGGTGGATTCAGCCTGATAAAGCCAATGGCCCAGACTAGACAGAGCTGTGATTCTCTTCAGTCAAATTTCTCCTGTAGAAACCAGAGCAGAATTCCTTTCACTCATTTCCAGTAAATTAGACCACACTAAACTTAATATTTTTACGTAAATGTTGCAATGTGTCTGTCCTTGGAGTGCTTGTGTTGTGCCGCAGGTTTGCAAGGTTATTGCAGGTTACAGCTCTGTCATCCAACACACACACATTAATGGTCAGGAGTGAAACATTATTTCTGTAAACAGCAGTCAGTTGGGGCAAATGCGATTTCTGATGTGAGTGCCAAAGAACAATGCCAGCTTCTGCTGCCATATGGCATGGGGACAAGCAGCAGGGTCAGCATTTCGCAGCGTGTCACCTGATTTCATTCTTCAGAGTGATGAGCGTTAGCCAAGGAACTGTTCGCATAGGCGTGTAAGGCCGTGCTCCTTCCACAGTCAGCTTAGGTGAATTCTTTTAAAGAATAATTGTGAAGATGTGTAAATCCTTAGAGTTTTTTCCCGCTATGATCTTCCAATTTTGTAAAGGATGAATAATAACTTCTAAGGAAAGCTAGCTGGAAAAATAGCTTTTATTCTGAGAAAAAAAAAAACAGAGTTATGAAATAAGGGATTTTTTTTCTCCCCCAAATTCACAGGACAAATATTTAAAGGGTCTGTTTCATGAGAGCTACATGCATTGCAAAAAGTTTCACAGCAGCACATTTGCTGTTGGAAAGGTCAAAATGATACAATTCCAGCTAGGACAGGAAGCCAATGCCTAATTTCAATGCATCAAGAGAGAAAAATGGAGGATAGAAAGGCAGGTCTCCCTCTTGCCCCTTGTTGCCCAAACCAGCATCCAGTTGGCTTTCTAGCCCCCCAGCCTGCCCAGCACCCAAGTCCCTTCCAGGAGGCTGGGCAGATGTGAAAAGCTACTGCAGTTGGTCCGGCCTGGGCACACTCTGGAGATCTCCTGTTGGCATCTTGCTGGCACAAGTGCAGACAGCTAATTTGGGCCTCCCTTGGCAACTGAGCTGCTGATTTTCACAGCGCTTGCAGGTACTTAATTATTTTGGAGAATTCTGCTTCGTCTCTCCAAATTGGTTGAAATCAGCCAACAGATTCAGAACTTGTGAAGGAAGGAGTGGGCTGATGACAGTGGTACAAACAGACAGAGAGGAAAAGAGGTAAGGCTTTAACTAATGGTGCTCTGGCACCCAAACTAATGAATTTTTCACTGCAGACGCATGCAAGCTGGGGAATGTTGACAGCTCTGTGGGCAAAGGAGCCTCATTTGAGTGTAATTTAAGACATACATGAAAGGCAGCACATATGAGAATGAATGAAAGCCCTTTGGGTGATTTTCTTACACATTTGGACTTCAAATAAGTAGTAAAGTACTTTGGGGTTGCAGAGGGGAAAGTTGACCAATATTCTCTCCTCTTCCCAGTAACCTAAACAGTAGGGAAAAAGCCAAAAAGGCATCATGGAGGAAATAGCAGACAAGCAAAAGTAGCATCTTGTGTAGCTACGAATCCTGTGGTTGGGTGGGAATGTGACCAAAGTTGATTCAACAAAAACACTGGCTGCAGAAGTGAACGCAGCCCAAAACACTTGTGTTAGCACTTAGGGAGCCTCTGTGCTCCGGGAAGGGTGCAGAGGTTGTGGTGGGTGTCCTTTTTCTCCTGCCGAATTCTATTTTAGCAATAACCATTTACTATCCCATTGAATTTTCTGACTTTCCCAAATTTCCACTAGCTCATTTGGATAGGTGTGCTGGAAAAGTGCTCAACTGGCAAGGTGTGCTTGTAGCCCCAGTAGCCTAGGGCAAGAGCTGGGGTAATGCACATGTGGAGCAACTGGGGCAAGACTGTCTGGAGTTGTTACCTTTGGTATATTCTCACTGAATTGCATGGCCAGTTTGTCTCCAAGTGCTCATTTACTTCCTTTCACCTTTTCTCCGTACTCCTTGTCTGAAACCTTTCTCCTCATTAGCTCTCCCGGCTCAGTAAACCTTGCTGGAAGAGTGGTTTGAATTTCCCCTTTTTGCATTGCAGCCCACGCACATGGCCCCTCTGCCCATGCTTAGCCGTATCTGAGAGTGGAAGGGCTAGATGGGCCTTGGAAGCTCTGCACTCATCTGATTTCCTTTTTATTTCAGACACATGAGAGCAAACACCCCCCCTCCTCCTCTGCCTGAACTGGTAGTGCTGACAATGAGGGGACAGCACAGAAGGGCTTGAAGAGGAGCAGTTTTTTAAAGACAAGGTTTGACCATTTGTCACTGTCCTAATACAGCCCATTACCCAAATCCCTGTCCATGACACCTGAGCACGCATGTCTAGAGCTGGTCACAAAACGTATAGTCACAGTCTTTTTTTTTTTTTTCCCCTCAGTTTATTGCATTGCTTGTTGGGACAGGCCCCAAGTCAGTCACTGCTTTGAGGTGACCCTACCAGAACTTCTTCTTTCCAGGCAGCAACCCCAAAAAGGGCTCTCAGACTCCACAGGCAGGTTGCATTAGAACATAAGCTTGGCCAGCAATTTCTGTATTTGAGGCAATCAGGTCAAACAGAACAAAAATAGAAAGACTCTATTAGCATCCTGCCCTTTGTGCCCAGTGGGTCCTTGCAGACAGATCCTTTCTTTCAGTCCTGGTTGCAGACAACTCCACGGCATCTGGGCTGTAGCAGACTCTTCCCAGTTCATTTTGATCCTCCAGAAGCTCTTTCCATCCACCTCAAGCTTGGGCTGGGTCTATTCCTTTCAGGAGCTCCTGTTTCCTCTGGCTCCCACCTACTGTCTGGCAGAAGGTGCAGGCCACCCTCTTCCCCTCCATGTCAATCATTTGCTCCTTAAAGAACACGGCACACAGGCTAAAAATTAACAAATAAACCAGATACTGGTCCTCACATATGCCTTAGCTGTTTGAACTGACAGTTCATTTTCTCTCTTCTTCCCTGCCATCACTTCTTTAAAGAGCCCTAGGACCTCAGTGGTCAGCTACAAAGACATAAAATTTGCCGCTGTGCTGATGTTGGGGTCAGAGAGAGGCCACTTGCTGTTGCTGTGATTTGGGAAAACGGAAAATGGACATGCATACTGGAGGTTATCAGAGCTGCGCTTGTAGAAATCCTCCCGCGTCTGACGCCTTTCAGGCCTTCCTACGCACCCGCCACCATGAAGCCTCTACAGAGCCGAGCATAATCCTGCAGCACAGACTCATCACCAGAGCTGTAGGCAGGAGTCCTGTGGCAGCTGTCACCTCTTCATTTGCCCCTAAAAAAAACCCACAGGTTTGGGAATCACACAGAAAACATCAATCCTCATCGTTTGACCAGGGCCGGCTTGTACCCCCACGCCAGAATGGTGTGCAGGTGATCCTGGCACGCGCTGCCTGCTCCTCTCCCAAGCGCTGTGTCTCACCATCGCAACATCATTTGTGCACTCCAGCAGTGGGAAACACTATGCAGCCTGCTTGTGGCCCTGCTCTCCAGCTCTTGTCGTGAGAAAACCCTTAACCTGGGAGTCCCTGAAATCCTGCAGTCTGCAGTCTTTGCCATGGTTCCCGGCGCGTCAGGCTTTCCTGCTCTCCTTTGCAGCTCATCACTCTTCACCAGGTTTGTTCTCATGATTTGTGAACTGCTGGTCTCTAGGAATTCCAGCGCCACATGGTTATTTGTGGCTTGGCTCTCGCTGTCCTTCGCTTTATGTATATATATCCTAGTCTCTATCCTGTTCCAACTTCTTAGACTGCCTGCGTCTGCGGCCTCTCCCAGGCTCGCAGCAGGAAAAACCAGTTCTTGCCAGGCTGCATTCACCCGTGGGCACACAGTGTTTCATTGTGCCCCTCCCACGGTCTCCGAAAATTTCCATCTTTGGCAATTATGGTGCCATCAACCCCGAGGTGCAGGCAGCAACTTACAAGCCTCTCGTCCAAATTTAACAGTGCTAAGGGGCAGAGGTTAACATTTTAATGGCAACCACTGCATATTTTACACAAATGAGGCTATTGAGCACATGAATTGGTGCTGGCACTGTGTTAGCTCCTTAACTGATCACAGAATTACAGAATGGTTGAGGTTGGAAGGGACCTCTAGAGATCATCTAGTCCAACCCCCTGCTCCAGCAGGGACACCTAGAGCACGTGGCACAGGGTGGCATCCAGGTGGGTTTGGAAGATCTCCAGAGAAGGAGACTCCACAACCTCTCTGGGCAGCCTGTTCCGGGGCTCTGTCACCCTCACAATAAGGAAGTTCTTCCTCACATGGAGGTGGAACTTCCCGTGTTTCAAATTGTACCCATTACCCCTTGTTCTATTGCTGGCCACTACCAAGAAGTTTAGTCCCAGTCTCTTTACATTCTCCCCTCAGGTATTTATACATGCTGATAAGATGCCCTCTCAATCTTCTCTTGGCTAAACAGGCCCAGCTCGCTTAGTCTTTCCTCATATGATAGATGCTTGAGTGCCTTAAGCATCTTCGTCACTCTCTGCTGGACCCTTTCTAGAAGTTTCACGTCCCTCTTGTACAGGGGAGTCCCGAACTGCAGACAGTATTCCAGCTCAGTATGGGCCAAATGAGAAAGGCTGTAGAAAAGTGGACTGATTTCTCCCGATGTAAAGAGAGCAGCATGACACCTCCTGATCTGCTACAGACACTCTCTTAGAAGAAAGTATAATTAGGACCCACATGTGTTTTCTTTGTAACCACAAAAACACCAAAGGTAAATCCACAGTTCTCCCAGAATTAACATAAAAGCAATATGATTTTTTTTCTTCTTCTAAACACTGGTGAAGGAAGAATGGTATTTTTAATTCATGTATAGAAAAACCTAACTACTTAAAATCATGGTATTTTTCTCCTGCTTAAATTTATAGGCTAATGGAGGAGAAATTTCTGCAGAAGACCCGGAGCCTGATTACACCACTTTAGTGGCACTTATGCCCAGCATTTCTGTAAAGCAGATAAATTGCTGTGACATCCCAGCAGAACTGCAGCCCACAATCCTCTTCTTGCCTTAGTGTAGCCGCACTCAGCTGCAGCAGAAGCAGATCATGGGCACCCAGCACTATCTTTTCTAACCTATGGCCACGATATCTGCAGGTCTCTACCTGCAGATAGTGAGTGTAGGGCTCTGTGGACTTCAATAATTCAATGTGCATTAGTTAAATGATTTTAAGAAATAATAGTAATAAAAATAATTAAAAAATCCAGGCCAAAATGCTTTAATTGATTGCAGCTTAACTTAATGTTTCCTGGTCAAAAATGAGATCTTTCATGTTCTTAAAAAAAAAAAGGAACTGACAAATTCATTACCTAATCAGGATAATCTAGCAAATTAAGAGGTAATTCTGAAGAAATAATGAAAACTCTCTAGTGGCATATTAATTATGATTTTCTTTTCAGCTATTAAGAAAGGAGGATTATGGAAGTGGCCAAGAATAAAGAGAGATCTATTTTCAGGGTCAGCGGATTTGTCTTTTCACAGGCCTAGCAACTCAAAAAAGAAGAAATTGATTTCTCTCTATGCAGGTGATTCGTGAAGCCTTGAGCAGAGATGTCTTTTTTTTTTCCTACGCTGCATAATTAAACTTGATATATTTCAAAGTCAATTATCTATTCCAAAAAAAGGCATATAAACCATTTGAACAAAAATCCAAGCCAACAGAATAATGACAACCTCTGATACCAAGCAACCCTTTGAGTGCTAGAAATTTAATTTCCCTATTGTAATGTAATTTATTAAATTTGCTACCTTTGGATTCGTTTATCCTTCTCAGACCTGTCAAAAGCTGTCTACCTGGGACATGAAACACCATGTTGTCATAGATTTGAGGCCATTGCAGGTAAAATAGCAATGCAAAAACCCATATATATGAAGAGAAATAGAAAAGTGAATTAACCAGGTTTCTCTATAGGTGACTTTTCTGCCTGGAATGGAATATTTCTGTACTTCAAAATAAGCAGCTGGACACAATCTAGTTTTTATATTCCTTATCTGCTTGTTACTCTAAAAGGAGAAACACAATAAGATTTGTAGGATTTGGATGGTCTTTGATGTAATACTGTTACTGTTACTTTTTTATTGTCTCCAATGTCCCATTTTCCTAAACATAACAGCAACAAGCAGTAGGAAGTGATTTCCATGATCAAAAATAAAAAGTCAAAAACCAAGCAAACCAAAGCCACACCCATCTGCTTTCCAGAGAATATTTGATTAAGTAATTAAGCATACATGTTCTTTTACTATTGACTTTCAAACTGTCCACGAACTTCCTGTTTCCTTACTGATGCCTGGCATGACCTTGCAGCCAGTGCAGATGCAACCCCAGTCTCCGCATTTTCAGCCACTTTGCAGGAAGTGCATTGGTGGATGAACTATTGTTGTCGGACTGTGGATTGCGACCTTGTACCGAGGGACAAAGGCGACCCCATTCTGGTATGGGTAGGCAACTGCAGATAGACTGAAGTGCTCTGCTTCTAGGGTGACTTCAGAAGAGCTGCAGAAGGCTATGAGAGCAGAGAGGCAGGTTAACATCAGCATTAAAGGCTATGGTCACAGCATTTCTTCACCTCATTTTCAATAGTTTTGAACCACCAGAATGAGATTATATTGGCTGGATGCTTGGGGACATGTGACAGTAGTGCCGTTAAGCTGCTGTTGATGATATGATCAATGCAACTTTTTGTTTGAAGCTTGCCTTCCTGTCCTCCTCTTTATCAGGCAGAAGTGTTTATTGATTCCAGTGTCTTTCAAAAAGAGGATTTAACTGGCCTCCATCTAGCTGGATTAAGTGGTGCTTAATGCACCCTCCGAGATTGATGATGACCATGAGGAGTGTAAGGGTGTCTAAGTGGAAGCAAATAATAAAACAATGTCATTTTTGGCCTTGGAGCAAGTGATTGCAAGATAGAGTTTGTGCGTATCTTCATTATATTCCTTTTAAAAGTACTGGAAAAACTTAAAATGCATAGACTAAAACATGATGCTTTCTCATAATAGATTCCCAGTTTAAACAGTATATGTGATATATAAATGTAAGTGATTGTGTCCCAACTTCCTCCAGCTCTTTCCTGTTTTGTTAATTCAATATTTTTTTCAGGATCTCACACTCACTTTTTCAGCTTATTCAAAAGAAAAATGCTTTGAAAGATCCATATATAAATAACAACAGTAAATTCAAACATAGAACTTTTAATCTCAACAGTCAAAACATTCACCACCTAGACCTTCGCCCTTACTTTCATTTATAGTTTAAGCCACCATTTCTGTTGAAAACATTCCTACATCCCCACCATAGCTGTCACTTTTTCATACCCTTTTCTTTGCGTGCTGATGTATAGGAGCAATGAACAGAACCAGGGCATTAATGCAGGTTGAAACTTTTTAATTCGCCTGGAGCAGGTTCCCTGAACTGTTTAGCATATGGACGTATAACATTTGCACTGCACAAGAGAAGGGAAGTGCAAGACGAGGAAGAAAACAAGGAGCCTGGAGAGGCCAGGGCTGTATGAAAGGAAACAGAGGAGAATGAGGCCGTTTCTTTTGAAGACAGTGAAGGTTTATGAAGGTCTAAAGTATTCATGAAACACTACCTCTTATTTCAGGACTTCAGGAACGTGTGCTGTCAGGAGGATGTAGGACACACTCTTTGGGAAAAGGGTGTCAAAAAGAGGAAGTTGCAGTATCGTATAACTATAACCCTGTTGTCAAATTATAATTATCTGTGAACATATAAATTCATCTTCTAGAAAAACTGAAAGACTAGTATTTAGTTTTGCAGTTATGTCCCACACCTAGAAAGTGCCTATGAACCAGCTGTTAAATAGCAACTATTAACTAGTAAATGAGAGTAAAATAAAACACATGTTTTTATCAACATAGATAAAATAGCACTTCTTATGCCTTTCAGCAAAAATAATCAGAGAGCCCTGGTGGGATCTCATATTACTCAGACTCCTTATTTGTAGCTTTTACACTCCAGCACACTTGCTGATAATGTATGAAGTATGAAATTAAAACCAAATCAATTGTCAGAACAAATGAAAAAGTACACTTTGCGATGCATTATCCTCCAGTCTTTTATTGTATTTCTTCATTCACCTGATAATTCCTCAAATCCAGTCATTTACAATGGCTCTTCCAGTCATTAGTAGGATTTAGTGGGGTTCCACTGCAAAATAGTATTCACATTTCTCATGAGAATTGGTATGTGTAGTGTTGAAGGGCACCGGATACAAAAGCTGTCAGTCTACAGCTATATTCAATTTCCATATGCTTATCCAAACTCATGTCCTGTGCTGGGAAATTAACACATGAAGTGCAAATTTTTTGAATAGTTTTTTTTTTTTTTAATCATGCTCATCAAGACTCACATTGGTGCAGAGGTTTATGTGGGAAAACCAGGATGTGGTTGCATGACTAATTTTTAAAGCCTGTGCATAGCCTCTCAGGAATGCAGCTGGATGCAACTCCTTAGTGGCTTGATTGTGATGGCTGCAAATTGAAATATATTTTAATGCTTCTCTGCTCAAGAAACATGAGCTCATTAGAAGTTGAGACTTTAGACAATGTATTAAACGAAGTGATCTGTCACTCTACTCATTCTTGTCATTTATATTTTACATAAAAAATGCAGAAATGTAAAAAATGTTTATGCTATCATGTTAAGGTGATAATATCAAATCTCATTCCTGTTCATCTACATTTAATAGCATAAATGGCAGGATTTGAAAAATGACATTTGGCTTCCTGTCCACTTTCCGTGGCAATATATAATGTTTGAAAATGATTGAATTGGTACCCAGAAAAATAAAAATTCTTCCACAACTACATACAAACTTCTAAGTTTCCAATTTTTAATGGAAATATTGAAAAAACTATCTAAATTGAAATCATTTAGAAATAATTTAACTTCCTTAAAAGAAATCTGTTCCTTAGATACTTTTTAGCATGCATGGGAAAAGTGCTATTTAATTTCACACTCAACTAATCCTTTAATAATTTTCTTTCAGGTAGAATATAAAAGGTTATTATTAATTCCTTAATCAAATCAAAAATAAGTTATAGTGACATGTTTTAACCTTGGACCAGTTGCAGTAATTTTTCCCCATTCAGAGAAGGCACCAAAGATCAATACAAATGGCAAATGATAAATTGGCCTTTGGGAATTGCTCAAGATTCCCCCTCCTCGCGCTCTCACTCTCTTCTTTTTCTTTTGCCCACATAGGTTCTGTCTGCAAATGACTCTCCTGAACTTCTGTTTTTTAGCATCAATCAATCAATGTGACCTCCCCTCTCGTAACTATCAAAGGCAAAAGTTGTCAATATCCCATGTTATTCAGTTCCCAATTACACTGCAGTTATTTCACAAAGACCATAGCTAGTTAAGATTCATGATCTATGCTACATTGTCAGAAGTTCAGCTCATATCTCAGAAGCTTATTTGCCTTTTCCTATGTGCTTGAACTTTGCTGAGGAGAAAAATCTTTCACTCTCACTTGCAAGATAAAGCATCAAGAATTCCAATTTACATTCAATCCATTGCATCTGTAACTGGCAAATAATGCTCCTTCTCATTAGCCCTCAAATTCTCATCATATTATGGACTCCAGAAATACTACTTGAATAACTGTGGGCTACCTGTTAAAAAAAAAAAACAAAAAACAAAAAACTTGCTGTTATTTATCCCCTTCGAGTCTTAATAGCAGATGTTGAAGAGAACTACAGGCACCCAAGATACCTGCTTTAAAAGAGTAATTACTTCCAAATGGCAATGGTAATAGCAGTGGTAGTAATGTCAGCTTTTCTTGAGAGTTACTTTGGAGAAAAAAGCCGGGTTTCTCTTTCACCACCCCTCTCTTTTCTCCAGGCACTTATAGTTAGATGTGTATGAATAACTGTCATCAATAACTTTAAAATCTATTAGGAATATAGAAGTAGAAAGGATATTCTGGGTTTCTCAGTCCAACATTTTCCTATCACAGGAGACATATGGGGCATGCCAGAAACATCTCAGGAAGAAACTTGCTCATAGCAGATCAAATTCTACCTTAAAATTGCTTGGAGTTTCTTTACTCTAATGCTCCTGCCAAAAAAGCAAAACCAAAAAAACAACTCTAAAATCTGTTTGATCAGTTTGTCATAAACCATCTCCCAGATGTCAACTAAATTTATCATGGCTAGTACTAAATCTCTATCTGCCTTTTTGCTAGATCTCTCTTTTAACCTAAGCAGTTATTTTCCCAGCGTGATGTTTACCTGTGGCTTGCCAGAATGTCAGGAAGTGTTTGTTGCACCCTTAGATAATTTTGTAGGTGCTATGCATCCAGGGAGGCCAAAGTAAAGAAAAGGTGCTGCTCTGTCCTGCTATCCCTTGCCACCCAAGCAGGTAGTCTAAACACTTTGGGAAATGACTGAGTTGGTGGTTCACGACTCAGACTAATTGCTAGGAAGGGTTGGGAGGACATCACCATTACTGGTGGGCTATTCCGTGACTCTTCATTGCATGGATGGTTTGTTGTTCCCTGCAGACCAAATCTCTGTAGCAGAAACCTTGTGGATGGTAGGGTATGAACCACAGGCTCAATACAGCAACTTAGTTCTTATGAAGGCTTTTGGCCTGGGCTATCCACGTGTGTGCCCAGACAAAGATAACACACTTAGGCAGCACTTTTTGAAAGCTGTCATTTCCCAAAAGGAATCATTAAAGTTGAAGCATGCTGTGGAATCAGTATTAAAAGAATTAATTTACACTCATTTTTTAAACACCTAATTTCCCCGCTAGCCTGTATGTAACACTACTTCAAACAGCTACACACGGTGTCATTTAGTGAATATATGAGGCACAGGTTTGCATTATGTTTGCTAAAAGGACTAGGATTTCAATTCCATCTGCTGCTGGGTGTGTTTGATTTGTATATTAATTATGCCTGTTTGTAGCTGTAAATTTGCTCCAGATTAGTAGCTGATTGGTTCCGCACATGGATTCATTATACTGAGTGGCTCCCTTGCACTTTTACAGTTTTCAAATGATTCCATACTTACGCCTTTCAAAATGCTTTTTATACCTCACTTATTCAGTGTGAGCTTTCAACCCTGTTTTAGCCAGACATTTTTTTTTTCCCCTCTAAGAGAAAACATGTTCCTTTGATTCTTTTTTCTGGATACCTTTGCCTGCTGTAACTCCAGCTTTGTCCATGGTGCTGCTCAAAAATGCAAGAGGAAATGACTTCCTCTCCTCAGGTTACAGGGAAATTCAGCATATTTGCACTGAGCGTTTGCTACATGGAATGACTTAAACTAACGGGTCGAGGAATTACATGAGCACTCAGCGGGGGTGTATATACATACCTGTTATTGAGCAAACTTGAAATGCTTAACCCATGGAGATAAAGCTATCCCACATGTGGAACTTCCTCAGTGGTTTGCAAAGTTTTGAGCTACCCGCTTTGAGGTTTGGATCCCTGAGATACGCTTGAAAACTTAACACATTTAAAATGAGCTGTGTAAAAATGGCTTTTGTTGAAGTTACTGCTATTTGTATCTGTGGGTGTGAATGTTTGTGTACATTTAGAAAATAAATGTCAAATAGGTCGGGCAGATTTCCTTCATTTCCTTCATTTTAAGAAAAGAATCACTCTGAGCTGAAAAATTGTATGTCAAGGCTCTGCCTGAAGCAAATTTTTACGATCAAATTAAAAACCTTCGAGAGTAAGAGTTTATAATGGAAATACTAACAGAGTCTTAACCATGGCAGCACTAGCAGGCACTGCAATAATACTAGGAAAACTCTCCCTGCCCACAATCTAAACTAAATAAAAAAGATGCCATTTTCTAACATATACCCCAGGCTAGCAAATAATTTAATTTAATGTACTTGCCCTGTGGTAATATGGTAGCTCTGCAAACCTCTGAGCCAATTTTTCTTTTCTTTTCTTTCTTCTTTTTCTTTTTGAACATATATGCCCCATAGGGAAAGGATTGCAATTTAGCTCTTATTTGTGGATATATCGCTTTCATTTCAATAATTCTTGGAAGCCTTCCTGCTGTCACACACCACTGTATGCAAGGACCCAACTGAATAAAGACCCACCAGGCTTTTTCAGGAGTTTATTCACAGGTTTGGCTTTGCTTATTGTAGTATGCACCACATTTAAATTAGATGAGGGCTACTGTAAAGCAATAACATTGTCAATGACTGGAATCTCACTTTTCCCCTCTAACAGTCTGAAGCAAATTAATGTATTGGTTGTTCATTAACAAGTAAACAGTTTCTGCTACAATGTCAAGGAAAAAGAATGTGTTCATTAATATGAACGATCTTCATCTACAAAGATGATTTACACAATGCATGTCATGAGATAGCTTTCCCCTAACTAGTACACTACCAAACTGAAAGCTGATTCTTAGGACTTCCTTGAAATTACAATATTGTTTGTTTACCAATAAGAAAGACAGTCTCAGTCACCTATGCCACCATTGTAAGCTCTATAGTAAGTACTTAAAAAAAAAAAAGATTTTCTGGAATCACTTGTAGAATTAGTAAAATTGATAACTACGGACTTACACTGCATCAATGATACATATTATTCCTGTGATAAGTTAAAATAAGATTAATTTGGTTATAGAAATCCCTTAAACAACAACACTTAAATTATTTCAAACTTGAATTTTTTCAAGAATTTTCTGAAAAAATCAGCAAACACTGGCTAAAAAAGCAAAGCAGTTTGGATACACCAATGTAATCAGCATGCCTTGTGCTTTTATGTTAACCCTCTGAGTATAACCATAGTATTCTGGATTTTTTGTGCATTAATGCTATTAAAATTATTATTAACAGAAACATTACATATGTCATTATTTAATAAATCATGTTCTAAATATATTTAGGACAGGCACCTCATCTAGTGGGTGTTTCACCTATCCTAAAATTTTAATTTTCCCCTAGAGAAGCCAGTCTCTAGGAACCGTAAGGGAAGTTTAAATGAGTGGCTTAGACTAAATGCCTGACTCCTAGATGGATCCATCTAGATGAGGTGGAGCCCAGCACACAACCTCACTAGAATATTGCACTTAGATTGCAGCCCATGTTACCTCCACTTGTATTTAATTGAGAGGAACTTAGCTGGTAGCTACCCTACTCTAATCTCTCTTTAATAGTAAGTTCAGACTGACAGGCATCTCCAGAGACCAAATATTAGATGACCTGAATCACCCTTTGGAAGTGCTTCTCTGTATCTCCTTGATGATCGACAGAACTGACAACGTCTGCTATCCTTAAAGTGCCCTAATTAACTACATAGACATAGGTGGGAGGAAGTTGTCCTTGTATATGTAATAAGCATTAAAAAATAATTCCGTCACATTTAGCACCAATAGAATTCAATGATTTGAGGAGAGATGAAAAAAAAAAAAGTCAGTAGGTCAGTAGGTAAGTATTACAGTAGAATGACCACAGTGTACTATATGCTCTCTCAGATTATCACATCAGAAATAGTCTGTTATCTTTGATTCCCTTTTTTCACTGCTGTTTCAAGTATATTTAGGGTCATGTGTTCTGTCTTCACTCACCACTAGGAATTCAGAGAAAAGAAAAAGGGGAGAAGCTGACAAACAAGCCTAAACCATTATTATTTCCATCAAACCATACACACATACATATATAGAGATATGCATACATACATACATTATCTATATGTGGATATATTAAAACCGTCATGGATACCTCTTTTCAAATAGTTTAAATATTTCAGTACCTTTCCTTGAAGTCTAAAAAGGGGCTATCAACATTTTAAAACCCAATCCCTCACAGACCTAAAAATAACTTAAAATAAAGATTTTTATAGTTATGTTCATAAAATATGAACCAAAGATCAGAAACACTTAAGACACTAGGGATGAGTAGGGATTTTAGAATCTGGGATTATTTTCACATATATTTTAAGTAGTACAAGATGGCGAAAGATGGAGACAAAAATTTTATTTTAATGATGACCCTGGATTCCAAGGCAAAACAAAGGTGCCAGGAAAATCCTAGACAGGTTTCTGAATTGTATTTTGCATGCACAAAGTGAAACTTTTTTTTTTCTCTCCTGACTTCCCTGTTTAATTAAGAGGAATTAACATAGGCCTTTGTTTCAAGACAGCCAAATTTTCCTAACAGTCGAGGAGCATGTGGTATTAATGGACAACTTTTTATTACCAAATATATGTCTTGCTTTTACGTGGTTGAGTTGTATCTAAAAGGAAGTCTATAATATAATGTGGGAGGGGCAAGGCTGAAAGAACGTATGCCTGATCTCAACCTACTCTAAAATGATGTAAGTTGGTGGCAAGGGAGGATTTACTTCAGCTAAGGGTTTGGTAAATGGGAAGAACAAACAATCCTTGTCCTATATGAATGTTTCCAGACTAAATACATTAGCAGCACAAGAGCCCCATCTACTTTGTGCCTCTAAGGCTGGCTGGCCATGGTCAGCAACCTGCCACAGATGCAGCCCATTCCTCAATCCTGATGTTTCAGTACTTTTGCATGGCAGTTCCTTTTTTCATCCTCTTGTTGCCCTGGTGGAGCTTGCCAGCAAGCCACCTAGTTACTTCACCTGGGTTAAAAAGTTGACCTTTAGCCAACAACCCACTGTTAATTGCACATGAGTCAACCATAAGGACATAAATCTACAACCTAACCCAGATTCATACTTCAACTTAGGTTTTCAATAAGGTAACTAAGACCATGCATAAGCACAAAGCTTCTCCCCATTACATGTTCAGAGATTAGAGTTTCCTAATGGCTCAAGGTAAGATTCATTTTACTAAACTTAATATTCTCAAGTTTGGTATCTATGTAAGCTTCCACCGCTAGGTTTCTTCCATAGCAGAGTGAGAGAAGAAGGTCTTTCCAAAGCATGAATGTCCCTAAAATATACGTCTGTGATAGATGAGATGAATCAAGCTTGGAAATGTCCTTCTCTGTACTTATAAGGACCTCTAGAGGTCTACATTAAACTAAATGCTTCTCTTAGATTCTTAAAGTATGATGAAATCAATTGCATTCTCTGTGAAATTCTTATAACTTATGTGAAGATTCACAAGACTTAAATTCCTGTATAAAAATCTTCAAAGCTTTTAATATATAAACTCTTATGTCTGAAGAAATGAAAGATGCATTTTGAAGGATGGAAAACAAAACAATTCGAATGTTTCTTAAGAGATGTTTCAACTTCTACTTGAAACTAGAAATGCAGAAGAGCATTATTTTGAAGCCAACAAGCTGCAGGTAACACATTAAGTGATGCAACTGCTTTTATCAATAGTTCTTTGAGTAAACACAACTCTGAATATACAATGCATTAAGAGTAACTTGCTCTGCTCTTCCAAACTTTATACTTCCCAGAAAGATCGGCATAATCTGCCTCACTCTTTGGGCACCACATTGATGATTCTAACTGGATGATATTAAAACAGAGAAAGAAAAAGAACAGAAAAAAAAGAAAAAGAAGAAAGAAAAAAAAAGAGGAAAAAAGAAAGGGAGGAAAGAAAAAAGAAGAAAGAAGGAAAGAAAAAAGGAAAGAAAGAAGGAAATGGGAAGGAAGGAAGAAAATGAGGAAAAGAAAAGAAGAACAAAAGAGAAAGTATACCCCTTTCATGTGACTTTAAAAAAATACAATGACAAAATGTGAACTTTAGAAGAGAAAACTTAAAATATGGGTAATCTTATATGATTAAAAAGAGAAAGAATAAATTTCATGTTTTTTTTTATTTTAAAATAGGATTTTGGAAGTGTGCCATTTTTCTTTCTTTCAAGTGAAAATCTGAGTGAATTTGTAATATTTTTTCTTCTATTTACCATATTTGAAACCAAAATTTACAAAGCATAATATTTTGTGAAAGCCAACTTTACAATTATGACTAAATAATACACTATAAAGCTGTCCTGAGGTTTTAACAAGCCAGAAATGGATATTCTCTGTGAAAGTACCCATTTTATAAAATAGTACAAATCAGCTAGTGAATCATTTTTTAATTTCTCCATTCTAAGATGAAACTTCCACCAATTCAGGTTAGAAAAGGCTTTTGTCCACAGCTCTAAATATCTTAAAAGACTTTTTTTTTTTTCTGAGCTCGGAAATCCTCTAGCTATTTTAAAAGTAAAATTCTCATTAATGTTCATCTTTAAAAATGGCTCTCACCACAGCATAACTGTGGTTATCTATGGAGTAACCAGGTCATGCTGAGAAGTTGTCTCTACCTTTCTGAATGCGAGGCAAAAGGAGCAGCAACTTTTAAACTAGATAATTACATACCATTACATGACAGAATGTGTCCTTGAGCCATTTCCCAAGACCCCGCACTGTCATTAGCAGCAAATGATATGGAAGCAACGTTCTGAGGCCATCATCATGTCATCTCCTGTAAACTATGAGACAGCACTAAACTGAATTTCCCATTTACCCGGCATAATATCGTCCAAAAACAGTCGCTCTTCTATGGAAGTATGAAGCAGGTTTAGAATGGGCTGCTGTAAAAGATACTGTTTGTTTCACTTTATGTTTGCTTTTAAAGCCCATATTTTCAGCCCTTAAGCAATAATGTGTCTGATATTGTTTTGGCCAGAAAGAGGCAGGGAACTTTAGCGTACTGTAAAAGATATATGTGTATAAAAGCAAAAAAGCCAGAATAAAACCCTAGTGTGGGCTGTCAAGATTAAGTTGATCACTTACTCAGAGGGTTAACATGTGCTAAAATTACATACTGCAGTTCCTAGCTTCACTGATGAAAACATTCACTGCTTCTATCTTTAAATAAAAAAGCAAAATAGCCTTAACCCTTTGAGGATCATATTAGCAGCAAGTTGCAATCTAAACAGAGAACAAGTATTTTGATCGATTAGGAAATTATTCTTACAAAGATTCTGTAAACACCCTTTTGTGTTCCACCATTCAAGCTTTTAGCACTAGATAGATCAGCTGTAATCACTTCACAGGTCTGAAGGATTTTCAGGGCTCAAAGGGTTAAAGCCAAGACTTTTGAGTAAAAGTGTTTTATTAAAAGGGTGAATTAGGTGAGCGAACAGTCTCGGAGGAACTTGGTGAATAGTCTTCCGATTCGGAGTTGAGTTCAGGTGGAGCTTGCTGTGCCTTATAACGTCCCCTCACATCCTGGTTGCGTCTTCGTCGGAAAACCTGCCTCTCCTTATCAAGAGCGGTGGTCTGGCAGGGGCATAAAATAAGAATAAATGAAATTAGGCTGTGTGTGAAATGCAAAACTAATGAAAACCATGAGTTTGTATGTGGCCCGCAAATACCAGGGATAATAAATGTTCAGACCAAATTAAACCTGTTCAGTTTCAGTCAGGTCTGAAAGGTTTAGCCCACAACATAGCTAAATGCTTTAAAAAGTGCATTTCCCAAACCTTAAGATAAGGTAGCGTGACATCATCAAGCAGATACAGTACCATGTATATGGATGCCATATGTTCTACTTCTGGATGCTATTAATTTCATACTTTAATAGATTCAGGTTTCAAGCCAAATACCAACTGACCTTCCCCCCACCCTTCTCAAGGTATAAATCTACTTCTACAGGCAAGGCAGAGATGTAGGCTTGTCTTTGCTTTGACCTAATGAAGGTTGATGCACACTCAGCCATGTGCAAGTCAGTGCAATCGGTTAACAGAGATGGATTGTGATGAAGTTGTCAGACAGGATAGAGAAACAAACAGCAAAGGAAGCTAGCCCAGCTCTGTGACACCTCCTCATGCCAGTCAATGGATGTTCTTAGGGAGAAGGCTGATGACTTCTTACTGAATAACCATTGAACCTGACCATCCTGCCTCCTCCTTTTAACCAAGGTCTAGCAAATTAAATAGTCCACTGACTTTATCTCAGTTTGAGAAATATTGAGAGATGGGAATGGACATCTTTTACATGATGACCTTTTTTTCTTTTCTGCTCATTTTCTGACACTGTTGGGACTATAGGGTTTAAGGGTGATGTAGTTTCTAGCCACATTGCCTGACACATTTAGGCAAAACCCAGGTAAAAGCAGTATTGTCTGGTCAATGATGTCAAATGTGGGACTGGGTATCGCCTGTTTCTTGATGGCAGGACATGAGACCACAGTCCCTGAATCTATAAAATTACAAATTCAACAGGATGGCCTTGATTCAGCAAGAGCACCTTGACACACACTGCTTTCTGAAGCAGCGCTGCCTTCTTAAATCATGGCCCGTGATCTTGGGAAAATGCAAAAACCGCGAAGGTAGGCAGCTAGCAAGATGACCCACAAAATGCAATCAAATATCCAACATGGCACAGGAGCCAAAGACAATTTGGACAGCTGAATAGGTTGAACTGCTAAGGCATGTACGTTTTTTGCCTACTATGAAAACCTCCGTTTAAAAGAATGCAGCCAAGAGGCTCTCCTGCTTCAAATGATTTATTGCCTTCTCTTGAGATAAATTTGACTGGTTTCTCTAGAAAATTTACCAGTTATAGTGTATGCCTCAACAGAGAACAGAGATATGTTTGCACCCAACATATCCTTGAGAGCAAAATGAAAACTAAATCCGTTATACTAGTGCAGAATAGCATTATAGCAATCCGTGCTCTGAAATAATGCAATAAGCATTCAAAAATGATGTAATAGCGACAGAAAGATGGACCCGAGTACAGAGCTACTATAGCAAATGGATTTGGTAAGGCTAAATTGCTGAACTATTATTTTTGTGTCCAGAACCTACAAAGCACTACTTTAAAAGGGTAGAATAATTATCTTTGATAAGTTCATCCCTGTATTTTAAATAATAATTGCTACAAAATCCAACACTTATCATCTGCTGAGAATTTGTTTACTGCTAATCTTTTGGTTAAGAACTCTAGTATTTCTCAATGCACGGTACATTTCTTAGCCTTGAACCAACTCAGTTTTTGATTATATTTTAATGTGAAACAGAAGAATACCTAGGTCCTTTACACATACTGAATATGCTGCATACAGCATGTAATTCTGTGTGAAAATCGGAAAGAATGGCATGTATCACCATTATATAAAATACAGATTTACATTTAAAAGATTTTTTTATGCTTATAGGAAATAAGCATTTATTTAAAGTTTAAACCACATCATATCATCTCATGGTAATAGATATTCTCCAATGAGGAAGTTAAACATTTCTGGATAGATAAATAAAAGTACTTGTATTATATTAAAAATTAATTTTAAAATCTGGTGCATGAGAGTGGTAAATGTATATGTAAATGCTGAAAGTATTTAAATTTAGATAAGTTACACAAAAGTGAATACTCCTGAATAAAACATTCCTTTTAAAATGTAAATGTAAAATGTAGTTTCTTTTTAAAAAACAAAGTTACAAAATTGCAAAATGTACCAGATAATTAAATATCATGGCATCACTTTAAAGATGTCTTAAAAATAAAATCCTAGATAGCACTTTTCTATCATTATTAGGAAAACTTTTGAGGTTATTTTTTTTAAATATAGCTAAAGGCATTTACTGCCTTAATAATCAAATAAGTTAGAGAAGACAAAAAAGTGATGATTCCACTTAATCAACACCTTACACTGTGGTTTGTAGAACCAAATATTTCTGGCTTCCTAACCCTTCAGAAACTTCCTGGAAGATTGTTGAGATGACATTTCCCTTTATATTTTTGCCCAAAGTCTCTATCAAATTTGATCTAATTGGCCTTTATTTATAAAGCCATGTTTGTAGACTCAGTGCCACTATCTGCTTACTCTCCTGGGCTGAGTGACATACAAGGTCTTTTCTCACCCCATAACGAAATACCTATAAAATAAAATTTGTAAAGCCTAAAAAAGTCAAAGTAGGGAGTATTTAATCTAGTAGAAGCAAAAATACAAAAATCACTTCATTATAATACCTAGTGTTTAAAATGCCAAAACCACAAAATAGTTCAGTTCCTGTGATGCATGGAGAACTCCCAATACCTACTCTTACAGCATCACCATATTGCATTCTGCACAAATGTTTGTTTTCATTGAGTGAGGCCTCTGAAGAATTTCAAAATGTAATGGATTACTCTTTTGGAAGCTGGGAAGATGGTAGTGTGTATTAGAGTATTGACTGTGTGTGCTTTATAAGTGTAATTTTTATCTACTGTACTCTATGCATAGGAGCATATTCCAAGTGTGCTATTGTGATTAAAAATAAGCATTTTGATTATTATTACTGTTTTTGTAACAAAACCAGCTTATATTCATTTCCTTGGTTTAATAGATTTATTATTTCATATACTATTCAGCTGGATAGGTTGCTAGTGCATGAACTGGTCCATTATGGATTTTCAGGGCATATCTACTTTAAGCTGCTCTTTCAATAAATAATAAAGAGGATCTGAAGTGCACTTATGCTTCACAGGGCTGCAAATCCCAGATTTTCATTATCACATTTTGACATTTTTTTGTCAGCTTGAGGTGAGAAAGTGAGAACTTTGAGGACTATAAGATAGTAATGGCAACTAAATGCAAGTGTAGCATTTTTATTTAAGATATGCAGATATCATCTTACAATCCTTATGAGGAAATGTAGAGCTTCTTATCCATAGAAAGTAAGTGGATTGCCTCTAATGCTGATGCTTAGTGCTGATGTGTCTGAAGCACTTAATTAAGCGCTAGTGTATTTTGCATCAACATTTAGTAATTCTGACACCCAGTAGCAAATGGTTAACAAGCTCTTTTTGGAAATGCATTTAATTTGAAGAAACAGAACATTATTGTAAAAATCATTGTTTCTATTATGCATATACTCAAGTGCAGTTAGCATTTTTCTAGGATTTTACGATAGGGAGTATCTTTTTCCTGATCTCTAAGCCATGATGTTGCAGAACACCAGAACCATGCAAATTCTTTGTTTCTTGGAAAATGTTGAATTCTGTGTTTATGAGCAGACATTCAAAAGCGACACCTGCTTTGACATACATGTTGGATTGGGAGGACATACATGTTGCAGTGAGAAGAGCCTTATTTTAGCTGTGGGATGATATTTTCTGTCAGGTCAGTAATACTAGATTGAAGTGAATGCCTTTAATGAATGCAAGCAGTGACTGTTTTTCTTTTCACTTGTCTTAATTTACTGCTAGCCACCAAATATACATATATATATATATATTCATTTCATTAATAAAAGAACATTATTGTGCATTTTGCTTCTTGGTGCATCCATTATTCATACCAGCTAGGAGACTGAACTGGAGATGCAGCTGTTCATGCATTAATCTAAGAAACCCTTCCCTTCACTTGCTTTTATTTTGCAGGAAAATATTTGCAATTTGTTTGCCATTTTGACAATGCTTTATTGGTATCTAGAATTAGATCGATATATCTAACAAAAATGGTATTTTTCTTCCAGTGCATTGTTTTGTATACATGAATGTATACAAGCATATTTAAATGTTCAGATCTAGAAAATCTTATCCTGTCTATTTTTATTTTCTGGTTCAGGATTTTGGTATGTTTAGAGACACAACAGCAGATTTCCTTGGTAAAAGTGACCATTAAGCAATAACAGCAGCTTTACAATGCAAGGCATGAGGGCATGCCAGGCAGCCTTCTGCTCTGGCACTTCTTGCTTCCATGGGCCTCTCAGGTAATATGATTAATTAATGATTCAACACACTTCTGGGCAGTACTTCAAACTTAGCAATGCACCGTAGGCCCCGCGTGGAAGACACATGCTGTTTTCAGTCCCTCAAGCAAAGCTATAATTAAGTCAAGTTACATGGTGATTTGGAGATGCACAAATGACCACATCGAGGGACAGATGAATCGAGTGGATTTGAACCTAGACCTCCAAATACAAAAGGCCAGTGCTTTGGTGCACCATGTAACTTCTGGCATGGCATTAGCTAAAATGAAAGGAAAAAAAAATCCTTTTGATGTATGCTTTGTAGTGCGCTGGTGACTGAATACAAAGATAAGCATTCTACATGTATAACTTCTGGATTCATACTGCTACATTTAAATTTGTGTTTACTCTTTGACATCCCTTACTTTTAAAGACAGGATTCCTCAGCTGGTTTCAATTACATGTGGAAGAGACCTAGTGCCAAGTTGTTTGCATGGGTGAATTTTATTTATAGTTTGTAAATCAGTTGTGGTTTTTGTAGTCAAAGAGCAGGAAAAGAGATTTTAAATGAGTTTAGGTGTTTGTCTGTTTTTACCAGGATTAAGTTTACAGCGGGTTTTACTATATTAAAAAGGACACTTTGGAAAGACTGAGCTTCATTCCCAACTACTTTTCCCATTCTCCAGCTATTTGGCTGTAACTTTTAACTCACTGGTGTATTGTACTCATTTGGGACATCTGTAAGTGACTTGACAGATGTAAATTAATGGGAATTAGGTAGAAAACATGTAAGATGGAACTATGGATTTACAAATTAGCTATTCAGATTTTTTTTATTATTTGTGACTATGAGAAGTATATTTCAAAAACCCAGTATCCTGTGAATTCAGTAGTGGCAGGACTGACAATTTCATTGCATGTCTTTGTAATCAGTCTCCTTACTATTTATTGCCATTACATGGATAAGGCAATTAATGACTTTCCCCACATATTTCTTGTTTATTTTATTGCTCCTTTAGCTTTACACACTAATAAGACACTCTAATATTTTATATTAACATTACATATAATGTCACTACCTGATGTATTATACTAACATTTTACATTAGATTCATCCAATCTGGTGTATCTCATTCAACTTGAAGAAAGCAGAAAGTACAGGCAATCCTGTCAATCACAAGTTAAAATAATTTTAAGATTCAGACAAGAATGTGATACAGTAAGGATATTCAGGGTCAAAGAAAAATTGTTAGGTTGCCATCAAAATGCATAGGAACAGGCAATGCATCTGAAGAAGACTATGTACTGAACATTTCGGCACTTAGATTCAAAGGGAAGGCTTGAAATACTGGAAATTACTCTTAATATCCTGGCTTAGGAGGTCAGAATATGTTGCACAATTATTAAATGTCTTGGTTAAGTAGACCTAAAAAAGATAAGTTTCTTATAAGAAAGTAAACCTACCAGTTATAATGTTTCTTGGGGACAATGTTTGTGCTACTCTATGTCTTTGGATTTTTATAGTCATCATTGCTAAGTTTCAACAAGTAAGTTATAAAAAATGAATCCATGGGTTTCGATCCTGTAAAATGATTGATTAAAGAATGGACTTTCTTAGGAGAAAAAAAAAAAAGATCCGTAACATAATATATCTGCAGAGGGAGGAGCATGGGCAATCTCTGCTGACTTTGACTTGGGTTGACTTTGGTGATTTGGGATGGCTGAAGCTGTGATTGCAGCATATCCAGATGTTATCTATTTAGCCCAAAGCTGGCTTTCTTGGCCAATAAAGAGTTGGCAGCCTCAGGTCAAGGCACACAATGCAACTTTCCCTGGGATCTTGGGATCTTGTTCTCTACTTAAGCTACCTTGGCCTTCTCTGCACATCTGATTGGAGGAATGATGTTCCAATGACATTACATGTCACTGCTTTAAAATGTGTATCATATTTTACTGAATTGGCCATTGTATTTTTCCCATTTCTCACACTCAAGGTTTTCCAGACATCACATCTAACAGTTATTGCTATAAATAAAGTGTGTTGCATTTTAATACTTAAAAAAGTCACTTCACTTAAGAACACTTGCACATATTATCTTCCTGCCAAAAAAATAAAACAGGACATAAAATCAGTGCTTAGAAAATTATGACTTTGAGGCACTTTTTAAAGAAGGAAGTCTTTCAGGTAGAGAAAGGAAGAGGTTTTCTGGTTGACTGAAGGAGGAAATAGTGCCATTTAAAAAGATATTTTAGAAGACTTCTAGAAACTAGGGATGAAAATGATCAAAGGAGTGGAGGAAAAATGAATAGCTTAACATTAACAAAGGGAGTATTACATTTTCCTTTGGACATGCTTTCACTTATTGGTGTACTTGTGAATTCAGATTAATTTTCCTGTGCATGTGATAAATTAACTGTTTTATATATAGGAATTGGCGAAGATTTCATATGCTTTGCTTTTGGGCTTATAGTGCCTACTATAAAGTAAACTACTGCTAAACTGACCTATACTAAAATGTTGGTTGCTACAGTAGTTGCTCTGTAAAGCTCTCCTTCCTTGGTGATGAAAGAAGAAGCAATAGAGACCAGTGCCTCTTGCTAGGTACCAAGCCGCAGAGCATCCCCTAATTAAGGGTATTAGCCTAGAAGCGCCACTTCCCTAATTTGCCTTTACGCACTAGGTGCACTGTTTAGAAAGCACTAATTATGAACATTGTTGTTACTGCCCCCAGCTGGAAAACAGAGCAGTTTATGTATGAATAAGAGAGATTATCGCCCATCTGCTCCAGCCCATTATTCAAGGAAATGTCATTTTGTATGCCGATGGCAGCCATTACTAGCGCTTTAGTCAAATGGCTTTTTTTGTTTGTTTGTTTGTATTGTTTTGATTTTATAGTGTTTATTTATTTACCAAGGTGCAGAATTACAGGCTGCCTCCCCAGCCCCCACTCCCCACGGTGCATATGGTTTGCGTAAAAATCTGGGCTCTGCAGTTAAACTGAGTCAAGGCCAATCTGAGAGGAGAGACTGTCTCTTTTCTCAAAGACACTTATTTTGGGTGGTCTGTTCTCTCTGAAGGGGCATTTTTAAGAAATCTAAATATTGAGTATGGTAAGCAAAAAGACACTATTGGATTTTTAGTGTAAAACTAAAAAAAAAAAATCAAAGTTGCAAAAGAGTATATAAGTGGATCGTGGATAATAATTAACTCCAGCAGGACAAATCAGCAATCCTATCAGCTTCCCTCTGTTTTCCAGAGGAAACATTAGATTTGCAACCACTTGATAAACTTTTGACGAAAAAGGTCATCTTTCCTAAGTGAGTGGGAAAAAAAAAATATTTCCAATACTACCAAACCCACATGGAGTCAAAGCTGGGTGCTCAGGACCTACAGAAATGCTGTCAATTCCCCTCTTTTTCAAGAAAAAAAGCACAGATGCTACGCCGCTGTTTCCTCTTTGCGCTGTGTTGTACGACTAGAGCCATGTGAAGCATGATGCTAACCGGCCTAGCAGACACATTTTGCCATCTTTTGCAAGCTGCAGTAGGTTTAGAGCCATGAAAAAGATTGCAATAGGCACAAATGCAAAAGAACTACAGATACTCCAGCACATTTGAGCCCTTGGGGTGAAAGTGTTTCCCAGTTAGTTTTAGCCAGCATTTAATTCACTGATGGGTGGGAACTAGTTTTCTACTTCTTGGCTGAAGAGGAGGATTTTTCTTTTTTTTTTTTAAATTCCCCAGAACATCCATATCAGAATCTACGTAATTCTTGGTGTGCGCTCAGGGAACTGCTTGGTTTTATGGAAACTGTGCTGCAGTCCGATTCATGCACTCAGTGAAATGAGACAGGGAGGGGACTGGACTTCCCTGGAAACGCTTGCAGTGTTCATCTCTGCTGTTTCACTAATGTGGTTAATTTGCTGATTTTTTTTTCCCCCAAATACCTCATTGGTGAGGTTTTAAAATTGTGCTGTTAGAAAAATGCAGGTTTCACGAGGAGGTTTCGAGAAAATCCTCTGACCGTTCACAAATGAGGTCTAGTGAGTAATAACCAGGCAAAAAGCCAGCAAACAACCACTTTATGGAAATTGCAGGGGACTCAGTTGACTCAGGTGGCGAGGGGGCCTGCTGTGGGCTAGCAGATCAGGATCCCTTCTTGCCCCCATTCCCAGATAACCCCCTCCCGGCCCACCTCCCGGTTTATCATACAGGTCAAGCCAACTAACGACAACCCTGGCACAGTTACACAATGAAAAAAAGATACTGAAAAGATTCATGCAGTATTAAAATAAATGAATAAATAAAAAGGCGTAGGTATCAGAAGGGTTTTGAAAGTAAAAGAGGAGCGCACTGTTGGGAACACAAGCTTACCCGCACATACAATGCATCGTGGTGCGCTGAACTCGGGAGAGTTTCTACACACGATGTTAGGCAAATGCATTGTGCGGTCTAGGGTAAGGATTGTGCTTGGTGGGTTTAAAGTGACAGTATATAGCTCCACATCTCACATGGGAAACAACAACAACAAAAAAAAAGGAAAAAAAAGGGGGGGGAAAAAAAAAGAAGAAGATATATGCTGAGCCCCTGTTGCTGCTCCATGTGCTTAAACCCAGGAGCTCGCAGGGAGCAGATGCCTTCGCAAGCAGTAAGGAGGGGGAGGGCGCATACTTCAGCATATCTCCTGTTTTCTATATGCACTGTCCTTCTAGTCCCCCCTTCTAGGGGGAATCGGTGCTGAGCATGTGCCATGAGGAGGAAGCGGGCGATGCCGGTGCTGTGGATGATGAGTGAGGAGAGGGAATGAGGGGGAGTGGCGTCTCAATCAAGGTCCAAATGAAACCGATAAAGCAGCATATGGACTGGGTAACAAATCAAAAAGCATGTTTATCCACCGAAGGAACTGGTTAATGGAGACTGCCAGCACGTTGCCATGGAAACACTGACTGTTGGAGCTGCACCATCTCATACCTTATCCAATACATTCCTGGTTGTTGGTAGTAGTCCAAAGACCCTGATCTCTTGATGGTAAACCCGTGGTCCAGCTGAGCAGAGAGAAACGGGGCAACTCAGTGGATCGACATTATGCTAAAGAATTAAGACTCCAGAGAAAGCTGTTCCTTATTTAGTGCATATTTACGGTTTTCACTTTCAGAAGGCACTTAGCTAACAGCCTACGTCTACGCACCGGAGACAGAAACAAAAATCATAAGGAAAGAAAAGCAAAAGCAAAAAAGCAAAGAAATGAAAGGAAAAGATACTAACTCTAGCCTTGCTCTTGCTAAATTAGAAGCCAATTTACCCAAACTAAAATGGAGTTTGTGAAATAGGTTCCTTAATGCATAATGCATTCATTTAAAGGTCTGACAAATAACTTGTTACCTCCAAAGACAGAAGTGCCCTTTAAAGTTGCACATACCAGTAATGGAAAATTATCTTTTGCAATTAAATGGAGCAGTTTAGTAATTTGAAAAAAAAAAAAAGCAGTGCAACCATCACAAGGAGTGGGCTAGACAGACTACACAAGGCTTAAATTAGGCTGCTTCATAATCGTGGAATGTGTAAAGATGAAAAGAATCAGGTTTTGATACCCCATCAATCATGGTAATTCATTTTTAAAAATGCGTTAACCTTGGAGAGCAAGACCACTCAGAGCCAGGAATAACATTGTTTATCATTTCAGCTTACACCTCGTGCTCAAAAAGATAAAAGTTCAAAACAGTTACATTGAAAATTGCACCAATTAAATTCCAAATGGAAATGAACTTAACGTTGTGTCCAGCAAAGTGCGCTTGTGGTAGAATTTAAAGAGAAGAGATCCTTTAAGCTTAAGCTTCTGGCTAGCAGAACTGGGTGCACAGGAACAAAGACAGTGTGTTGTTTTCTCTAGCCCTTCTGTGCTGTCCTAACATATGGTTGAGAGAGCGTTTAACTGAGTTAGATATAATTTTAGGGGAAATATCTTGAGAGAGACACTCTGCCCACTTTAATATTGGAGATGGCAATGATTTTCTCGTCGTGCCCTATGAAGAGAAAAGGCCATTTTGTGCTTCATTAGGAGCGTGGCATATATTTCCAATACTGATGACAGTTGCTAATTCTAAATGCAGAAAAGCAGTTCAATGCGTTCCTAGCTACCAGCTATGTTAAGGGTCACTGGGATCTAAATAAATTTACAGTTTTCTTGATGCCTATGTTGCAAGTATAGAATTGAATGATTTATTCTGTTTAGTTAAAACAATGCCTGATTCATTTTATTGAGAATTATTTAAAGGACGTTTCCTGTTTAAAAAGAGGAGAACCTTGTAGCTATCGTTAATTTTCTGTAGGCTTAACTACACTGGTCTACTATTGCCATCTTCTGGCATCCTAGTATACTGCATAAAAACACACGAAAGGGCTGGTTTTTTTTTTTGGAAAGAACCAATGTTCACAAATCTAATAGACAAAAAGAAATAGAGAGGAAAATCGGGCAAGGTGCATCTCTAATATGAGGTCAAACAATTTAGTCCCCATAGAAATTATTCTCTGAACAAACTAACTGCGCAGAATGCACCCAGGACAATACAGGTAGCTACAAAGTAAGTCACAGACTTTTCTTTAAACCAGACAAAACAAATATACTTGGCTTCTCTTTCTCACCACCCAAGAAATCCTGCTCCTAGGAATGCCACTGGTGAGTTGTAATATTATTTTTTCGATCAGCAGAAGGCTTGGAAATTGTCTCCTTCTCTTGAGATCTTAAAATCCCGCTTGGACGCAGTCCTGTGCCACGTGCTCTAGATGACCCTGAGTGTGCAGGGGGGTTGGACTAGATGACCTCTCGGGGTCCCTTCCAACCTTAAGCATTCTGTGATTCTATGATTCTATGAAATGCCTCCTTGCTCTGCCTTACCCTTCCCTGGCGTGGGACAGCACCCCAACTTGTGACCTTGGCTATCTAGGGAGTCCCCAACGTTTAGGAGGCAGAAAAGTTGCTCTCTTTTTCTTTTCTACCTGGTTCATGTGAGTCTCAAGCTGGAATTTACTTCCAGTGCCAGACAGAGACCTCACACAGCCTGAGCACAGCGCTATCGTTAGTCTTTTCCTCTGCCTTAATAATGGCAAAAATGCAAGCACAAAGTGACAACATACAGGCAAAGCTTTAACACTTGAGACAAGACCACAAATTGAACAATGCTTGGTTAAGATACAGAATTACAGCACATCTCTAAATTGCAAAGCAGGGTTAGAAATGTTTTTGGCTCCCTCTTCCTCACTTTAGACACTGCCTTTAAAATGCATAGGGCCACAGGTGGTGTTTAGTGGCCAAAGAACTAACAGGGTGACATACTTGAAGAGCTGAATGAAAAATTCTGCCGCAGACCTTTCAAAGATCTATTTGGTAAACATCTATTTTTATGTTTTTACTGCAGTAGCTTTAAAAACACCATGGTGGAACTACAGCTATAAGAGAAACCTGATGCAACTAATGTTTTGTCACATAAATAACAGAACATGGTGGTTGTGAGATGGACCAAAGGGGCACCTAATCTAGCAGCCTGTTTTTAACAGCAACCTGTAGTAGATGCTTACGAAAAGAGTTTAAGAGTAGGGCAAGAACAGTGATCTTTCTCCGATATACTCTCCCATCAACAAGCAATGTGTTTTAGGACTTTCTTAATTTCTGTTTTAAAAGCTGGCTCTCCAATTGCATTTTGCTGGAAAAGCTATGCTAGTTTAAGGGAATTACTGTGTTTTTTTTCCTGACTGACATATTGAGACTGGCAGAAATCTCTGCCTCCACCTCCTTGCCTGCATCCTTAATCTGGGGGAAGCATCTTCAGCTGCACCAGCAAGGGAACTGCATTGACAGGCAATGGACAAATTCTTTTAAAGGTAGATAATCTTTAAGTCTGGACACACACTCGAGAACTTGCAGTAGGTCTCTGGCCTGAATGGGCAGAGGCAACTTTTACTGAGAATTACTACGCACACAAAACTAGTGTTTTCTTGACCAAATGCTATAGGCACAATGTATAGGAACGCAGCTGAAGGAAACAGGAGCCACAATACAGGCAGATAAAATACATGTGGCTTCAAACTTCCAGCTAATCATGCTGGCCAACCTCAGCCAAACTCAACCTTGTTAACATAATTTTCATATTAGTTTTAATTGGTGCATATGAAAAATATAGCTTGAGATCTTTGAGGTGTGTTACTGCTTAGCACAAAAGAAAACAGGCATATAATATCATACCATTGTGAGGATAAATAAATACCCAACTAAATAGCACAGATTAGCTCTGTCTGGAAGCCAAAAATATGAAAAATTCAAAATAATACTAAGATTTCTATTGGATAATATTAATCTATATAAATATATGCACATATTAACACATTTTCACAAACACACACACACAAACACAGATGTGCTATATAATATATAGAATTCCACATTATATATTATATACACAAGCATTCGCTCAAGAACTTACAGTAAACATACAAGCAAGCACAATAAAACAGTTTTTCTTTAGAAAATATACTTAGTGCACTCCTTTAGTGCTGAACAATATGCTACAGCATCTGTGCATACCTTGAAAATTTTAAATGTAGAGCAGGCTTAGATAATAAGATTTTCCTCGATGATATTTGATATCACAGTGAAAAAGAAGATTCCCAAATGTAAACCCCTAATGACTAACCACGTCAAATCTATGTTTCGCATGCTTTTAAATGCAGCAACAGCAATTAAAGGCTTTGTCAGTTTGCTTTTGGCTTTCTTTTACTTATTAGGTTAGTTTTGTATCAAATAAAGGTAATTTATTCCTAAAATCAAAATTATCCAGCCTTCTGGAACATTACCAAAATACGGGAGTGATTTGTACTTTCCCAGCTCCTCCAAGTTCTTAGAAAAGAAGTGACAATAGCTAAGCAAACCACTTTCTGTTTTTTTAATAGTCTGAACATTTCTAGTTTATAGGCAAAACTATAGAATTAATCACGCCAAAGTGGGATATTTACCATAGTGATGAACACTAAAAAAAATTTGTTAAATTTTCAAACACTAAAAAAAAGCTGTTAAAGAATATAAATTAACAAATATCTATTTTTTTTTTCTGATGTATAATATTTTTCAGTGGAAGGATTCACTACAGTGCCTTTTCTCATTACTCAAGGGTCAAACTGCTGTAAACAAGTTCCTTGACAGAGCAACTGGGGCAAAGGGGAAAAAAAAAAGGAGGGTGAGGAAATTAAAAAATAAAAAGGAGGCGAGGGATGGATGAGGGCAGAGGCATCATTTCTTGCTTCTAAGCTGTGCAGTCATTTGCAGAGCAGCTCTGAGCAGTAATTCTCATGGACAAGCGTGCTGGCAGTCCATTCGCACAGAACACGGTTTCAACTAGTCTGTACAGAACATACCTGCATTTCACATGAGCAATGGGTATGTGATGTTTTAGTTGTGGGAGAGCTGTTGCAGGGTTATTGCTTAAAAAACGAAAATAAAAAAATGCTGACCATGTTAGCTGATGACCAAGAAAAATTTAAGAAAAGCATGAGGGACAATTTCTTTCCATGTTGAGGAAGTTCTGAGTTGGAAAGAGTAAAGAAAAAAATATGAGAGAGGCACAGCTTGAAATTGTAAGTCCTTATACTGAGTAACTTTGAGAGAGTTTCCATTTTGCTGCACAAAGAGATCACACCTGTGAGCCAGATTGCATGTGCTGAGCTGAGTTTACTTCATGCTGATTTAACTCACCACTGGAAGGGCTGAGCTGAGAAACATGAAAGTGGAAACAGTACAAGAAAGTGTACATGTGCAGTCACACCACCTGCAATTTATGGAAGCTGGGAATGAACACAGAGTAATCCGATATGGGAATGGTTATGTTTAATGTGTCACTTATTTTTAGTGACTATCTGGAGCATTAGCATTACCATGAGTAATAAAGAAAAGCTTACAAACACAGGCAGATGTATCAAAAATGTAAAGGATGTACATGTTACTATTTAATGGCATTAGTATGAATATCTCATAAAATGCTGAATATAGTCTGTGTGCCTGTATATCTAACACACATGTTCATCTTTGGAAAAAAATACAAATGTGCATGATTTATGCTGCACTGCGGATGCCACTGAAATCTCAGCAGAGCTTGGTCAAGAGTTTGATCAAGCTTGGTTTCAGAAGCTCCAGTGCATTATATCTTGGAATATCTAGACCGTACAAAAGGTAGAAAGAAGCTCTTCGACAAATTTAGCCCTTCTGCTCAAAAGGGAAGGAGCTAGCAAGGTGCATGTGCTTGGGGCATGTAACTAAATAAAATGTTGCTGCTCAGTTACATATGAAATGGCTAATTCGTATAAACTATGAAGGCAGCACTTTTTTAGTACGCAGTGAGTTATCACAGCTCTCTTTGGTATCTTCAGAGAAGTTCAGGTTGCTGTACAGATTTGCTGTTACAATTTTGGAGTGCTTTCCACTCATTGTAAAATGCTGCTGTCCTTCCACGACAACCTCTGTGTTGCCTCAATCCATGTGATGATTCTGCTGCCAAGCAAAATGACATGATCCGCCAGTTTAAAATGTTGAATTTACATTGGAATTAGCCCACTGATCTTCTGTTAAAATATAGAAGTGCGCTTACTTTTTGCATCCTAGAGCTGTTAAATTACAATTTAAGGAGAGGAGAATCAATGGAAAAATTGTGCAGAATATCAGTCTAAATGCTTGAATATCTATAGATTAACCCTCTCTGGCTTCTCTTGGCGACATCTCCTAAACACACATTGCCTTGTGGTCACATATTTAAATGTTTCAGCTGTGTATTTCAGATGCTTACTGCTATGACAGAAACTCCAGCTGCTGTGCTGTTCGGTTTAGGGCCTGTGTTGAAATGCTTCTTTATCTTCCCAGCTACTGATAACTGATGCTCATTCTCTGGAAGGCCATCATCCTGCAGAGAAACAACACACAATACAATTTCAGAAAGAAAATGTCAAATAAAGGTACTGTGAGGCGAGCATCCATCATTGCAGGAAAGTTGGAAAAAAAAAAAAAAGGACTGTAATGTAATATTTGTCAGTCATTATCCCCACTAAAATATCTAACCTATTGGCAACATGAGTATCATATTAGACTATGAAACCAGCCTCTCTCCTCTTCTTACTCTTCCTTCTCAAACTTTTGTAATGTTAAATAACAGTTCTATAACAAATATTTTACTCTTATTTCTAGCATGTCTTAATTTCCATTGTCCAGTTGTTTTTATGTCCATGAATATTTTAATGCGTGATAAGGTTGGTCCTATTCCTTATTTTGTTGAACCATCATATAAATTTTAAAGATATTGGTCTTGAATGCAGCAAGTGCTCAAGGCAGTAGAGAACCAGAAATCCGGTTCTAGGAGGAAGCTCCTCTGTAGCAATGTGAGGGGAAGACTTTGAATCTTGAAGGAGCTTGATGCAAGCAGGCACTAGATGTGTGTCAAAAACTGACCTGAGTGAAGGCAACTTGTAACACCTCAATGTTCTAAGTTGTTGTAAGTTGCCCAATCATAAAGGCCAGAGCCCAATCCACAGCCCAATCACAAAGGCCACAGATCAGGGACTAGTGGGTTGAGCGACCGCAGTTCCTGTTCATGTTCTGCTCTCACTCAGAGTCCCATGAGATTCATGGAGAGTCTCACTGAGGCCCATGGTGAGGAAATCCAGGCTAGGTGGGAATTCCTGGCTTCCCAGCAATTCTGGGGGCTCTTTAAGAGTTGTGCGGTTGCTGCAGTAACACATGAGTCCTGTGAGCATATGGGAAATTTAGGGAGGTTGGTTTGGGTTTGTGGTTTATTTACTTTGGGGAGTTTGTGTTTAGAGATCCCTCTCTCACCCCTTCACAAAACGTCTCAACTGGCAAAATATGGTCAAGTGCACACAGATGCAGAACGCAAACCAAACCAGTGCAATCCAGTAGCTGATTACTGTCTAGCACTGGGGAGTCTTGGCTCGGGGATATATGACCCCTAAAAATAACCTACATTCTGCTGACCTTGCCTTTCCCAGAAGAAAGCTCATCTATAAAGAAATGAGCTCCTCTTCACTGGAAGGGGAACAAAAAAAGATCATTCTCTTGGCTGTCTTGACATGAAAGCCTGCCAAATTTTCATGTCATCTTGTCAAAAGACTAAATTACAGAGAAGACAACAGTTACCAAGACTGTGGTAATGTTTTATTGGTGAAGCACCACCCACACAACCCCAGTGGCAAAATGCCAGAGACGTAAGTATTGGCTCCAGCTTTTAGATAATATATATTCCAGCTCAATTTAAGATGCCACACAGGTTTACGTGGGAATTATTCTGTCACTCTTAAGTTTTCTAACTGCTTGGGCTAGTGTCTGACATTTTCTAGGTATGTTTTTATATTCCAAATGTTTTATAAACAAGTTAATTTATGTACAATGGCTCCTGGAATCACTTCAACCAACACTAAAATAGATAGATATTGAGAGCGAGAGATGACAGCTGTTTATCTACGCACAAAACAAATTGCTCTGCAGTTTAAAAAGGCAGGATGTGAAGAAAAACATAAGATTCACTAGAATCAGCAGGATAAGTTGTAGAAAGTTAGAACAGGCTCAATATTTCTGACAAAAATTTCATCAAGATTCTGTAATGTGAAGGATTGATAAAGAGATTAATGCAGTTTCTCTCCTCTACTTTAGCTATATGAACTACTTTTTGCAGTGGGTGATGATCACAGAAATTCATCTTAACCTTTAGCAGTCAGGACAGGATCTTTTAAAGATGACTAGCAGTTTTTGGTGCTCAACTCTGAGAACTTTGAAAGGGCCAAGAGCTTCAGAAAATGCTGATTGCTGACCTTCTGTAAAAAAAAAAAAAGAGCTTTCCTTTTGCAGGTTTCAAAAATTAAACACCCCAAACCAAAATGATGGTCAAGAATTTGAATTTTCAGTTGCATTCTCCTGTTTGCTTGAAGTCTTGAGATTTTTGTTTTTTTTTTTTTTTTCATAAGGATCTGTAAAATGCCTTTTTGCTCTATTTGCAAGTATTAAAAAAAAAACACAATGAAACTCCAGGAAAAAAAAGAGGCAGAGCGTTATGGCCTTACTTCAGTATGCAACAAACACTATTTTCATATATGCATCATTCTACAAGGCAAGACACATCATCACTCAAAGGAAAAATAGGAGTGTTAAAGAAGCTGAACAAAGTTAAGGATTCCTAGACTCCTACTGCCCTGAAGATCCCTTTCACAGGCTAGTCACAAGAGGCTTGCTTCCCAGGTCTAAATGCACCAGATGAAGAGGTCGTTATATAAATAATAGTAGAAAATCAGAGCAAATAAAAGTGCCGGAAAAGCATTTTGACTCTGTTTCCTTTAAGGATTACAAGGAGATTTTTCTTTGGGCAGTGTCTTAGGGTGTGATCAAAAATACTGCAGCTGCCAAAGAAGAAATGTCTTCTTAAATTAACTTCTTCACAAATGTTCACTTTATTACTATTTACTGGCTGGTTATTCATTTATTTCACAAACAAATCTCCAAGGCAAGTATCTTTAAGGAAATATAAGGCAAGTATGTTTAAGAAAATATTTCAAAGCTACAGTTTCCCTAATTCTTTTCAAACTGGGATTACAATCTTACTTCTCCAGTAACAACATGCCCTGTTTTTTATTGATTAGTTTAACAGAGAAGGATTTACAGAATGTAAACCTTCTCTTTCAGCATTCCCTGATCAATGCTATATGATAAATTAGAGAATATTTACTTCTCATCCAACAAAAAGGGAGTAGATTTGTCCCATAACTTGCCACTAGCATACTTCCAGTTATTCCATACTACCAATGTTTAAAATGCCAGACCTCAAGCCTCCAGCCCCTTTTATAGCTCTTTGGTTTTGTGAAGAATTTGAGCAGGTAAAGGAAAGAGCTGGGGTCCCAATAGGGGAAGTATAAACTGGTGGATTTGTTTCCAGGTCTAAGTGTACTGCATGTGAGAGACAAATCCAAATAAACTAAATGGAGGGGGCAGAGAACTGCTGCTGAATTGCATTTAGGATCCAAGATCTCCATCTGTGGCAATGGCAAGCAGCCAACATTTTTTTCAGGTTTTGTTTTTTGAATTGAAAACAGCTGGGATATTATTGACATAGGAACTGCTTTACTGGCCTGACTCTGACCATAACAAGTTTTGCAGTTTCCAAGAGGATTCCAGCTATTTTTATAGCAAAAACTGAAACTGAAATGAGCGTTGGCTCCTATTGAACCTGTCAAAATACATTCCAGGAATTTCAGCAATTTACCAAGTAATCACATAGTAAGCTGCTATAAAGTAGAATAGTTATTTACAATCTACAAAATGCTTTTATACAGTGTAAGCAGTTAGAACACCTCTATCAAAGTTTGGATCAAAGAATGAAAATGTTTCCTTAAAACTGTCAAAGAAAATACATGCCTGCTTTTTGATCCAGCTATCTTATCCAGTATTTTAGCTGCAATTTCACCAATCTTATCACGTTTTCTACTGGACAGGAAGAGACAATATTTTACAAAAATTGCAGAAAATTGCTCAGGTAATTATGACTCACAGATCTACAAGCATTATGTAAATATTCACTCCTTGTGTATTCACATTCTTTAAGAGAATTAATTCAGCACAGTGACCCTTTATGAAAACATTTATGTGCCTGTTTCAGCTCAGCCATGTTCAGATTTCTCCTGAAGTAAACTTGGCTTTAATCTAGTTAATTTTATTTTTAATATTAGGCATTTCCATGTGTGATGCCTTGAAATAGGAGCAAATTTTGAGATGTTCTGTAGTACTTTCCCGCACTGGCCCCAGTGCTAGTCTTTGCCTTCCAGAAAAAATATCTGGAAGATGCATACGAGAATTAAAACACATTTTTTAAACTGTTATTTTTAAACTGTCATTAGTGTATTGCTGAAGACAAAATACTGACTCTTCTCAGTTGCTAAGAGCAGCAATTGCACAGAAAAGAAGAGATTATGGAACTGTCATGAAATATTTGCTTCAGGTATTTATGAACAGAACTGCTACAGGCTCTGTTTGCAAAATTGTTTTCCCTGTTTCAGTTATACCATATATAATACACTTTAGGAAGCCATTTCAGCAAAATGTATCAAGAATAAGAGGTGCTGCTACCAGGAGGGTGGTGCTGCCCTGCGCAGGTGACATGAGTGTGATCAAACTCCCTGTCCTACCTTGTGCCTCCTGAGGGGCACAAAGGGAAGATGGGGAAGGCTAAACTCTTTAAACACTCCAGTAAAGGCATGATTTGGTTACCAAAACACCCTGTGGAGTTCCTCGCTTTTATGCAGCAAGTTAGAATGTAGATCCTTGAGCAAGAGGATGCTACAGGGGCCAAGTATAAATGGATTCAAAGGAGAGTTTGATGCATTTTTGGAGGGTAAGTCTATTGATGTCTATTAAATACAGTGGTTTGGATAAAACTTTTGGCTCAGAAGTTCTGAAGTACTTGATTGCCAGAAACTGGAAGATATACCAGGGAAAGTTCAAGCTCCACTTGCCTGTTTAAAATGTACTATTTCATAAACAGTAACTACCATCCTCTACTGGAAATGGGATATTGTGTTGAATTCCCTCTTGGTCTAGCTCTGTCGCACTTCTTACAGTCTTTTGCTGATTATAATGCCTCACAAAGTTTCCAAAATATCCCACCCACCTCTTCTCCTATGAGGAAGAACAGATGCGTCAGTAACTAAAAGTCATACAAACTGTGGCAGAACACTGTGTCCAAGGACAGTACCTGGCATCAAGGAAAAAATACTATTTCTGCTGCTTAACTGTCATCTTTAAAAGATTTATATCATATGCTGTCCTCTATCCTTGCATTCTGTACATAGCAGAAGTGCTCTGCATGATAATAATATTTACAGAAAGAAAAAAAAAAGGGGGGGGGAATAGAACTAAAGGACTAAAAATGTAGTCTAGGATTAAAGTGCATACTTAGTAAAGATTTACACCGTCATTTTTGTCTATACAGAGAACACCTTAAAAAAATTATCATTTCAGATTATTGAATACTTAAATTTTTAGAATAGTGTTCTCATGAGAAAAATCCTAAATCTGTAGCATTTTTAGGAGGTGCCAGCTCCAAAAGGGCATGCAAGAGATTTGACAGAGAAGAGCTAGAGCTTAAAGGTGCCAAATTACAAGCATCATCTCCAAGTCTGGAATTACTTACATTAACCCATGGATGTTCAAGAACTTGCATGGCTGAAAATCGCAGATCTACATCTACTTGAAGCATCATTGTGATAAGTTCCTGAGAAATGGAATACCGGGTCATACTTAAAGAACACTTTGCTAAAGCAAATCATCAGACTTAATTCATTAAAGCACTCTTTGACTTAATATATGAGGGTGTTCAAAGATGAACTACCAACTGCAGAAATTTATTAAAATTATTTTAAAAAGAACAGCTACAAACTGCTGAATTTTAAGCCGAACTTTTTCTGAATCTGTATCTAATGGTACCTTGGAAAGCTAGAAGACAGAATTATACCTCTGTAGCCACTGTTTAAAAGAAGAGCACTTAATATATAATGCACAAAACAGATGGTTGCATGAAATAAGGTTAGCTTCCTATCAAGAAAAAGCCAAATTCTCTGTAGGAGAAAGGCCAAAAAATCTAGAATTGTATTTTAAGTGCTTGTATAAATGACATAGAAGATATTTTTTAAAAGTCTTTAAGACATAATTTTTGCTGACTTGACTTCTTCTGCTACTACTTTTCTATAGTTTTCAGCTAGCATGTTAATAAACAAATGCCCAATTCCACCAGTGAATGCAGTGCAGTGCACACAAAATAAGATGGCAGTATGAATGCAAATAAAGGGATATCACCAAAGGTCTTAGTAACAAGGAGAAGTTGTTAAACTAACAGGCCTGCTTTAAGACAGGAATTTTAGAATGAACCAGTCAGAAGTAGGAATTTTGCAGGAGAAAACCACTGGCAAAGGACCTATGGATTTCTCATTAGTGATGCTATAAATTAAAGCCTGCTAAAAAACAATAAGGGGATTTAAGGACTTCTTCCAGCTCTGTGACTGTAGCCCATTTGTTGACTTCACTTTACAGATTAAAATCATATTCCTTATCGCTCTACATGTTTCTGTAAAATAAGGATGGAAAAAAATGTACCAAAAATGAGATTCAGAAGTTACAATTTCCTTTCCTCATATCCTGTTCAAAATACCGCAATCATACTGTCATTAACTAAACACTGAAAGAAGTAGGAAAACAACTTTGTATGCGTTTGCCCTATGGGCTACAGAAGTGAACTGGCAGAACACTCACTTATTAGGGAAACTAAGTACTTACCTATATGCTAACCAAGTAAACTCTCTTTTTACATACCAAGACAAATTTCTTTTTACATGCATACACACGTATTACCAACCTACCTCTCTATGTACAAAACTATAACCAATGCCAAATCCCTTGGAAATTGGAAAGGTAAACTGTCACTCTAGTACACTAATGAGAGCTTAAAAGCTTGATGCACCGTTTAAGTATGTTTAACTCTGTCAGAATCTGCCCAGGAAAAGTGTGTTTGCATCTGCCTTAGCACTTCTCAAGATCTAACTCTGTTGTGCCAAAGGACTAGAAGCAATGAACCGCATGGACAGAGTACATTTATATTTCATACCCCTCCGGCAAGAGCAAGGAGTTACAGCCAGTGCGAGGCTTGGGTCTTTGCCAGAAAGAAACAACAGACATATCACCTAATGGGATTAACAGAGGAAACAGTCTCCCCATAATGTCATTATAAAATGTCCAAAGGCTCCAGGTTGGAACCTGGTCCTCATCATAAATCCATACAACGCAGAGACCTGGGGAGCTTTCAAGTATAGCAAGCAAAGTTACTCTATTTTTTTCTTGATCAGGAGGAGCCACTGGTGTGTCTGCTGTATGAGACACATAGAGATGGGGTCCAGTTTGAGAGTCTAAGATACAGACATGGATCAAATGAAAACACACTTGGTGACCCACAGGAATTTACAGGTATAGCTGGAGATGTTATGGGATATGGCAAATAGAGCACTGCGGAAGGATCATGTCCATTATATACTACTAACTATACTGTGAATGAAAGTGCAGAAGCAAGTAGTAACTACAGAAACCTACCTTCGCAGAGTCAGAAACATTGTCCCAGTAGGGAGATGGAAAATCCACCTGTCCCATCAAAATCTGATCAAAAAGAACTTCTTGGTCATCTCCACTTCTATAAAGTAAAAAAACAACAACAACGTACACATAGGAATTATTTCAGAGCTGGTTTTAGTAAATTTTTTGAAATTGCTTTTTATTGGAGAGCCCTTAGGATGCCTTTGGAAGCTGTTGATTCTCCCCAAGCACAGATAGGAATCCTGAGATTATAAAATGAGGTGCATTTGGTACACTGTTTTGGAGGTAACCTGCTTGTCTTTAGGCCTGACAACAACTTTTCATATGGTTTGACGGGAAAAAAAAAGATCTTTAAGACAAAAATTGAAACATCCTTATTAAGTAGCTGACATTTTAATTACCTTTTACTGACCACAAAATATGTTGTATTTGATCCATGAAAGATGATGATTATTTCCCTGTGTATTTTAAACATCAGGTAAAGGCACTCACAACCTGAAACGGAGACTCTTGTAATACAGTGAGGTTTAAGCTAAAACAAGCAAACGTGAGACAGAGATTTCGCAGCAAAATCACGGACATGTATGGCATGTAAATTACTATGCAGAGCATGGGAAACCCAAAGGCTATGAGTAGAGAGCTTTTTCCAGTGGGTTATCTGTGTACTTAAGACAGACAGCAGCACAGGGACCGTCCACAGGACAAGGATGGTTGAAGAGATTGGAGCCCATACCCACGGAACGGAGGAAAACCACAGAGCAGGATGTAAGTGATCACACCCGCTGCCCAGATGTCCACCTTCAGGCCATATCTAGAAGTGTAAGAAATGTGGTTAGAGAAATCACAGTTATATGAACCATACTGTAAAAATAAACATTTTTAGGATTGTTAATAACTTCTTATATGTTCTGACATGAACTTCCTCTATGCTCAAACTGCATCGATGAATCATCACTAGATGTGATTTACCCAGTTTCAGCAATGATTTCTGGAGCTACATATGTTGGGGTCCCACAAACAGTATAGAGAGGTCCATCCACAATCGTTGCTAGGCCAAAGTCTCCTAGCTTCAGAGACTTGCTTCCATCTTGGTGTTCATAAACCTAAATAAGGGATAAAAACCAAAGATTTAATATAGTTCTGTTAAGGAAACTGCTATATCATTTACTAAGTACCTGAAATGTTGCTAATTTACACTCTTCCCTCCTTACCTAACACTTGGAGTGGGGTCTGCTTTAGATTTCACAACTAGGACAACTTGTCCATTAAATGTACCCATTGTGACTGAAAATGTAGGTGGAACTTGAATACAAAGGCAGAAATTGCAACTTCTTAGAAAACACATCAGAAACTGCCCTGATAGTAACCGTAGAATCTTCTTTGTGTATTGATCAAATGCAAACCTACCTAGAATACGTGGGTTTCCTGGAAACACAGTCCTGTCCTTGAATGACTGTTAAATACCAGTATCTTAGAAGGATGTTCTCTACATGATCAATGGATGTATGTTGGCTGCAATACTGCACACTTGCAAATCCCATTCAAAAACATGGTTTATATACCAGAAATATGATCTTTTTGTTTTCTTTTTATGGGTACTCTCTAAAGGAAGATTAAGATATAGTCAAAAAAAAAAAAGCTAGAAAACACAGTAAAAAAACCCCACAATTTAAAAAGCTGGGCTCATGTAGAAGAAAGACACTCAAACATGCAAACACTGAAAATATATTTAAAATACTTAAAAGAGCAAAATGTATCTAAGTTAAATATTAGATTATGAGTCTTTAAGGTATTGTTTGTTGAGGTACTTGCTTCTTATTTTGAAACTGTTTATGATGCAATTTAATGCTTTTTATCTTAATGGAACTGAAATATCCCACAGAAGGGCATCTTTATGTATGTATGTATGTATTTCATTAGTTCTTTGCAACCAATTCAAAGTTGCATGCAGTCTGCCTCGCTGCCAGTGATACTGCGACAGGAATTACCTGGCAAAAAAAGGAGAAATCATACTTCACAACAAAAAAAAACAAATAATGCTTAAAACGTATCCTGGATGGCTATTCCCGTAGCAGAAATCACAGAGCTGTTTGCATAGAAGTCCTAGATTTTTTCCTACCAAAATGCAACAAATTCTACTCAACTTTAAAAAGCTACTTTTACAGTCCCTTTAATAGTTTTCTTGCAGCAAAAATAAAATCTAGATGCCTCTCCCCACTGTTCACAACAGATCTTCAGTAACTCATAATAATTACTTATATCGTATATATATGTGTGTGTATATATATATATATTTATGCATATACAACAGTACTACTTTGTTAATGCTGGTTTTGTCTAGAGAGGGAAAGAAACTCTTGAAACACTGTCCTGAACAGTCCTGAAACACTGCTATGAGGTGCTTGAGTGACATTTAGACATTCAGAATTTACAAAATTCTTCTCCTTCCTCATATTGTTTGTTTTTAATGATACAACGGGATCTTTAAGAGTGATTTGATACAGATTCATATTTCTCTGCTCCTATGCCAGAAAAAAAAGATGGGCTTGCAGAAAAGCCCTGGGAAAAAAAAAAGCAATTATGGTTTTATTAAAAACACAGATTGTTAAATACATCTGGTTCCTGAAACTAAAGAAAGTGCTCTCTGAAATGGCAGTAATAAATCTAATTTCAACAACAGTTTTAATTAAAGACTAGGGACTAGAGACTTTAAATATTCACTTGCTGAAAAATGTAAAGTGTTCACTTAGACATCAAGAGCTGCATCTAGTCTAATTAGCATCTCATACTCTATTTTATAAAGTTATTTTTTATAAAGCCTTATGTGAATTATGGTAACATATCTGTTTATAAATTTCCTCCTTTAGAGGGGGTTTTATGACTTATATATATATATATATAAGGAATTCATTATGAAAAAACCTTATTTGGGCAATATTTGCCAATGAAGAATATTTGGTACTTTATATTTTCCAGTATTTTGCCCCATCTGTTTCCAGGGATTACTTTCTTTGGAAAACGACTTCAGTTGACTTGTAAAGCTGAAGAAAGTAACTTTTCCTCACTCTGTTATAACTCCATATAAAAAGGAGCCCAGTGTGAAGCTGTGGTATGTTACTTGCCAGTCAAGGAATGCAAAAGATAATTTAATGCTCATGTTATTCAGAACAAACGCTATATATATTCCACTGCATTTAAATACTGAAGGCAATTAAAAAAATGGGGATTAGTGCAAATTACCCACTATGTAGTGCTTTCACTGTTTTAACTAAGCAATAAAACTGTGTAATTGTACAACACTAATTGAATGCAGCCATACATAATTGTGTGCCACCATATGTATCCTATTACTATAAAGACCCTCAGTATTTTCTAAACTGCTCTTGTGATCACTGCAGATGGCAACAGTCAGAGAAGTTGTTCTCTAGGGTTTATTATACGGCTATAAAGACATCCTAGGACTTGACAAAATAAATGTGCTAAATAGCAGCAATTATGAAAAATGTTCCAATTAAAGCGTGGAAGACACTCTCTAGAGGACAGAAAATGTGTGTGTCAGTAAAACATCACAAATATTTGGCATATCCTAAACTTTTGGCCAGTTGGCTGTTGGTCTTTGCAAGTCTTGAAGATAATAAGGAATATTTAAGCACTCCTACAAATGACTGCTGTTTCACCAAGGAGGTTGAGGAAGGTGCACAAGCAGGAAGGTTTTTTGGTCAGGTTTGTGGCTGATGACGTATATCAGGTCTACCAGAGACATTTGCTTTTGGGGAAGAGTCAAAGAAAATGAAGAGCAAGAGGGAGAAAAAGAAAAGGAGAAGCTCTCCCTTGTGGAAGAGATGTGGTGGGAAAGCACCATCCTGCCTTGGGTGTCCCCTGCACAGCAGGTCCTTACCTGTCCTCCCAGGCCTTGTATTGGCTCCCCTCTTGCAACCCCAACCATGGGGTAGGAAAAGGGTAGGGGAAGGAGGTGTAAGGCCCTGAGAAGACCAGCATGGAAATGACGACATTCAAACCAGGAAAAAATAGCACCCTTAGCTGACAGCTTAGGCAAAGGGGTCACAGAGCAGCCAGCCAACGTACTGTATCGCAAGCAGAAAACCCATGGAAATATAAGGGTTGAAGCCTCTCCAATATTGTACAAGTGTTTTATAGATGCCAAGGAAATGCCAATCGTCATTTTTTAACATAAAGAACAGCCATCCTATTTAACAGATAGGATGATTGAAGCAGAAAGGGCACCTATGGGCACGAGCAATCAGTGTCAGAAAGGGTATCAGCGCTCAGGTAAGGCTTGCTCAAAAGCCCTCTCCTAAAACAGTGTTCACTTCTGACAAAGACCTGATAAACCTTAGAGGATGAGTAGTATAATTTGTGAACCAAATGCTAGCTTTTGAAAGTTACGATGCTGAAAGCAGTTCAGTGCTGCATATTCATTGCTTAACAGTAATATATATGACCTTTATTTGGGCACTAGAGAGGAAAAATCATTTGGAAACAGATCGATTACAATGCAAAACAATGTGATTCTTCATTTATTGCCACAGATGGGTGGGTAGGTGAATTTATTCTGCTCCCCACTTTCCTCTAACTTCCTCCCTTCCTGCAAAAGCTGCTTCTATCATTTTCAGACTTTAGAAATCAAGGACATTTCAGGAAAAAAAGGGAGGTGAGCCTTTCCCCTAGGCAGTCCTATATTTCCCAAGTCTCACTGTAAATGAATCCTGGTGTGACGTCTATAACTTATGCATGCAGCCACCTACGAACACCAGCATTAAGGTTGCTATAGGCTGCTCTATATATAAGCAGTTGGAGATTAATGAATGTTCTACCCAACATGTTTTTAGCAGTTTCTGGAAAACCAGGGCAGCAATAGCTGCTTTCTCACCCAGAACTCTATCGGCATCTATCACCAGAGAAATCTCAACTGTTAAAAATTGCTTTCCCTGGAACTTCATTAAGATTTACTGGAGTCAGTTTTCCCGTAACACCTCCTCAGAGTCAAGCACTACTAAATGTGATGGTGGACAGCATACAAAATTGGTATTTTGGTATCTTAAACATTGCTACATGGTTGCAGAATATGTAGGAACCGGGACATCTTGACAGTAGAACATGTCATCAAATTAGGAAAAGCTCAGAGAATGGTGAAGTAATTAGGAAACATTAGTTTCTTGGAAGAAATGAAACTCTCAGGTGGAGAACACCATTGTTTCATTCATGGGTGCAAAATCCCCAGAAGAAGGACTCATTACCAGAGGATCTCCCTGGTCTTCATTTGTTGGGGTTCATATAGATTCAATCAGGAAAGGAAAGATTTAAGCTGTCTATCAAGAAAAGTGAAAGTGCAAGGATTATTTGGGAGATATAGGGAGATTATTTGGGATGGGAAGGACTCTAAAGATCTCTTCCTGGTTCTGCAAGGGGAACAGTCCATCGCTTATGCACACATAGTTTTAAAAATTGAACTGCTGCTAATTACTTAGGGAACTGTGTCGCACTGCAGAGGTACAGATTAGTCTATTAGGGGAGCGAACACTTCACATTTATGAAAAGCCTGGAATTATGTTGCAGCACAATACAAGATCACTCCTAGTGACCACTGGAACAGTTTGTCCCTGTGTCCCAAGCAGCAGACTACATATAGCATCTGATATTACTGTACTCAGTGATAGCTGTTATTCTTAGGAGCAACTTTACAACGGTAAAGTTAAAAGACTGAAATAAATACAAAGGTGGGATGGAGAAGGAGCGGAAAACCCAGGCACACTCTCATTCATTCCCAAATTAGCAAGAACAACATCAAAAGCTTAATTTTCACTTACCAGCAGATTCTCAGGCTTGATATCCCTGTGAACAATGTTCAAGCTGTGAAGATACTTGATGGCACTGGCCAAATTGTAAAGCATCCCACTGGCATCCCGCTCTGTGTATTTGTTGGTGGAAGTAATAGCATCAAAAAGATCTCCTCCCTGGAGCAAAACAACCATGGCACATGAGCAACATTTACTTGTGAAGTGACTGACAAATTTAGGGAAGATCAAGGAGTATCATTTATGGAGGAGGAGGGAGGAGCAGCACATTTTCCTTCCAGCTATAAACTTTGGGTACTGTGCTGACATCTTCCCTAAAGGAAGATGAACATTAATTCAGAACCATTTCTCATGGTTTAACTGGTCAGACAGACTTTCCTACCAAACTGTTCCCTTCTGCGGCTCTTGTAACGTTTGGCAGTACTCACCAACGTGTGTGTTCAGAGCTCCTCTTGCACATTTCTGGTGTGCCTACACACTTGCCTGTCGCCGTGTTGGATACCAACCCTCACCACTGTTTATTATAATCACAAATGAGCTGACATCATTTTTTTGCCCCAAATCTGGCAATTCCACAAAGATGAAGACTTTCTGAATAAAACTAAAAGAACTACTTGTCGTCACTGCTAGTGTATTTTAAAAAACTGTTTCCATCTTGTAAAACTTTGAAATATGGCTTTTAGAAACTGCTTTCTCTACCAAGATATCAGGTGCTTGGTATTGTGAGGTTCTTCTTTCAGATAATTCTGAAGAATTCTCCAGCATATATTACGGAGAATCATACTGCAAGAAAGACAGCTGTTTCACCATAGCTGCAAATACAGGTAGCTGCCTGCATCATCTCCAGATCCTCATGCTGTTTAATTCAGCCAAAAGCTACTGCCAGTGAAGAGTAGGCAGTGAGAGGGAGGGAGGGAGGAAAAAGGAA
>NW_010583058.1:10723-21083 GCF_000705375.1 Tinamus guttatus | reverse complement strand
TGGCTTCTGCCCCTGCCCTGCTTTCTCTGCAAGTGCCTCTCTGGGCTGCTAGCACCGCGTTGCAATTGAGAGCATCATGCTCATGCGAATTTGCCTTTGCACTGCTAAGGAAATCTCATCCTGGCAGAGAGGTGCAGAGCCCTGGACTCGGGCAGAGTTGGTGGACAGCTCCACATCTGCAAGGGAATCTTTGTAAGGAAGTTTTGGTTAAACACCTATGCCTGTTTTGGCTAGGCTGTGATATTTTTTTTCTTTTTTTTTTTCTGACTGCAGAAGAGTTTGGGAGTGGGGGTGACATTAATGCCTTGCCTGGTGTTTAACCCACTGCGTGTCTGTGTGTTGCAGGGTCTATCCTCAAGGCTTGATGAGGAGTCCCTCAGCTCCGCAAAAGGACTCACCATGGTAATGCAGCCTTGGTTCTTCCTAAGTGCATGGACACCGTCTCTTTAGGGAGTGGGGTTAATATCCAAAAAGCTCCTTCATGAGGCTGCAGGACATAAACTGACCTGCTAACTTTATATTGTGTGCAAGTTTTCATGAGATTCTGCTTTCAGCTTTTCTTAATAAGTTCTAAAGTTCTGTGTATGTCATAAAGCCCCCAGTGGAACTGCGTGCAGAGGAGTGAAAATTCCGCACAAATACGGAGGTTCCAGAACTTCTGATGACTGTCCAGATGGCCTGGTGATGGTTGCACCTTAAGAATGAAGAGATCCTGGTAGTAACTTGGCTCTGTGAGAGCCCTGCCTCTACAAGCTGAAGAAAAGCTGCGTTCCCTTCAACATCACACACTTGTGGTTGCCCAATAAATCCATAAGAAATCCCAGGGCACACAAGGGCTTCTGACAGCACTAGGCTCGAGTTGTCCATTGGCTTGGCTTCCCACATTTTAGGAATCTGTGCTCTAGGTAATGCTGGAGTGAGAGCTGTCTGGGTTCCCGGAGCGTACTGCTGCTCCGGTTAATGAAAGAAAGGAAATGGAGACCTAGCAGGCAGGAGGGGGAAAAAGTCAGTTGTTGACATGACCAAGAACATTCAAAGCGTGGAGGTTGAATGGGTGTGTTGCAGAGGATCAGCGATAGCAGAAGAGGCAGCTTTAGGTCAAAGATGTTCCCTTGTTCTTGCTGCAGGCTTATGCCAGCAGCTTGTACTTGTGTGCGTAAAAAGCATCTTTTTATTTTGAAAGACTGCTGTCCTCTGTACAGTTCAAAGCACCGCCGGGAACCTAGCTGTGCTTTCCAAATCTGTTGGTGACCCTGGTGGCAGTGCATAAACAAGGAGTTTGATTCAGGAGGCTGGCTGAAAAAAACAAAGTCTTTGAAAATAAACATCTCCTCTGCAGAGTGTGCACATTCACTATTCAACAATTAAGATCTGTAAGACGGCTTGTTACCCTATCTATGTCTGTATCTGGTATCTTTTATTTTTGCACTAAAGACTACTGAGCTATAAAGAGACTGTTTAGAACGAATACAGTTAAAAATACACTGATGTGCTGCCTCCCCTTTGTTTGTGCCCAGCTGATAGTTACACGTGACCTTTCTGACTGCATCTATCCTAATTCTTCCTGACGAAGAAGCCTGCTGATCTGTTTAATTAGCAGTGTGCAAAAAGGCAAATAACACATATGCATAAATTGGCTTGGTGTGTACTGAAAGTGCCCTTGGCGCCCGACCGGAGATCAAATCTGTACAATAAAGACATGGGACTAACTTTCCATCACCATTGTCTCTCTGCAGGTAGCTAAAGGTAGCAAACCCAAGCGTGGCAAGGGCAAAGGCTCCAAAAAGAAAACCAAGAAGGTGGCGAAGGAAGTGGATATGCTCAGCCCCGCTGCGATGCTCAACGCCTACTATGTCTGCCACAACGCTCCTGCCTGCCTTGAGCTCCGAGGCTTTTCCTGGCCTGGCTCCCCCAAAAAGAAAGGGAAGAAAGGAAAATAGTCAGATGGCTGGAAAGGAAAGGATGCAACGAAAAAACAGGCTCCTCAGTGAAGACTTTTCTGAGGATTAGCCTCAGACTGACATCTCTAGTGGTTAGCTCAAATAATCTGCTGTGGTTGCTGCTGGGTCCATGCAAGGATGCTCTTACTATAGCACAAGAACAGAGTGACAAATGGCAAGTGACCACTTTGCCATCGTAGTTTCAGCCATGGAGCTCAGTTCTGTGTGGAATAAATCATTACACCTCAGCTGTCGGAAGGGTTTGGAGCAGGTCTGATTCACGCCTGTTACTGCCATTCTCTTACGGGGGGTCATGCTGTCCAGGAGGACGTGCTGCAGCTCCCATTCCTTTAGCTGGATTGGTGGAACCTGAGCTTGGAAAACGCATCCTGTGGTAGGACGAGCACCAGAAGATGTAGTGTCTGCATCAGCACGGGCCTGAGTCACCCTGAGCTCCCTTGCTGGTCAGCCATGGTGACATCAGCCTCTGTGTGACAGCCCAGGGTTGCTTTGCTTGATTTCCTTTCTGTGAATGCAGTGAAGGCCTTGGGAAAGCATGAAGCAATGCGGCAGATAAAGTAAATCTCCCAGATTCTCACTCCACACCAACTGCAGGGATGCAGTGGAGCGACTGGGACAGGAGAACCTGTGTGCTGAACTGATGCTGGCTGTGGTAGGATGGCAGGGGAGAACCGAGGACAGGTGGAATCTTGGAAAAAAAAAGAGATGTGTGAAGAAAGAGCTTGCAATGGTCTAGAGCTACTCTGGCGGAGGGCCCTTCATTGTGTAGCGTGCCCTGTAATAATAATGTGATTGACCTGAATGGATGAAAATCTGCAAGGCCTTCTGCTGTGTCTCCAGCTTTTGAAGTGTTTCCTCTATGAAGAGGTCCTGACTAGGCAAAATCGGAGCTTTGTCACACTGCCTGCAGGCCCAGTACTGTCATTCCCAGGCCGCACCGCTGAATTTGTTTCACCTGCATGCCAGGAAAATCAGTGGGATCCCATTTTCCTGCTCATTTGCCCACAGTTGGCACATGCTGCTGAAGCGGAGATGTCCCTTGCTGTACCAGTTTGCTGAGCGTGGTGCATAGACGTTTCTCGCTCAGCATTTAAGCATATTTTTGCTTCCCTACCACCCACCAGGAAGTCTCTGGCCACACTGTAGACTTGCAGCTATTTCCTTCAAGTATTGAGCGTCTAAAGACAGAATTTGCTTTGTCTATGTTTTATTTCTCAAGCTAATCAAAACACCAAACCCATCCCACTTGGTGTGATATATTTGCTAAGCACAGGTTTAAGATACAGGTATTTGGGAGCTTCGGAAAGAGCGCCCTTGTGGGCAGCTGCCTCCAGTGCGGCTGTCGGCCGTGTGTCGCACACAGTAGCAGCTGCTGCCATCTAATGTGCCTGCCCTAATTAAGCCAAACCCCTTACGTATGTGATAGACCGGAGCCGCAATGATTTCTGACCAAAGTTTAGTATGCAAAACTGACGGCAGCAAATATCCAAATATCATTGTATGCTTTCATCCCTCACTTCTTCGTGATGCAATTGAGCACACCAGCTAGTGACCAGGTAAAAGTCTGTTTTGCCTGAATCCCCCAGGAAGCTCTTGAGGGGGAACTGCAGGCTCAAGGGGGCTTTGCTTTCAGGCACGGTGCAGGGGATCTTCACAAGTTTGAGTGTGGGGTTAGGGCTTCCTTCGCTCGGCTGCTGCCTACGTGAGGTTAGCGCTTCCTGCAAGAAGCTGTTTAGCAAAACCAGGCTGTTAGCAGAGCATGGGGACACAGAACTGCTGTTGCACCATGCACGGGTGAGCTACGAGTATATATATAAAGGATTTAAGCAATAGACACAACCTAACCACGTTTCAAATTCTATATAAGTGTCCCTTCTTCTATTTTTCTCTATTCAGCAATTCCATATTGCTCAGTATTTCTAGCACATTACTTTCAGGCTAAGGAAAGCTTCGCCTTAGGCCTAAATTTCTGATACCTTGTTAACTTATAAATGATTTAAATGTGATGTCTGTGTTTACCTGCATCTTGCTAAGACATGAAAAAGAGTTGGTAAATGGTATATATCCTTTTTTTGTTTGTTTTTCATCTTGCATCAGAAATGCAATGGTGTTAAAGAGAGATGCAGACTTTTTGGTCCTCCATAGTAAGTAATAATTACTATCTCTATAATAAAGAGGTTATTATGGTGAATTTTCAAATAAAAGCTTTTATCCAAAAACAGTGTCAGCAGAAGAAATAATCTTTCTGGTAGGTTAACTGCTCGTCTCATTGCTCTTTTTTCACTGTCTTGGTTCTTTGCAGCTTTTTCAGAAGTTCTCCAGGCACAAAGATAGCCAGCTGATTCCACTTTCTCTATGAAATGCTCCCCTCTCTCAAGCTTTCTGTTTATGTTAAAACAGGCACAAGTCCAACCCTTCTTCCTTTCACTAGGAGTTGTGGAAAACACCAGAAGGAAGAAAAGATTAGACCTTCCAGAGGTGGGTATTCTCTGAGACGTCTTGTCTAGCAATGCCAGGATACTTGGGAATATTCCAAGCCTTCCAGTTCTGGTTGCATGTAGGCATGTTTATAAGTTGGCAGTAGTTTTCTGCTTTTTAAAAATCATTATTATTTGTTAAATTATGTAAGTTTTCTGAAGAAAAAGTACAGTGAATTAGCAGTTGATTTTCACAGATACTTTAGATGATCCCCACAGAGGAAGCTCACAGGGGAAGCTTCCCTGCTCCAGACATCCGCAACCATATGTTAAAATCACAACAGAATCTTGGGAAGAAAGTAGCTTTTTCCTTATTTTTTTTTTTAGGTTTAGGCTGCACATAATTTTGTTAAAGGTAAGCAGTATTTAGTTCTTTCAAAATAAAACAGTCCTTTAAGTTTGCACTGTTCTAGCTTATTGCTGTATGACCTTAGGAGGAAGATAGTTGAAAGGATTTTTAATTTACACTCTGATCCTATATTCAGGATTAAGCTAGAGTAAACTGAGTGTGAAATCCTTGTGTTTTTTTTTTATGCAAAAAATACTTTAAGAGATGGTTAGCATCACCATTTCTCCTGTCTTCTAGCTGTAATTTTCACTTAAAAGAGAAATTATAAAGCAAAATTGAAAAGTTCAGTAGAACACATGGCTAAAGTGGTTGCATGGGAGTGGCCATGGGTGTAAGTTATGAAGGCAAATGCACACTGAGATGTTAAACCAGAAGCATGGAAATAGTCAACACACCTGTAGGAGACTTCAGGTGGGCTCATTGCACCTGGGCATCCTGGGATCTCTTCATAGGCAAAAAGGAGAGAGAAACGGGCACGTGGGGCCGGACCAAGTGCACTACTTTTAGCCATTGACTTCAGGATAAATGTCCTAAAAGTAGGCACCTACATCATAGATGTTGCACTTGGCCAGATGAATTCCCTTCTTCTTGCCCACCAATTCAGACATAAAGGCAGTTGACAGGGCTGTTGCTGGACCAGAAAGTCCTACGATGCTTTTTCACATTCATGGCAAATGGCTCATTTCCATTTCTGGAAAAAAAAAATCATTTATTTTCTTCCTCCCCATTGTGTTGGTGGATGTCCTACCACAGCACGTGATGTAGCACGTTTCACACGGAGCACACAGCCGCAAGCATTCGGATTGCTTCGCTGCCTAGCAGGAGTGATCTGGCTCCCTTCTTATTTACGGAATGCTGTCTGCGATGGCTGCTGGGAATTTCTTTCCATGGTTGTTCAAATCGTTATGTAGGTCAGCCGTGCTTCTTGAAAATGGGGGATGTTTATGCAGGCGGGGAATTCCTGCTCTGTGCCATATGTTTTTGATGATTCTGGGAATTTCCCACCCTTGATTTGAGATGGCTGTGGAGGAGGAAGTGGGAAAGCTTTGCATGAGTAAGAAGGATCCTTCCATCAGAGAAGGGAATTCCACTGGGAATATCTGCTTTCCTGTCTGCACTGTTTCACTGAGTAGTAAACAGATTTTAGCAAGCCCCAGACAGCAGAAGTCAAGGCTGGATCATGAGTGCTGTAGATGAATGATGTCACGTTCCCGTGTTCTTCATTTGAGCTTTTTGTGGAAAGTGAGTTATCTTACAACACGGTGATCAGCTTCCATCAACTGTAACAATCCCATCAAGACGTTGGATGTCTCACATCTGAGCTATTAAATAACCTCAGGTTCTCCATTACCACTTAGTGGACAGTGCCCTGAGCACTGAGCACTGCCCTGAGCCAACCAGTGGTCTTGTGTCCAAAAACATGTTGTATTTCCATAAAAAGGCTTCAGTCTCTGTCAGGCATTTTCTGGAAACTTCTGTGACAAAGCATGACAGGATGCAGTATTAGGGACTTCGGCTTAGTCCAAATACTTGTGAGCAGGAGGAACGCAGGGATGAAAATGGATCTGCAGCGGCAGAGGAACCGTTGTGGAGCTTCACTTTCAAATCAATTCTGTGCATCCTCTGGAACCAAAGGGAGCTCCCCAGCCCCCTCTTCTGGAATTAGGAGAAAGGGGGAACACAGCCTTAAAAAAAGGTTTCATGCAAAAAGAAAGATATCTTCTGTAACCTTGAGCAAAAGCAAACAAACAAGATCCCCAAACAGAAAATCCCCAACCTAACAACCCAGTGCTTGCCACGGTGTTCGAGTCATCTGAAATGATGTGGCCTGAAACGAGGCCCTTGAAAGCAGGAGTCCTTCTTCTGTCACCTGTTTTGGCTCCCGAGATTCTTCCTCGGGAAGCTTGGCAATCCTGAAAACAGATAAAATATTTTGGAAGTACCTGATAATTGTAGATTGTCTTTTGGGAACTGTCCAAGGAGTAGCTCTGTTCCTTTGGATGTGTGTAGGGACTTTTGAGTACTCATCCTTTCCTGTTGTCTTACACAAGGGGCTTGGATCATTTAATGATAATTACCAGAAATCAGAGTAGAATAAATAGGAAACATTTTGAGCTCTTGTAGTGGCGGCTGAAACTCTGCTTTTCTTACACTTCTCTACCTAGGATTGCACTTAGGGTCTGTACTTTCAATAGTTTGTATTTTTAACAGTCTGTACTTTTAATAGTTTGTGAGACTTGAGATTTGTGACCTCCTGGGTGCATCTCCAGTGAGCTCCTGGGTGTCTCCTCAAGTATCTTGTAATTGTCTGGGAACAACAGAAATCCCTGATTAAAGGACCGTAGGGGTGACAGAGCTGCAACAAGCGGTGCCTGTCCAGGTTCATGCAGCTCTCAGGAAGTTCCAGGACATGGTGATGCTAATTCTGAGCTTACCAATAGTCACAACCCGGAGCTGAGGGGACAAAACAGTCAGAGCTACTTGGGCTGACGGTGCTGGGCAATCCTTTGATCCAGCACAGTTCTGCCCAAAAATGGGGCCACCAAATCAGAGCGGAGCTGCTGCCATCTCCTGCTGGGGACTTCTCCCGGAATCCTCTGTCATTCCATGCCTGTGGATTTCAGCCACGTGACGGCGTAACGTGGAAAAGAGGAGCAGAAAACTGGCTGTTTGAACCTGGGGGCCTTTCTGCTACAGCAGCAGATAGACCTAGGCCAGCTGCTCATCTGAACTGCTCCTAGCTCCTGGTGAAGGTGACCCCAATCCCACCTGTCCCAGGAGCATGTTCAGTAGTTCACCAATGTCACAGTGACAGACAAAACAGAAAACTTTTTTTTTTATGCACAGCCTAAGCTACAAATTAATTTTATTTTCCTGTGGCTTCCTGTTATCGAACAAGGAAAACATGGGTCACTGCTGTTTTTATAATGATCTTTCATACAGTGGAATATTGTTGTCTTCCTTTCTATTAAACTCCTTTGTTTTGGATCATTAGGATAAGAATGTACAATACTTCCAGCCTTTTTTTTCCCTGTGATACATTTCCAAACCTGTTATTGCTTTTGTTTTGCTGTGCTCCATAATGGGGCTGCTTCACCAGCACAAGGTGACAATTAACACCTTTGAAGTGCAATTTTTATTCTCCTCACATGTTGCTACAAGGGAGAGCCATAAAACTGAGATGCCTGGGATTAAACTGCCCTAGATTTAAAAGTCTGTAATGTAAGCAACAGCATCTGGAAGACTAGGTTATCGAATTCATAAAGTCAGTGGAGTTTAGGATGTAATTCTTCTGATCACATATACAGAAGGAATTCAGAAAAACATGAATTGTGCCCTGATTCCATTCATTATAGGGGGAAAAAAAAAGTCTTGTTCACATGCAGAAAACCACATCTAGTGAGATCTGTTCTGCGCTCTGTGATATATATTTTACTGAAGAAGAAAATTCAGGTTTAATGTGAAAATAGAAATGTAAGTTCTTCATAAAATGATGGGTCCAAAGAGACTGATATAGTCAGGACTTGGAATTCCTAAGGTATTTGGATTGAAGGCCATAAAAATGGATATCAGAAAACTTGAAAACTCCTGCAACTCTCTTATCTTGGACAAGGAGGTAGAATATTAGCTGCAGAGAAAACATGCTTCTGAGAGAAGACGCAAAAACTGTTATTTTTGGCTCAGTGCAATGGTCTTCTCAGTCTCTAAAGAGTCAATCACATTTTCTGCAGCTCAAAAGAAGACTGAAAATCCCAGAATTAATTCTTTAGCGCCACTACCAGCCTAAGACACTGATCTGAAATGGGGACTCCAGGAATTCAAAGACTTCAAAACCTGGGTGAGTTCAGAGCTTCCTCACTCCTTGCTTCATTTTGGATTGCCTAGACAGAACGTGGCCTCTGAAGAGTTTTAAGAACAGCTTTCCTAGGGCAAAGTTGGGTATAACTGGTCCTACCTCGGAGCAGTGGAGTAGGCTGGATGAGCATGGGCTTGGACATTTTAAAAGTAACTGGTTCTCTGTATTCCGTTGTTTCACTGCCGTCAAAATTTCTACCTTGAAGCAGTCTTGAAAACAACGTTTGTAAGATTTGAGCTTCCTCTTTTTGGAAGGCCTGCGAAACAAGCCCTTAGCACCTACATTTTTCTCTAAAGAACCACAAACTATTTCAGCCACACGACACTTTGCAGGAGAACACGCGGCTGGACGTGGTACAGATACATACACCCGTGTTTTGGATGCAGGATGACGCACGTCCAAGATCTAAGGAGGCTCCTGCGGATTTATCAGATAGTGTTCCACGGTTTTATAATTATTTTCCAAACGGACAACAGAACAGTTTGAAAGACGCAGACTTTCCCCCAAGCCCTAGGAGCATCTTTGGAGCATGCAGCAATGCTGTGCTGTTACAGGCCACCAACCCAATGCCAAGCAATCCCCAGCAGGCTAAAAGCGAGTTATTGATGTGACCCTCCTTCACCTTGCTACTCTCCTCCTCCCACGGCTGTTATTTTGTGCAAACAGCTACGAAGAGAATGATATAAAGATGAACGTGAGCTGAAACAGCACTGTAAAGGTCTGTGTGAGATTTTCTAATATTTTGCTAGAAAGAAGCAACATGGCCAGTGCCCATCAGGCGTGCTGGTTCAGAGAACAAAAATACAGCCCGACTTCAGCACACTGAGCTGCGGGGGAGCGGAGCAGAGCTCGACAGTTCCTCGAACAGGAAGCGCGGTCGTCCTGGGCTTATCACTCCTGCCCAGATGTAAACTCAGCCCTTCTCGCTCCCGCTGGCGAGGACCGAGTGTCACTGCTGCGCAGCCCGGGTGAGATCGTCTCCAGTAATGAAGAAAAGCAAACCATACACACCCAGCTCGGCGCAGGCGCTCTCCTCACCGCTCAGGGAATTTATTTCCCTAAGAAAAGTGGGTGAGACCTGAGGAAGCATCTCGCAAAGACAGACCAGCCCTGCAGCCCTCTGCAACAGGCCCTGCAGCAGCGCGTTATTCACCAGCGCTATAAACTGAGCTCGTGGTAGGAGGAGGGACTGGGACTATCCAACACTTCCAGCAGCAGCACAGTCCCCACGCAGGACAAGCCTTTGCATGGAAATTAGATCCCCGAGTCGCAAGTTGGCCAATCCTGACCTAAAATGTGCTTTAAAAATAAGAATCCTCACTAATGTATTTAAAAATAAGCTTTAGGCAGAATGTTGGGGCCAGGGAGGAGATGCCTTCCTCGCAAAGTTCCTGCTCATTTCTTCCCTTTTAGCTGTCTCGTCTTATTCTCTTCACTGCAGCAGAGGAAAATAATAAGGTAAAAACATCCGTAACAGGTAAAGCTGCTGCCTGGACTATTGCTGGGTACAAGGTGCATTGCTGCAGGATTCAGCCCCTGAGGGAGAGGGAAGGGATTGGAGCCTCTTGGCTGCTACAGGAGAATATCAGATGTGCTCCACCAACCTGGCTGTTCTGAGCCACACAGATCTGCTGTACTGCACATTACTGAACAACCCATTTTGCCAAGGCTTCTGTACTAACAGCAATGGATGTATTTTCTTTTTCTCTCCCTGAAA
>NW_010583057.1:224964-242322 GCF_000705375.1 Tinamus guttatus | reverse complement strand
TTTTTTTTTAATAATAAAAACAATCATAAGAGGGCAAGAAAGCTAGAAAAGGCCCTTTGAAACTTTCCTTTAAAATTCACTGTGCATCCACTCAGTATCAATTCTAGATCATCTTGTCTTCACTCCTCTACTCTGATCCAGGTGCAAAGGACTAATTAAACCCAACCACATGTTCCTTGTCTCAGGATTTTTCTAGTTTCCTCCAGCAGCAGAGCAAAAACACGGAATAGTATTTTTTTTTTTCCTGAAGCAAAACCATTTGCTGGAATATTTTTAGCTCAATCATTTTCATCCCCTAGCAATTTCCACAAATTCAAGTCACCAGAAGTATGTGCATACTAGCAAAGTCTGGAAAAGATAAGGAAATTTAACGCTCTTACAAACCTTGTAGCTATTACAAGCAGCCAGTCCTGCCAGTCAAACATAGAGGCTCTTCCACTGCTCTTCATAAGCAGAAAAGAGCTCCACCAGTCACTTTTTCTTTTGCCTATAGGTGGCACTAGTTAAGCTTGTAACATCTCATCCTACGCTTGCTTTTATTTCTAGGTATCATGATTTTCGGTTTTTGGTCGATTTCTCTCTTGCTGCAGGTAGAGGTTAATCACAAGTTTAACATACACTCAGAATCAGCTAAACCAAACATGACTTTGTAAAGCAGAAACCCGTTGTGCTCACAGCTCCCCTTTTCCCCATCTTTACCCCCGAGCGTGCATCGGTCCTCTCTGCACATCCTCACACATTAGGGAGATATGGTGGCAAATGTTACTCTGCCTCGCATTTCTGAAAAAAAAAAGAAAAGAAAAAAAAATGCTAGACGTTATTTTACGCTGCTCACAGACCTGCTTCTGGTGAAGACAGGAGAGGCTGCGAAACCATCAGGCTGCCGTGGGAAGCGGCAAGAACCAAGAGTTCACCCGAGTTTAGACAAAGTGTAATAGTGCAACAAGGAGTATTATTTGACCCAGAGACCATTTTAGATTTCAAAGGGAAAGCTAAGCAGCAAAATTTTTTCCTGGCACATGAGAAACGTCGGGATTTTGAAAAAAAAAAAAAAAAGGGGGGGGGGAATCTCAAAAATAATGCTGTCAAAAAACATCACGGACAAATAAAAATCCTTAAGATTAAGTTGTTGAAAAGCTTCATATAAATAATTTTCATTCTTGACCTTTTCTAATTATTTGAACTGATTAACTAAAATGCAATTTTACTAAATGTAAAATGTAAACTATAAGGAAAGAGGTATTTTAAATTATGAACTCGCATACTCTTCTCAAAAATATCCAAAAGGGGCATTTCAAGACAACCTCTTTTTCTCAGAATTTTTTTTCAGATTAGGTCAGAATAATCAAAACTAATCCTTTCCTATGAGGAGGTTTTATTTTTAACAAACTGACAATTTCCAAAAACAGAAAACAAAGCAATCCAATGAAAAAATGTTCAACCAGCCTGACTGTGTGTCCTAATTTCTTCTTAGTCTGTTAATTTAAATTTTTCTGTTGCCTTTCATTTTGTATTTTAATGTGTTTTGTTTTGCTTTGCTTTTATTTTGATAGCCAAAATGTTGGAGAGTAGCTGATCAATAGACTGTTTTGCTCAGACAGTGGTTTTTGACCCTGGCCTTTAGAAACAGATGATACCCTTACACTCTCCCCCATCCAGAGTGAACTAAAAGGAAGGTTTTCATCCAGAGAGGCACTAAACTTCTCCAAGCAGCCCAGGAAATGTTTCAGCATGTCTAGCAAATGAGAGGAAGCAAAGGAAAGGTAGATTGGTCTTTTAAACTATCTTGATGGAAGGACTCATTTCACCCAACTTTAACCATCTAAAATAGAGATGTCCAGCTGAACTCAGCCATTTAGGGTCTGTCAGTACAGAAGAATATTGATTCACCTCAGCCTAAAGTAATTTTCTAAATGGGATGAGCTACTCTCCCCAAATGTCTCTCAAGTGACTACCGAGGGCAGCCTGCAGGACCATCTTCCATTAGATACCTCACTCTAGCTGGTACAGCTGATCACAGGAAAAGACCCTGTGCAGGTACCCTGCCTGCAAGGGCTGCGTTTGGGAGGGGACCATGCAGAGGTGATTGCATCTCTCTCTCCCCTCTTCTGCACACTTACCATCTGCATCGCTGTATTTTTAAACCTCAAGCCATCTTATTGTCACTGTTTGGGTGGTTTGTTAGGTGCTGCCCTGTCCTGCCCTTTGCTTTTTTTCCCTAGTCACCAAAGTGAAAATAAATATTATATACTTCGATTACTAGTTTTTTCTTTATAAAAATCAGACCAAGAAATATTCTGTATATGAAACACTACTATATCCTAACACAAACACAGGGGTTAAAGAATTACAATTCATTCCTGTTATACATTATTCTAATCCACTTACCAATTGTTTTAGTTAAATGATTAGTTATTGAACAAGGTTTTCAAAAAAAATAGTCAATTTTAACACATTTTGGCTCTGTTAAACTACATTTTTACACATGAATTAGTGTGAATTTTATTGCTGTATTTTCCCAACTTATTAAAAGGGCTGTACTTTTACAAATAAAACTGCAGCATGGATCTATTATTTACAGTCCTAGTCTTAGCCTTCATATCTACTTAATATGTGTAAAGTGTTTGGTTTTCCAATGTAGTCCAGCTGCATCACTGGAATCAAACTTGTAATTGCCTCTTTGGGATTTAAAACCATTATAGTTGTGCTTTTATGTTCTCTTTTGTTTTGCTTGAATCACTTTTTCAGGTCTATGAAGTACAGCTGGCACAATAAAAGTTTGATCAATGCATAACCAATGCAGTGTGTATTTCTTCCAGATATATAAAACTCAGGTGAAAAATGTTAATCTATGAAAATTATCTTTGTCAGCTACTTATTCTTGGAATTTAAATCGGTTTCAATCTTGAGTTATATGGTTTGGCCTGGGGTTTTCCAGTCTAGGTTTTTCAACAGTTTCTTGTAATGTGCACATTTGACTTATTAAAATGAATGATTGCCTGATGTAAAGTTTCAATTACCAGGGCAAATTTTTTTCTCATACTGTGATACTTGAATAAAATTATCACGGGTGCACAGAAGTTGGTATTGGAAATAAAGGCCTCCAAGAGCAGCCTTTATCTCCTTACCAGTTTCGGATTCTGCTGCACATTGCTGGCATTGATGCTGTTGAATTGTCTACTCCAGTCCTTTAGGCCCGGATGTCATGCTTTGGGCATATGGGAAACAACCAAATTCCTGCCAAGAAACAAACCAAGAAACAAAAAACCCTAAATAATTGGCAACACCAATGAGTCTTTAAATTCTGGAATACATGTTAACCTGGTAGACAATTATTTTGAAATTCTCATTCCCTGACACAGGCTTAGCAGTCTTCTCCGTCTGAAGCCTGACTCTTACGGAATTGGTGATAAAGCAAGTACTCTTTAGCATCAGCCAGGGCTTCAGACTCTAGACTTTGGATTACATTTATTACACTCTTTTAAAGTTGAATGTAAAATGAAGTAGAATACAGGGAAAAATCCAAGAGATACCTTTCTGATGGGAGGTTTTCTACTTAACAATGTATAAAAATATTGTAGGTGTACTAACATAAAACTGTCGACCCACCTTAAGGGTGGTGTTGCCAGAGCTCATAGATTCAGCAAGTTTCACAATATTTGATGTTTGTCTCAGTTTCAGGTTTTAAATGATTACACAAGGCTCAGAAGCAAGACCACAAATAAAACAGACCAGAATTTGTAAATAACTTGTAAAGCCAATTTCAGAGTAAGAACACGGTTGACAGCTCATACCCCAGGCTCCTCTGCTAGGTTCATGTCTAGGAGCAATGGCAACACATAACAAAGCTGTGTGTGGCTTCTGAACACGACTGACCCTGTCAGCGGGCAGGATCACGCACATAAGCTGTCCATACACCCAAGCAGAAAACCCCTCGCAGCCGCACTGAGGTTATTAAGGAATAAGTCCAGTTTCTAAAGGCCTCACAGCCTGAGCAGTGAACAAGCGTGGGCTTTCTACGCTGCCCACACTGTAGGTCTGGGCTACACACACATGCAGTACAGGCCGAAGCAGCTACAAGAGTGCTCTCCTAGGTACTCTTCAGGTAGCTATTTCAAGCATATCTGTGGGAAACAAAAATCAAAACACAAATGTGGTCTGACTGAAAGTCTACTTCTGCAGTAGATGCAACTAGAGCTTGGTTACAAGCAAGACTCTCACACCACCCAAAGCAATAGCGATTTTCTAGACAAGATTCACATTTTTTCTTTTCCTGTCTAAATAAACTTCATTCCATGACTTGGGTTGCTGGGTTAAAAGTTCAAGACTCACTTTCTGTAAGTGTGTTGAAATAAATACTTAAAAGCCACGGGAATGTCAGGCTTAACTTGGGCAACTTTTTCCATACAATATTTTATAGAGCAATATTTAAAACAAATTATTCAGGCCGTTGTAGCCAGAAATATGGGCCCATATGGGCTGAGTCCCCGTATCATATCATATCCCAGCATGGGAAGCTGGGAGATGAAAATGCTGTTGTCACTCTGACATATCTCAACCTCTTTGTGAAAATATCCTTACTACAGATAGCTCCTGCTATCATACAGAAACTTGGTTTGTCAAGTTGTGGGTCAAATCAAGCATTTGTAAAACAGTTCTCTATTTTTGGCTGTAGAAATTATGATGTGAAAGACAAACTTCTGCATCAGAACTGCAGGCAGACCTGCTGTCACAATTTGGATGGCGTGAGGTGTCTGACAAGCTTAGTTCATCTTTCTAACACAGCATCCACGTATGGTGATTGCATGATGTTCTAAACTGTGCTATGTAAAAATAAATTATTTTTCTTTCACAGCACGATAATTGTTCACTGTGAATATTTGCAGCCACAACAAGGATATGCTTAGGAGGTAGAGCAACTCAAGACTTGTTAATTTATTTTACCAATAGGTTATAAGGGTTCCTCAGTACCTTTTTTTTTTCTCCTAGAAGAAAGGGGCATGAGAAAAGGGTGCACTGTACATCTTTCAAACTTTCATCTTTTGTCATCTGAAATTAGGTGTTTATATAAGGACCTACAACCTCAGTTCTCATGCTGAGGTATCTAGAAATGCTACGTATTCATGTGCAATATGGGGAAAAACATTTACCAGCCATGAAAGAAAACACACATTCAGGTATACTTGGTCTCATATCTCTTGGTGTTCACAAAACAAAAACACAGAATGGCAGGCTCTGGAGAATGAACATCAAATGCTTAACCATTAAAAATGTTGCATAGAAGTTCATGTTCCATATACCCTCCCACCTAAACCACCATAAGGCTTTTCCCACCCACCGTCATCATGAGAAGACTGTTCAATTCAGATCTAAACATCTCTGTTGAAGCAACCACAAAGGATGACCTTTAAAGCCAATGGTAACAACAATTATTTTGTTATTTGGTCAGATTTTCCACTAACAAGGAAAGCTCCCACAGGACGCCAAACAACCAACAGATGGTTCTCTCAGATCCTTTTTGCCAGACTCACAATATGGTTTGGATGAAATTGGGAACTTGTGTTAGAAAGCCTCTTTATCCCATTACCAATATTCCAGGACTCCTCAAGCTTTTTATTCCCAACACTTCTATCCACTATGTGGTTCTGACATGTTGAGCCATGCTCTGACATGCATGGCAAGCACACTGAATCACGTGTCGGAGAGAAAGCATCCTTCCAGCATGTGTTCCTGGAACTTACTCCCCCACATCCACATTTTGTCTGTCTTCTATACAAAAAACTTCAAATACCAGGTATGTCTGGTGGGTAGATCAGGAGGGAAAACATAATATTGTACTGCATATGCATGAGAAAGAGACCTAATTATGGGAGAATATGAGATGAAAATCAGCTGAGTGAGACTTGCACTAAGCACAAGTCTTGGCTATGCCGTATTTCCTTGCATTCTTCAGTGTGAGCCTGTCTTTGCATTCAGATGTTCCTTATCTTGTGAACCATTGTGGTGTTTGGTGCTGTGGTTGAAAGGAAATTTTGGGGGGTTTCCCCTCTCCTGGAAGTCCCCTGGTTAAGGCTGTTGTAGCTGGGGAACTCTGTACAGCATTTCCTCTGGTTGAGAGCTAAGCACCATAATCTTAATCTTTAATTAGCTTTCCTCTGACCCCTCCACAAAGTTGGCCACTCCAGGGCTTCTCCATGGAGTGAGGAAGATACCTCTGAGGTGCAGAGGAGGTTGCTGCCAGGATCTGCATAGCAACTTCTCATCAGTTGGGTTTTCTCCAGAACAGCCACCATTTAAAGTTAGCTTTGCCCTTTGACTTGGCAACCTTGCCTGGATTCAGACTATTCCCAGCCATGAAGATTCCATGCAGGACAGAAGAAAAAGAGCAGGGCTGATTGATTGATTGATTTAATACAGCTTTTCACAAGCTACTCTCAGCAGAGAGTGAGCTACTCTCACTCTACTCTCAGCAACCCAGCAGAGGACCCACATGCAACTAGCAAGGAGATGACAGTTCTGTTAAAGGTACATCAGCTCTCTCGCTGGGTTTAAAAATCAAGCATTCACCATCAAAAAATTAAGGAGATTTGAAGACACTGTTATTTCAGTTCAAGTTTTGGTAGTATTTATGGCATATGAGAGAAGTTTTATTCATTGGGCTGGCAACTCTTCCAGTGCCTGCAGCAAGTATTTCTTCCTGAGTATCAGGATACAGCAAAAAGAGTAAAAGCAACACCTACCTTGAGGTAGCTTCCTGATAGAGCTGGGCTCCCTTGGTCCATGGCTGGTAAGGGTAAGCAGGCATCTCTAGGGGAAGCTACAATCCAGGACTCCTGTTCACTGACTACAGACAGCATCTTAGGAAATGAGGTTGCAGTTTGCTAGGTCCATAAGGCTGGGTGGCTGAATATACACAGTAGTGTCATCAAAGAATTACACTTATGGGGATACAATGTGTTCTGTCTTTCCTCTTCTTGATGGCCTTGTTGTGATTGAAGACAACTACATCACTCCTTGTTTCAGATTGCAGCTCCATTTTTCATGATCTGAAGCAGTTGCCCTAATATGAGCAATTCCCAGGCATCAGCAGCTTCACCTGAAACATTGCATTTTCTAACTAATGCTTTACATCTGACTGGGGTAACTACCACAGCAGCCTAACACTGACTAATAGGGTTTTCTATTATTATAGTATATATATATTTCTTTTCATTACTGTCTTTAGTCATCAAATAATTTCTTCCTCCTTATTCTAATCAGAAAGTTCTATTAATTTGTTGTGTTTCCCAGAGCCGGGCTCTAAAAAGGGCAACTCTTACATAGATGGAGCTCTGCTCACTGATATCTGTGAGGGGAAAACCTCAGCAAGTATATTCCAGTCACTCCATAGGCTGAGGAAATAGCCTAGCTCCTCTTTGGTAACCCAGGCTAGCTGTCTGTAACTCTCGGTATGAGCCTGGCACTACACAGCATGCAAACAACTAGTTCTTTGAGGATCAGCCCCCCCACCTGCTGAAATCTTCAAACTACTTCATGCAACATTTCTTTTCTGCTTTCTGGGATTACTGTGTTGGAAATACTCTATCTATCTTGCTCTTATTTAAGTAAGTGACCTCGAAAAAAAGTCTGTCATCTTCACTTGCCATCAGACAGTTGTTTCCTCTGTGTCAGACTAGATCAGCTGCTGCCCCACTTTGTACATCCAACACACATGCTCAGAGGCTCCTTGCAGCAGCAGCCCTGCAACACGGAGCAAACCCAGTTTAGTGGATTAGCATGGGACTCTTGGTGCAATAATGTTCAACAGGGAGAACACGTCTCTGTACCATGTTTTGGAAAGTGCTATACAAAGGTGTCTGCCACGGAAAATTTTTCTGGCTCTGGCCACAGCTTCTTCGGACTCAACTTTCTACGCTTTCCACAATTAGCTGCACTTTCTCTCCAGAGCAGAGGCAGCCCATTCTTGTACAAACCGCCTTGACGTGATCGCTTCTTTTGAAAGATTGATTGCATCGTCACTTTCTGTTTCTTTCCTGGTAGGTGCTGCAGCAGCACACCCGTCTGCTTCTCTAAGTCTTCCTCCCCTCTTGCGGCATGCTGTTCAACACAACTGTAGCCAAGGAAAACCTCCTAAAGGAATTGCTCTTTCAAGCTGCACCTTCCTAGCTCAAAACCCTGCGCTGAAGTCTCGGCCACGCAGATGCCAGAGGTTTGTCAGGAATGTCTTCTGGGGGCTGCTTTCAGTGATACCAGCACAGCTATATATGTGCTGATTAAGCTCCTGATATCCAGAGACACAGCAATAATTCTGCTGCTGCTTTTTTTTTTTTAATCTGAACATCATTTTGCTGCATTGACATCTGTGCCATCAATCCTTGCACTGCTTCTTGCACTAGTACTGTTCCAGCTGCTGCTTATAAAACGTTTCCTTGTAGTGCGACTGGCCTGGTTTTCACAAAAGTTTTTTTTTTTCTCTTCAAAGGCACCAATGTCCTTCAGGTTGTGAAGCCTCATCCAGATCACTGCCATTTCATGGCTGTTTTGGAGGCCCAGTGACTGCTGCTAGTCTTGGTACTTAATATCAATGGGTAAGTTGCCATCCACCGCGTAGATTCCTGTTCTTTAGGGAAGGCTATTTTACGGCATTCACTTCATTCATGATGCTTCTTGACTGGAGTCATTGATTTGTTATGCGGTGAGTTACATGCTGCTGTGATCCAGGTCTAGTTTATGCTTCCCGGATTTTGGCCGAGTGGCAGTATTCCCTCTTGTCTGGATCACTCACCTCTAAGTTGCCATGTCTGTTTTTACCGCCTGTCAGCGTTTATGCGTCATGCACCCCTTTTTCCAAGAAATCTCATGTGCTGATAACAGGCCAGCAGGTGTTTCCTACCAAATGTTGTAGCTGCTTGTCTCTCTGCCCACTCTCACCTGTCTCACCCAGAATTGAGCAAATTATGCTTGGAATATGCTGCAGAGTCCTGGTAAATATTGTCATATAGGAAAGGGAGGCATTGCCTCCCTGCAGTTCTGAGTTGCTGTTTCTCAGCAATCGGTACATATCTAGACTGCAGTTTTCTGTCCTGTTGTGCCCATCTTAGAGGCTCAGCTACTCTTAAATCACACTCTCGTGTCAGACACTAGAGCTGCTTTACCACTTCGTGCCTCACTGTGGGAGGCAGCTGCTAAAATACTGAAATATCGGTACCCAAAGCTTTGGGAGGTGACTTGGTTTTTGCAGTTTCCAGGATACAGCCCATGCAGGAAAGAAATTCTTAGCTGTTAGAAAAATCTTATTTTACTTGCCTCCGTTGTGATTTTTTTTTTGGATTGCACTGACATCAAGATTTTATCAAGTGAAACCGTTTTCTCTCTCGGGACTAATTTACCAGCACGTCTACTACACAGAAATAGAGATCCTGACCTCTTCCTCCAAACCCGTGCATCTCAAATACACAGGGTGGAAGGCCTCTCTATATTTTGCTATTCTTATTGATTCAGCCAATATCAGAGTCCAAAAGGAAGCTGGCTTTTGCCCACGTTCTGCCTCATGAATAGAGATTACTTTTCCCCCAGTATCGGTTTTGAACGTCACAGGTTTTCCTTTGGCCCGATGAAGCTAATTAGAGCTCGGATGCTAGTTGTATTGTGGTCCTCGTCCTGCTCCTGCGCCGCAGCCAAGCCGATAGCTGTGTCACTGCTGCCACTCCACTCTCTTTAGGGGTGCGCTCCAACTGCAGGCACTGTACGCCCTGTACTGTTCTGTTTGCTTATGCGTCACGCTTCTGCAAAATGCTTTGCTTTGTAGTTGGAATCAAAATGTTTCAGCCTTATCAAAATGCAAGCCTTCAATAAAGCTGAAATGAAACATTTGGACCTCCTGAAAACAGAATGTTTTGGTATTTTGCATGGTGGAGTTTAAGAAAAAAGGTGAACAGCTTCTCGGTTCAGGTGAGGTGAAGGTTTTTCCCAAACAGGCAGAACCTTTTTTTTTTTTTTTTAAGCACAGTTTTAATGGTCAAAATAGGAGATAACCTCAGAACACAAAGCTGCAAACAAGGGAAAAGATATTTCAATCTATCTGGATCAAAAAGCAAATTGACAGCTATCCAAATTAAAACAAGGAACAGCTCAGTGAGCTGGGTGCTCACGGACAGGTACAGATAACAAGCCTTGCTATGGGGTCGGCACCTAAATAACACGCTCACGTGGCTTCCAGGCCAAAGCTGGCTCGTATGCATACATGGGTTCATTTTAGAGAGCTTCCAGCTTGCTTACAAGGCTAAATTTTTAAATAATTCAGGTGTCTAAGGATGCAAATTGAGACTGAGTTGCTGAAAAAAGCAGTAGGAACCACTTCACACAGTCCTAAATACTTTTGAAAATCTGGTTTCATATCAAGCATAAAAATGGCTTGCACCAAATGTAAGGCTGGTTACTAAGTCCAGAAGGTAGTTGTTCAATTTTTGACTGAGGATGAAAAAAAAAAAATCCTCTGCAAACGTTAACACATATTTTCTCCTAATCACTTATAATTCAAACAAATATGGCAGAATTTTTGAAATATATTCTTATAAATTTTTCATTCCTCACCCATGTTACTTCTTTCTTCATCTACTGTTTATTCATAAATTCTTTACTACTATTATTGAAGCATAAGATTTGGAACAATTCATTCAAAAACTATTTCATAAATATTACTAAAAATATTTTATCATCTAATAATTATTTTCAACATGATTTATTCAATATAATTTATTATATAAATATAATTCATTCATAGTTTTCTGTGGTAAATACAGAGTTAAAATTTAATGACCGGTAGTAAAAACAAGTAATTTTTCTTGAAATCTCCACATACTTTAGGACAATAAATTGTACATTAGTGTAGATGTATAAAGATATAGAATTTAGGTGCACGTGATGTGTAGATGTTTTGAATTATCCTGCATATGTTTGATCTGCCAAGAGCATCCAGGGAACTAATCAGCACCTGAAAATCTCACTAAAATTAATTGGTCCGAGTTTATAAGATATCTACTCTTGACCAAGGCCTAGTTTATGCTTAGATTTTACAAACTAGTGAAGGTGTCCTGTCAGGCTCCCAGAGGGGAGACTGTAAATACCAGCAAAGTGTGCATTAGCTTAAACTCATTCCTTGAACAGAATAGGAACATACTTTATTGCAAGTATAACTGCATTTACACTGTGGCTCTAGCTGCTGCAGATAACTTTATAAGCTTAGTACCAAGAAAAAAATAAAAAGGAAAGAAAAGAAGCAGTGAGTTGCCCACATCCACAATGTGATTTAGTTAGAGGAGCTAAAGGAAGTTGCTACAAGTCCTGGACTCCAATGTGCTGTGAATGCACCAAAGCAGTGATGGGCAAAGCCCACTTAAAACTTCCATGATGTCCATACACGCGTGCCACCAATTGCTATAAACTAACGCATCTAGATGTATGACCCAGACATGTCAGCCAGACACGTGTCTCATCCCTGCTCTCCCCAAAACCTCACCAATACCCGGGTGCTCTCCTCCACTAGCCCAAATGTGCAGAGTAGGAGGCTTGTGCAGCTGAGCTGTGCACAAAGAGGCACCCGGAAAGCATCTGAGGAGGAAAACACTAAGGCACTGCAACCTGCCAAGCCAACCTCTTTGCCGCCGCTTTTCTGAGCTCCAGTGGGTTTGAACTCCCAGCATTAGCAATCGGTCCGACAGGGCAACCAGGACGAGGAGAAACACCCCCATCCCATCTATCACATGGCACAGAGAGTCCTTAGAGCTCCCTTTCGGCTCCTAAATCAGCCACCCGCCCTTAAAGATTTTATTGTTCAGAAAGGCAGCATTGCAGGGCTGTAGGGGCTCACTACAGGAAGCAAGTTTAAGGGGAAAAATATCAGAAAAGGTGATTAAAAAGGAGAAACAAAATAGCAATCTCCTGTATCCAAGACCACATATTTGCACCCCGTTCTTCTAACAAAAGGCGAGACGAGCTTGTGCGCGCGCACAGGCACGCACACCCTCATGCTTATTCTATGCTTTTTCGCCTCATCTGGCAACCGCTTTCCGGTCCAGCAGACACTAACATCTAATGAGTCAAACTTCCCATTTTCAGACTAATCAGTCGGCTGCACTAATTGCAAATGCAAATATGCAAATTTATATTAATTAATTACTCTGCTAATTAGTTCTGCGGTCTTTTTGGGGTAATAAATCATTGTGCAGTGGAAGGGAAACACGTCCTGTCCCATTTCACTCCACATAAAAATTTAATGTACTCATTGAAGAAAATATATATAAAAAAATCTATTCTGATAGTTCTGCTTCTCCTGATGAGTCCCCTACAGAAAGGTATGGTTGTGAGAAGGCTCTCACATCTTCAGCAAATGCCATCACTAAGGTGCCTGTTAGCAATTTAATTATCACATTACGAGCTCCAGGAAAAGCCAGTTTGCTGTGCTGCAGGCTGTGACTCCAAGCTCTGCCGTTCACACGTTTTGCAGCAAGTGCTGCTTATACATACGTGAAAGACAAGCTGGAGAAAAACGCTCAGGTTGCTTTACCTCAGCAGCCTGATAGAGCTTGTGCTCAGATCCCAGGAAGCTGGATCTGCAAAAACCATTGTGCTTCAGTCCCGGCATCTGGAGAAATCACATCCAAATGGATGGGCAGGACAAATAAGAAGTAGCTGTACAAGAGGCTGCTTGCAGAGCTCTTCTCCCTGGCCCCAAACTGTACTTTGAGTCTGGTGCATTTCAGCAAGCGTCTTGGGTTCTTCATGGCAAACCACGTCTCATGAGCACCCCTTGCTTGAGTAGCACAGAGCTCTCCTCCACTCCCCTACCATGGCTGCTCTGCTTCAGCTCACAAAACTTGCAGCTCTTCTTTCCTAAAAAATTCCTAAAATTTGGGGCGAGCTTTGGTGATTTGGTGCCACAGTTGCACCTGGAGCTGGGCTTCATGCGGTACTCAGGAGGCACAGCTACCTCCTAGCACAGCTCGAGGAACAAGAAAAACATCCTTGTAGCATAACTGACAACCTGACACCACCTGAGTAGGAGAAAAAAATCACCGTGCCCCACCATCAGGTAGAATAAATTGAATGGAGCTAATGGAGCTACACCTATTCCCAGCAACGCCGCAGCACACAGTTTATCATACATGTATTAGGAATTGATTCTTTGTTTTTTTGCAGAAAGGGCTTAGAAAAGTATCGTAGAAGGTACATCATCTTATCTCTGGCAAGGTAACTATCTACAGAAACAGTGGGAGCCACTGCTCCCACAGCTCTCAGAAGGGTCCCTTGCCCCACGCTCACTTGTTTTTCACTGCTATATACTAGCATTTCAGTAAACAGGAAAGGTTCTCACAGCTTTTTCTTGAGAGTTTGGACATGATCAAGTGCAATAATTCATCTAACAGAGACAGGCTGAAAACAACACAAAGAAGTTACGAAAGTCAACAGGGCTGCTCTTCTTGTGCCTGACATCTTCCAAAAGAGGAGGAAAAAAAAAAAAAAAAAAGGAAAGACATCAGCAAACATTTTGCTTTATACTCTAAATTATTGGGTTTAAATTGAAACTATAAATGAGGTTTACAGGTAATTAAATTTCCAGAGCTTTTATTATGCAAGGCTAAACCGGAACTTGAGCTGTACATTTTTCTCACAATTTGGAACCCTAGGATAGCCTCTTTTTTGTTCATTTGCTTTTCCCATCCAAACACTGGAATAAAATGCTCTTAAATTGATAATCTCAGGTCTTGCGATTTAGATTCTGGGAAAATAGAGGAAAAAAACCTAGAAAAGCTAAAGTTGACTGGACAATTTATGGAACAGGCAAAAATAAAATTCATCTTAAAATCTATGCCGTCTTTGCTTAAAATACTAATGTGCACTAATGGCTTTGCCATTTAACATCATGCAAATTAAAATATATATTTAGAAGCAAACTGCCTTTGTGCTTTTTCTAGATTTGCAGGATCTCAGAGGCACATGGGATCTAATTTGTTTATTGTGCAGTACAATCCACCCCAGCTGCCGTGAGTTTTCCCTGATACTAAGAAAACAGCTTTCTTTAAAACCCTACAAGTTTTCAGAGATTAATATGTAAAGATTTTCACAAAACTCCACAGGTAACTCTTTAATAATGATTAGGCAGGAGATGGTAATGGGGCTTTGTGCTGATTTTCTGTAGCGTTCTTTAAAGAGTTATATTCAAATCATAATTGCATTGGGCCAGGAGATATAACTTAAGACATTTGACAAAGTCTCCAGAACCTTTGATCAGTTAGCTTCAATTAGGAAGCTTCAACAGCACAAGTGTCTTTTGCAAATTGCAGTAGGCTCCTTCATGGCAGGCACCACAAAAGGCATTATCTTTTTTTTTCTTTTTTTTTCTTTTTTTGATCTTGTTCATAAAGTAGCTAGGAAAGTTATGCTGATCCTTATTTCTGAAGAAAAGTGTTTTGAATCAGAACACTTACATATAGTCAGAAAAAAAAGGTGATACTAATAAAAATTCCATCATGATGGTCTTTGTTTATTCCCTTTCAATTACTTCTGGCTGATATTTACTCTCCTGTCAGGGCTGTGAAATTAAGACTTTTCTTAACATATAGGACAGCAAGACCCATTTGGCATCCAAGATGAAACCCAGATGAGCGTTAAGATTGACAGTGTTTTCACCCTTATAATTAGCTATTCACACAAATGGGGTTTTAGTTTGCACTTATGCTTGGAACATGGCACTTCTTCATACAGAGAGCAGCATTCACATGCTAACATTTTCACTTTTGCTTTTTGTTGGCAAGTAATCCAGGGTATTTGCTATTGACTTCTGTTAGTATTTTGCTATATACAACTCACCATTTATTAGTGCCCTTTTTGAAAGGAATTTAATATTAGCAAAGCCTGTTTCTTTGCCTTGCTCTGGCAGATGGGTGCTATATGCTGCAGGAGTCGTGTTGATGCTTTCAGGTGATTGCGACCCAAGCGCATAGCACCAGGTCACCGCTTTCCAGGGCCCTTTTGGGAGTGTTAAATTCCCCCCTCTATTCCCCAGAGAAGGACTGGTGGCCCAAATACAGCAGGACACGTAAAACACCGATTTAATTGGCAGACTTGTCTTCGACTGTGCCCTGACTCAGTGATGTCTGGAAGAAGGGTGCAGAAGTAGGAAACCTTATGGCAGCACAGTAGCCGTTGCCAGAAACTCATCAAGGATACTGATGGAGTCTGAACAAGGTCCTGCTCATTCTAATTCAAGGAATAAAAGGCTCAGCGATACAAAGGAAGGAAAAAGGATGACTAAAACGTAGCTGTTTTACCGATCCAAGATGTGATGCATTTGCTCATACAATTAAGGAAATTTATAAAGAAAAATGGAATAAAGCATCCTAAATGGACTGTGTGCTCCACAGATACTCAGGCAGGAGACCTCCCCGCCACAAGAAGCGGCATCCAGATATGTAGGTTTGCAGAAAGGAATTGATATTCATGTCAGAGTTACCATAATTAATTACAATAACGTTTTTGGGTCACGCTTCAGGGCTCACAGAACTCGGTAACTGTTAGAGAACGGGCTGAGACTTAACAAGGGGAATCTCTTTTTACCCTTCACATGCACTCATTAGAGGTCTCTCTCTTCGGCAGCGGCTATTGCCAGACACCAGATACCAGCTGAGACAGATCTTAGGTCTAAACAAATAGCGTAATTCCTCTGCTCTTGGCAGTGGGCTATATCTGTACAAGGTCCTTCTTTTTATGTGGATGGATGGCTTTTGTCAGTTGATTTATTTTATTTCCTTTTTTCCCTTTTTTTTTGTTATAAGGCCAGAATAGAAAGGGGGAGAAAAAAGATAACGAAAACCTGAACACTTGAGCAAAGGAGGAACTGTAATGCACCAGATCTTTTGTACCAATCTGAAATTAATTAATATTGTTAATCTCTTTAGAAACAATTGCTTCTACAATGGACAAGAGGACAGCTAACAGGCTAGATTAAAATGAAGATTACATATAAAATCACTGGGGGAAAAAAAAGGAAAGTGAGAACAGACTAATGGTGGAGAAAAGGCGCAGAGAAGCCCTAAAGGCAAACAGAATAAATAAGTATGGTAGCTGGGAACCACCTAAGCAAAAAATAAAAATAACGATTGGGGAAATAGCACTAAAATGGCAAAATCATTTGTCTATACTGAAGCTCCCTGACCGTAGCTCTTTGCCTCCAGGCACTCCCAGAGAGGGATGCCTTCTCACCCAAGTGGTGAAATACCCAGGCAAGGAAACCAAGGCTGCTCTTTGTCTGCCTTAAAAGAGCCCTTAAAAAGGACTGATTCCTCCCTCTTTTCCCACATTGCTGCAGCAAGGAGTTGTGTGTGGGATGGAACACAGTGGGGAAAAGGGGGATTTTCCTGGGGCCCTGTGGTGATGGGGGCTTGAGAAGCCCGGGATGGAGCAGCAGCCTGTGCAGATGATAGTGCATGGTGGCAGTGGGGGCATGAAGGAGCTGCATGCACCACGCTAGACATGCCATTGCACTCAGTTTTGGCTCCCAGCAGCGATATAAAGCTTCAGCACCAGAGACTTCCAGCAGGGCAGGCACATAGCTTCTGGCGATAAAAATATCTGCAATGTTTGATTGCATTTAGAAATGCTTCGCCCACCTTTGTTGGTGGATACTTCACTGTATCACAGTGCAGAAAGCATGATGTTGTTATAAGTTAAAAAAGTAGTCATGCTTGAAGGGGACCTGGAACTAGTTAAAGATAAACCAAAATCAGAATGCCCTCCCAGTGAGTTATTCCAAAATTTCAGAGTTTGTCTTCGGTCCCAACTGTGATGAAATGTTGCAACATTCCAGTTGATACATTCCCTTAGGGTATTTTCAACTGAAAAGATATATTTAAACCTCAGAAACTGAACTTTTTCAGCTTGGATATATGAAGTGGAAAACAACGGCTCATTTCCAGGCACGTGAGACATGAAAATGAGTATGTGTACAATAATACTTTGCCTCACGGAAGTTTTGCTCTGCTGCCAGTTATTCCTGGAAAGGCAAAGCTTCCTAAGGTACAAACCTTGATGTGCAGAGACAAGGATTCACTGCATCATGGAAGATGTGGCATGGGCAGAGAACATGGCCCATAACACACAGGACTCGTGAGCCAGTGCATCTTCATTGGGCAATATGTAACTGACTAGAAAGTGTACAAAAAGTATTTCAGTTGAGTTTCATTGACCTCACAAATAACTCGTTTGGGTGTTCTGAGCAGAGGATTGACAAGTTTCAGTAACACCAAAATGTTCCCCTGAACATTTTTGATTTAGGAGAGCTTCTTTATCATGAGAAAATCA
>NW_010583057.1:163056-224923 GCF_000705375.1 Tinamus guttatus | reverse complement strand
TCACTGCTACCCTTAGCATCACTCTATTTGCAAGCATATGTCTGAACAAAACCCAAATACTAGCAAGTTGAAGGGTCTCTAAGATTAAGTGCCAAAGACCTTAAGCTATGGCATCACATATATAGCTGGGGTCTCTCCTTGGTCCCTAATGGAAAATCTTAGAAAGTGAGGCCTAAAGGATTTGGTGTAAACTTTTCGTGGGATTTTAAACACCATAATGGTTTCAAGATGGCTTGACCACATTGCCTATGATGTAGACAGCTCCAAAGCCAAGCCTTGAAATAAATATATTAGCTAAAGAAAAAGAAAAGAAACCCCACAGATAATAAAAAGCTCTAAAAAAAATCAGCTAGGTTTCTGAGGATTTTCTTGCATATTTAAAAATATCTGCTTTGGGGAAAATTCCAATTTTTCGTACATTAATTACTAATTTTAGTTCTTTTAATTTCTCATTTAAATTACAGCTCTAGAATAAGGAGCTGAGAGAAAAGGATTTTACATGTGATTTCTTAATTCCTAATTCACTGACCAACTTACATAAAAATAGAATTAAAATGCTTGTTGGCAGTTAACTCATTTTCCCCAGTACATTTCTTTTACCATATCTTAACTATTTTTCTTTCTTAGAATTTTCTTAGCAGTATGAAATTTTAGCTTTGCACAGTAACATGATAGGAACTATGTAGGCTAAGTTTGTAGATGAATGTTGACTCCTTTGTCTTATATAAAGTATGTAAATTCACACCTTTTTTTTCTGCAATACCAAAGACACATAGATGTGTCATTTTCTATGATAGCTTTATATAAACGGAGATTAAATAAAGCATTAACGTGCAAGATGCCATTCAAACAAGGCAAAGGTTCTTTGGCTATACTCTTATAAGTTCCAATTTAAACATCTGACTGCTTGGCGGCTGGACTATAGGTTTCTGTGCAATAGAAGAGGCTGCACATTCAGGTCTGCAGGGATTTTGCAAGACTGGATTAACAGTGCTGCGAATAGAGAAATACTGAAGCTAGATCAGGCTAGAGAGTAACACAAAAAATATTTAAGGTAGCGATAACCACATACTCCACATACTCCCCTGCCTTTCTTTTCTTCTCCTACCCCCCTAGTCTATCCTCTTTTAGTTCGCACCACCATTGCCCCAGATAAATAAGAATCAGTAACATCACTCTTGCCTCAGTCTATCACCGGTAAGAGATTTCAGGAGGTAATTTGGCCCAGCTGGAGAAAACATCAAAGTGGAAAATGCACTTGTACATAGGAGATGTTATGTTTGAGCCTGGAATTTGCACACATCAGGCTATCGCAGGCTTCTCCAGCCACCTGTGCACTCTTCCTTTTCCCTAATTGCTTGTGCATATAAATTGGGCTCCGCGTGCGCAGAGATGGTGCCCAGGCAATTCACAGGATTCTTCACCACATCCACCTTTGGGAAGTTGTCCCTTATGGTTTCAGTCAGGAACAGATGTTTTTAAATACGCAGTTCAAAGAGAAGTTTCTTATTTTCCTTTGAGGCTGAAAAATAAAACTGTTGTGTTCCACGGCATCCTCATCACCTACAAGTTAGGGTTACACAAATGGGACGGGTGCATGTGCTGGGGGTTAGATGGGGATTACAAAGCTTGGTGAGTTCTCAGTTATGCCTCTGATTCACTGTGTGAACCTGAATGATAAATTCACTGGTAGGAGCCAGCTGAACAAGGGGGCTCTGAGCCTTCATCGCACTCTGCACTGCGCCGTGAGATCTTCCTTTGCCGTGTGCTGTAAGAAACGCAAACTAACCTTAACAGCAGCAAAAGTAAAAGCGGAGTGGATTTCGATTTGCACATTGCTGGTAAAGATTCCCAAGTGCTTTAAGGAAAGTGTCTTCTCAAGCCATTAATCAGATTTTGCCGTTTTAATAGCAGCGTGCAAAAAAGTACTTTTTTTTTTTTTTTTGGAAATGCCACAATCGTGCATAAACAGTTGTTAACTTTGCATCACCGTCTCCATGGATTAAACACTCCCTAAGTACACATTGACAGCACAGATCGTTATGGTTATGGACCCTTAACATTTAAAATGGGAGGGGAGGGAGGTGGCATGTGTGTGTATTCATCTCTCTGCTCCCTCTCTACCACAAACTATAAGGTTTAATAGCGATTAACACTAGACCACAGCACTTCTAAATTAACGATAGCCCTGCCAATTCTAATTGGTATTCTAATTAGTCTGACAATTCTACTAATTAAGAACATTAAACTTTTTAACAAAGGCTATCTTTTTGTGTTGTGTTTGGCATAATGGAACTGAGGGTATGGAGGAGTCTCAACTGCTACTTCAGAGAATTGCTGATGATTATAGAAAAAAAAAATGCGGGGAGCACGTAGAAACATTTATGTCCAGGAGCCAAATAAGAATAGGCTATCTGAATTTTATGATATATTAAACGATAGAGAAGCTGATTAATAAAGTGAAAACTGCACATCCAGAATACATGGCTGAAAGAGCTCTGTCTGTTGGAAACACTGATTTAGGCCAGGTGCTATACAGATTCCAGTGCAGTAGACTAAGGCTCCGAATTCCCTTTGTTTGGGAAAAGCTTATGTTTCTAAAATTGCTTTTCTTCAGATCCAAACCAAAATCAGACTAAAAAGAAAAAAAAAACTGAAAAAGAAAGAGTTCCACAGTGCAAAACTTCTAGTAAATATTTGTTCATTGTCGATTGAAATGTCTCATTTTGGGAAAAAGGAAGAAAAAAAAATAAAGGTCTGGTTCTAATTTTATATATGATTTTGAAAAGAAGTATTCTTTTGAGTACTTTTGAAATGAAACCAAGACCATACTTAGGAACTAAGTGTCTTTTTCTCAAAATTAAATTTCATTAGAATTCACCTATCAAAAAGTTTTATGCTGAAAAGAATATGCAATTTGCTGAAAGAAAACACCTTCCATTTCACTTCAGGTTTCCAGGTCAAACTGTAAATATCTCATTCCTCATCAAGATTTCTGTTTCTATGGGAGTCAGAGCATTCGCTCAGAGCCTTTGCAGAAAGCTCGTTGTCGCTAGTTGTTGCCGCAAGAAACAAATGTTTCACATTTACATTTACATTACAATTACATTTCAAATATAATTCACATATTAAAGTGAAAGCAATGGTTAGCACTGCTTCGCTCTCCATTGCAGGGATCTCACCAACCTCAATCTCAGGGATTTTATTGAGCCAACACCTTGAAGTGCAGGACCAGTGCAGGAACTCTGAACTTCTCAGGATTTGGCCCCTGATCTCCAAAGACCAGGGTGTAATGCATGGTTTGTCTCACCGATTACTCCACCAATTTGCTATTGCCGTGCCTGTATTTACACTGTTCGAGGACTTAGAGATACAGAGAAGAGACAGCTATTCCCGTCACCATCTGTTGGTGACAGTAAATGTTCTCCACATGGCTGTCTTCAAAATTCATAGCAAAATACCCTTTTGAGATAAATTTTACCTAGACAACTTTACATAGCAAGATGCTTTACAAACCCAAAAGTAGAACGCAGAATATTGGTTGGCTCTCTAGACAGGAAGTGCACAGCAAATTGCAGCCCAAGACATGCATAAAAGTCTCAAACACAAGAAGGAGGCCCAAACATATTAGAGTAAATTATTCAGAAAGCATCTCCTTGAATACATTGGAAAGCATGTATTTTTCTCTCCTAGTCATGTTGCTGTAAAAGCAAACCAAACTGAAATACGTACTTCTCCAAACACAGCGATTAAAGACAATTGCAAAGAAACCAAAATAAGGCCTGATACATATCAGCTGATACTAACAATACCATAGCAAAAAAAAAAAAAAAAAAAAAAAGAGAGAGAGAGAAAAGGAAACAAGTATCCTAATTTCCACAGATACATACCTATCCACTACTGTTTCTGCTGGCCACTGATAGTGTTAACAATTATTTTGCAAACTATGTCCTGTACAACCTTTTCCCAGTACTTTCAAAGTCAAGCCCCCAGTAAGACCACGCAGAACAGGTAGAAAGTCACCTTCTATGGCAATTAGCACACCAGAGAGGAGAGGAAAGCAGGCCTGGGGCTCAGCAGGCCAAGCTCCCTTCTTGGAAAAGGGAATGTGGCCAAAAAGAAGGGCTTTTTGCCAAACTTCTGGGTGCATTCTGGCATGCTTGCTTTGAACTATTCAGGGATTCAAACCAGTCTTTAGCCAGCCCAAGGACCGAAGTTAAAACTGCCAAAAGATCCCACTTGATCCCCTTCGTACTTGGTGCAGGGTGAGGCCCCGTGGCCGGGCAGTCACCCTGCCACCCTGTGCTCAGGCCTCTTGCAGGAAACACCGATTTGCATGATGGCTGCTGGGAAGAAACTCCAAAAACAGGGGGCTTGCAAAACTTCTTTGAGCTTACACAGACACAGCAGAAAAAGGTGCAGTTTTCTGAGACTACCATTTTCTTCAGCCTGTTATATTTTAATGAAATTAACCTCACCTCTGTTTATAACAGCATGCAGCTGCATGTTGATTTTGGCCGATTTTATCGACTACTGTTAGACAATGCCATTTCCTAGAGAAAGACCACAGATCTTACCCCAAACCATGTGCGCACACCAAATAAAAACCCTTCCTGGAAATCTGGTGAAAAAGACATCTAAAGGGATTTTTACAAGGATGAGAAGCATTAGGTACTTAGATGTAGATCTGTAGCTATAAGAAGACAACTTAAGCTATAAGTAGACAACTTTTTTTTTTTTTTTTAAGAAAATTTTCTACCTCCCAGTATGAATTCAACACCAGTTCACAGATGAGCTGGAATTGGCAATCCACTTTCTCAGAAGTGGATTGAATGTAGAAAGCAGCTCTTTTTTTTTTTTTTAATTTGACAAAAAAAAAATGACAAAAAGTAGAATGGCTTTTTAATGGATTTTTTTTTTTTAAAAGGCCATTCTACTTTTTGTCAAATTTTGCCACCTGATCTCCTCCAGTGCCTGGGGAAAATTGATCATCTGGCCAAAATAGCTTCCACTTTCTGTTGTGACAGACAGAAACGTTTTGTATTTTGGGGCAAAATGAAGTGGTCAAGATCCTTTAGAGCATCCATCCCCCACTGCCTTCAAATCAGTGAAGATTTGTAGAGTTTCCTGCAATAATAAGGAGCAGCCAGGCTAGAGGATTCAGTGACTGCACACTTCATCTGATCCTTTCCTCAAAAACAAATTCTGGAGTGTTTAATCAAATAGACATCTGGTTCTTGAATACTCCTAATGCTTGTACTGGGCATTTTAAATCAGTGGGAATGAGTTGCTTACGTACACTTAAGGATCTGTGCTGTAATATCCTTGTACCTCTCTCTTCCCTCCATAAAGTAATATTTTGTGGCTCCATAGGAATGTTATAAAGCTAAAAATTTATTTCTGATATTGTCTTGTAGACGGATAGTTTATGGGGAGGGTTTTTTTTTTTTAAGTGAAAGTTATCTTTCTTTCTGGTAAGGAAAGCTCTCTAGTAAAGAGATATTTAAATACATGTGGTATCACATGCTGCATTTGCTGGCTGGCAAATACTAGGAGCAGTCCAAAGCATCATGCATATTTGGAAAACATGAGGGAGGCTATAGTTCATAAGCAGGTTTGGGATACCAGATCCAACAGGTTTCTTGCCTTTTGAATGAAAACTTTACTTATCTTCATCTGAAGAGTATCTCAGTAAGAGCCTTGGACAAGAAGGTCACAAATTCAGGTAATGAAAGGCAAACCAAAAGGAGCAGAGATTCCATTACAGTAAGTAAACCTGAGCCTTTGAGTCCCCAGTTAAAATTATTTTGCAATAACAAGCCCCTCAGCTAACCTCTACTGTTAAGAAACTATCAGTGTATATATATATACACATATATATACACACACATATATACATACATAGACACACATATATATCTATGTAAGAGAAAGAATTGAGGTTTCATAGGCAACTGTAGATCTGGCATTTCCTGCTCACAGACACTCAACTTCTCAACCTTAATAACCTGCTTTTAAAATTGGTTTTAAATAATTTTTTTTCTGAGGTCTTTTTTTTTTTCTAATGTGTTCAGATTATTTCAGCATGCTACTAAAATTTGCCTGAGGAGTGCAAGCAAGAGAAAGGAAATGATGATCCTTAAGAGCTTACATCTCACCTGAACCTGGAAAAAATTTCATGGGGGTAAAGAAAAGTCATTTCTCTAGCCTGAGGGCTTCCTCCCTGCTGAGTTTCAAAGGTCTGCTGCAAATTATGGAAATGTCAGAGTTTCTCCAAAAAGTTTGCGAGGATCTTTTATGAAGTTCCCTTTACAAAACCTCCTGTAATTTCCTAGGAGGGAGCTGTCCACCAGAAGCTGTTATTATTTTTAGGTTTTGCTTTGCGCTCCTGTCAAGCCAGTGTTAATTTCTCTCTCTCCTTGTGTCTCGCATTTAATTTAGAGCCTGCTGCGTAGCCCTAGACAAACAGCTCGTCTCGGCATGTGCTTTCCGCGAAGCTGCCCCACTCCTTGCGCAGATCTCCCACGGCTTCCAAGAGGGGCTCCTGCCCCAGCACAGCTCAGGATTTAGAGTTTAGCGGGTAATCCTCTCGCAGGGAACAGGCTGCAGGAAAGGAGGAAAAGCCTGGGGAAACTCCCCATGGAGGGTCTGGCAAGAATTTCCCATTAGACACCTCGTAGAGGGGGGGAATTGTGGAAGGGAGAGTAAAACAGCCTGTTTTGCAAGAAAGTAGTATCTCAGGTTTCTGAAGGAGATCATCTCAAAATGGAAACGTAGAAGAAATGTACCTGGGAATCCCCACAGGCAGCGGGAGCACATAAAGAGACCAAAAGCAGCAGAGCTAACCAGCTGTTTGACAGGGATTGCCACTGAAGAGCAGGCCCTGCTCAGCAACGTCAGGATATGACCCACAGCCACGTGTCCGTGCTGGGCTCCTCACAGGGCTGCAGGACTCACTGATTTCAGAGCATCGTCATGGTACTGAGACAAATCCAGTCACTAAGTGTGAATGAAAATTTTTTAAAAAAAGCATTTCTCAGGTATACCATAGGGTTGCTTTACACCACAAAGCGAAGGGAATGCTCTTAACCCCCTGCAGTTGCAAGAATTAACACAACTGGTCTGACTAGAACAGTTTTCCCAAGGGAGAACAGGTACCTTAAATCCCATGTTGTTGCAAGGTATGTATTACCTATTAATCTGACAGCAAAACTTTCAGTCTGTGCTATGCCATCACTTCTCTAGATGGAAGGTGATCAGATTAATACAAGTTTTGCTCGATATTTTTTTTAAGCGCATCTTTCTTTAAATTATTTGCTCCTACTCTCCATTCATGTTAGTGTAAGCAGGATTCACTCAAAATTAAGAGGATTATGCCAAATGTATGTCATATCTAAATCAGAGCCATTTTATTCATGTGCTTCAGTAATCTTCGAGCAATTTCTGGTCACAAACGTGTTTTTGGTTAGCCATATTCAATTAGTATTAGAGTCCATTTTCAGATTCTAAATTCATGTTTTACTCAAGTGACTCCCATTAAAATGGAGTAACTAACCCCTCTGCAGCTCTTTCATATTTGTCCCTAACAGCCTATTCAAAACATAAAACTAAGGATGTCTGATTAGAGCAAAAAGTACATCCTCATTACAGGGGGCTTAGTGCAAAACACATTCATACTATCTCCCAGCATTAGCAGCTGTGTTAAAATCACATTTTCGGACTGAACCAAATCCTCTTGAACTAGCATAAGTTAGTTCTCCGATTCCAGAGGTCCTTATTAGCATCTCCTTTAATCTCCCCTGGGAGAAGGATGCGTATCCCCATACATCTCCACAGCAGTGCTGGGAGACAGGCTAAGTCCATTTCGTAGGAACGGCTGCTCCCACTCAGAAAGAGGTCCGGAGGCTACGCCAGCATATCAGGGACATGGAGAGGTAGGAAAGGCTGGTGGTCCCTGGAAGGGATTCTCCTCGCCCCTCCTGCAGCCCTACCGGGCCTCAAACGCATGTGGGATAGCACAGCAGTCGCACACTGTCTCCGTGGCCACCGCTGATCCATCGCAGCAGGACCAGGTCCTACCTCCACAGGTAGCCCCAGTTTTCGAAAGCATGGATCTCACTGGGGACTGCGGTCTCCCAGCCCAAGATACCATCGATCAGGTTCAAGCTGCCTTATTTTTTACAAGAACAAAGTAAAAAAATCTCCGAGTTCTCTCCCTGCACTTATGAATTATCTCTTGCCATCCCACGATGTCTCACTACTACCTAGGCGTGACCCAGACTACAACACAGCAAACCACATGAGCAACGGTATCAGATACTGGTCCTGAGCAAGCATCACTGAGACACCCTCTAGTATTGAGGTGGTTCTCCTGTCACACTGCGATTGGGAGTTATGGACCAGAGAAGGTGGGAGAGCACCATGGAGCAGAGAAGAGAAGGAAAAAAAAAAAAAAAAAAAAAGTGGAAGATTTCCCCGAAAATCTGATTAAAGTGTATTGAAGTTGTTAGAAGGACTCCCTTCCGATTTCCATGCAGTTTGGGTCAGTCCCCTGGATGCACTGTGGATGTTCAGCAATCCTTTGAGCTCCGTATTATTTCAGTGAATCTGTTAATGCTTAGCTGTGCTTAATGTACTATAATAATATTGCTCTTGAAACACAGGCACCGTTATAATTTGAAACTACACAGTTTGGACACAGGAAAAAATGTGCAGCATGTATTCAGTAGTACATTTGGTTGCAAGAAGCCATTCTATAGAATGCATTTAATTCTGTGTTTTGTGTATTATTCTTAACATGCATTCGCAGTAGACAGCAAAGCAGCAGTTATGAGGTATGCTGTGAATGCATATTAACAGCAGTACACATTTGCATATCATGGATCCATAATACAAAATGCGTAGTAAAAATCCTTATGAAAAGTTATTATGCATGCACAGTAGAGGCTTTTTAAACCTTGATATCTCAGCTATTTTGTTTCTCCACTATTTATTGGAAAATACTAAAAAGGTCAAATGATGGATTAAGAATCTGCAAAAATGTAATGTTACTACTACAGAGGGAATCCCTCAACACAAACTAATTCATTTATTTTATTTTTACTGGCAGTATAAGAGCCATCCAAAAATGTATTTTACAATAACATTTGAGGAATTAAAAAAAAATAGTCCATCAATTAAAAAGAAAAAAGCCGGGATGGGGAGGGAGTGGGGGGATACTCTTATGAAAGTGTATTTTGGAGGTTGAGAAACTGTAGCTGGAAATTTTACAGCCCTTCCTTTAACACAGAGCCACTATAATGTCAACCTTTCCTTCAATTTCTTATAGTATTTTTAGTATGCATTGACACAGAGTTTGGTTCCCCAGGACTTTGCATATTTAGATTATTGTGCATTGTATAATACTCTGAATATGCAAAATCCTTGAAAAGGTTGACAACCCTTAGGACCCTTCACAATATAAATCTTAATACATAAATTCTGATTGAGAATAATGGGATTCTACCCTCTCCTCTGTTACACCGATTGTAATATTTGGAATAAAATGAAATGAATGTTATGAATAGTATAGTGCTTGCTCCTCTTGAGCAGTTGCTACTTAAGTTTTAACATCTTTGTCACTTCAAATATATTTGTTTTTTTAAAAAAAATGAGGCCTGAGCTGTTTAAGGAATGAATGACCTGATATTTTTCACTTCCATAAAAAATACAAAGTTTGGAGAAGGCTTTTTTTTTTCTTTCCTTTTCTTTTTAAGCTAAGGTCCCTTAAAATTCTTAAGCACATACACAAATAATGCAGCCTCCACACACACATTTTACTGCCGCCTCTTTTTTTAATCAAAAGAAATGCCTAAACAGATTTAAATGAAACTTTGTGAAAACAAAATAATTGGATCGGGGCTGAGGACATTAATGCCAAGCTTGGGCCCAACGTGAATTAAAGCAGATGAGTTATAAACCCTTCAAAAACAGGATTTACAATGGAAACGCTGACACAGACCCATAACAATAGCAGCTCTGCCAGGGATTATTTTAATACTAAGAGCGCACTCAGTCTCTCACTTTTTAAAACAGAGATTACTTAGTCCCTAAAAAGCAATGATATATGATAATAATAAAAGCAAACTTTAACAAAAAAAAAAGGGGGGAAAAATGCTTCTAAGATGACACATTCTGCCCGCACCTCTCTTGCTAGCGCTTAGACGTGACACAACCACTGCTAAAAACCCAAGGTGGAGTTTGCCATAAGCTCCATGGCAGGGCTTAGCCGAGAGGCTTTGTCAGATCCATTTAACAGTTTCTTGTCTGTTTGAGGGAGAGAGAAACAAAAGGGTTAAGAGAGAAAGAGCCGAGAGCCCCAGAGAGGCAGCTGACGGCAAGCGGGGCGCCCGGCGCCGAAAAGGGCACCAAGAAGGGAGCGGGAAAAGGGGCAAGTGACGAGGAGGGATTTTGGAGGAGGACGGATGCATCCCCAAAGACCTCGGTGTTTAGAAAAACACGCAAAAAAAAAGCCATGTAGAGAAAAGGTTAAGGATTTCGGGGGTATGTTTTGGGGTTTTGTTTTTGTTTTTTTTTTTTGATTCCCCTAAGTTGTGGCTGCAAAAGCATTTCTGCAAAGGCAGGTGTGAGTGTGCACCAGGGGCTGCGCGGCTCTCCACTCCTTCTCCATGAAGGGTAACGCCTGGAAAATCATCCCACTGTACTTCCAGTTTTCCCTCGAACTCCTTTTTCAGGGTGGGGAGAAACATCAAAAAAAAAAAAAAAGAAAATTCAAACGCCAAAGGGCTTTCTTTGAGCCCAGGGGAAATTCGCTGTTGTTACTGTGTGCGCTGGGGCAACACGCTGCACTTAAAAGAATAAATAAATAAATAAAATGCCCCAAAATTGCTCACGAAAGGCACTGAGCAAGAACTACTTTGGCGATTGCTCTGCGTGTGATAGTACCAGCATCACTTCCCGACTGCTGCTTTCTCTTCCCTGCTTTATATATTTTTTTTTCTTTTTTTTTAATTTTTTCCTGGGCACCAGGTGCACAGCAGGGACTGGGAGCTAGGCAAGGCAGCACCTTCCCTACAACCAAAACCACACCACCAACTCCAGGGCACTCGTACCTGTAGGCAGGGAGAGCACCCGGCGCTGGCATGCCCGTGCGTGCAGCCGGGCTGCTAAAAAGCAGCAGCTCCTGTAAAAATGCACCTCCCGTATGTATTTTGCTGGTGCAGATTTTTTTTTTCTTTCTTTCTTTCTTTCTTTCTTTCCTCCCCCCCCCTCTTTTTTTTTTTCCATCAGTCTAACCTTCTGTGTTGATACATGAATGCTGGTACCCACTTAGAGGGATGCCAGATGATCAGTGCAGAATGAAGGTCCCAGGAGAAAGGCTCACGTGGTCTTCTCTGCCCCGTGACGTCACTAGCAGATGGCATGGGTACCAGCTCTGGCAGTTGGCATCAATGTCACTTTTTAGAGATCAATGAGATAGTGCAGATACACACAGATCTAGGCTCCAGGAGACGATGCGACATTCAGACTGAAAAGATTTGGAAGGCAAAAAATGAAAACTGATTGTTGAATGAAATAAAAAGCTAAGGTAATACAAATAAAGATATATTTCAGTTGGTGCTGGGTGTGCATGCAAGTGTTTAAAGATACAGTATCATTGTCTTGTATTTTATGTATGCTATTTACTGTCTACTAACTCCTCCTAACATTTTATTCTTTTGATGCAATTGCATACTTTCATTGGTATTATGTAATATTTCAAGTGTGTAGACAATACTGAGAGAGTTAGTCTTTTATGGGGGTTTTTGTTTAGTTTTGTTCTGTTAAAAAGTCCCTGCATTCGTTTTTGCTTGTCTCTTTGAGGACAGTGGGTCCAGGGATCTGCTGCTCCCAAACTGAAAACAAAAGCAAAATAATTTGGAAAGGAAATTATTTTCCCATTTCATTCTGGATTCGGAACACACGTGCACTATTGCAGGCAGAATCGACAGACCCTTCCTGTCAGATATTAGCTGGAGGGAGACGTCTGAACCTTGCAGAACATAAACACTGCTATAGCGTGCAGGGAAATTTCGCCCCGATTCATGGGGGAGAAAAAAAGGCAGAAGAAAAAGAAAAGGGGAGGCAAAAGAAAATAAGTTAATTCTGACCAAAATATGTTATATGATTTGGAAATTTTGCTGCGGGGGGGGGGTGAAGAAAAGAGGTGGACAGATTTTATTTTCTAACTCTAATTTGAGTACGTTTAGGATTAGACTAGTCCAGCTTTTTGTTATGAAACGAAATAAATGTGATATGTATTTTCACACCAATCATTAGGAAAAAAATCTTACTTAATTTTTAATTATGTTATTAAATAAGTATTTGGGGGGGGTCATTAATTTTTTTCCTCACACACTAACTTACTGGAGTTTAAAATTTTGATTCATGAGAGAGCAAATGTGGAGGGGGGAAAAACTTCAAAATATAAGTCAAAAAGTGATTTTAAAATTATCAGTGAATAGAGATGCGGCACTTTTCAATTTTAAGACTGCTCTTGCTCTTCTCATTTTTTCACCCAGGGGAATCTGGATTAATGAAATTTCTGTACTGCTTTATGTTTTGCATTTCTTTGAATTCTGAGGTGGTAAGGGTTCCAATGTCTTGTTTAAAATCGGATAAATGGTCAGGGATTTAATTGTATATTTTAAACATTAATTTAGTTATCTGTAAGATAATGTTTAGTTAGAAGATTCTGAATTTTTCAAGTGATTTTAAAATTCTGGGCAGCGTTGATTTTTTTTTAATAAGCAAGCACATAAAAAGGCAATTGTGATTGACCGTTTGGGGGGAGAAATGTAGATTGTGCGTTTTTATACTCATATATAGAGTGTGCACACAGACAAATGAAAGGTGCGTGATGTGGTGTGTTTGAGTGTGTAAACTTTATAAATGGAAATATTTAAATATTGTGCTGGCATTCTTTCAGGTAACTTAAGATTGTAGAACCATGTTAACACTACCCTTTGATGAGTCTGTTGTAATGCCAGAGTCCCAGATGTGCAGAAAGTTTTCCAGAGAAAGTGATGACCAAAAGCAAATTAAGAATCCAGAAAGCTTTTCAAAGCAGATCGTGCTCCGAGGCAAGAATATTAAAAGGTCTCCTGGAGAAGACACAGAAAAGGAGGAGGAAGAGGAAGAGAGGGAAGAGGAGGATGAGAACGGTTTGCCAAGGAGAAGGGGCCTTCGGAAAAAAAAGACGAGCAAGATAAGAATGGAAAGGATCAAATTCAGGCGACAAGAAGCCAATGCTAGGGAGAGGAACCGGATGCACGGCCTTAACGACGCGCTGGACAATTTAAGGAAAGTGGTCCCTTGCTACTCTAAAACACAAAAACTGTCCAAAATAGAAACTTTAAGACTGGCCAAAAACTACATTTGGGCTCTTTCTGAAATCCTGCGAATCGGCAAGAGACCCGACCTGCTCACGTTCGTCCAAAACTTGTGCAAGGGTCTGTCGCAGCCGACTACAAACTTGGTGGCGGGATGCCTGCAGCTCAACGCCCGCAGCTTCCTCATGGGCCAGGCCGGCGACGGTGGCCACCATGCCAGGTCGCCCTACTCCACCTTCTACCCCCCCTACCACAGCCCTGAGCTCGGCACCCCGCCGGGGCACGGGACTCTCGACAACGCCAAGTCCATGAAGCCCTACAACTACTGCAGCGCTTACGAGTCCTTCTACGAGAGCACGTCCCCTGAGTGCGCCAGCCCACAGTTTGAAGGTCCCTTAAGTCCTCCCCCAATTAACTATAATGGGATATTTTCCCTGAAGCAAGAAGAGAGCTTGGACTATGGCAAAAATTACAATTACGGCATGCATTACTGTGCAGTGCCACCCAGGGGTCCCCTTGGGCAGAGCTCCATGTTCAGGTTGCCCACAGAGAGCCACTTCCCATACGACTTGCATCTGCGCAGCCAGTCTCTCACCATGCAAGATGAATTAAATGCAGTTTTTCATAATTAATGAGGAAAATGAAAATAAACAGTGGTCATTCACCTCCCCATCTAATTAAGAGCAAGCAGATGCTTGGGCACCGTGTAATTGGCACAACTCTATTTAACGTGTTTACTAGTTTCTAAAGTGTGTTTCAACTATTGTGGGGATTTTCTATGTATTAATAAATCCTTTTTCTGATAAGTATTTTTTCTTTCTTTTATTTTTTTGTCTGTAAACACTGTGAGATTCTGTTTCCTTTTTTTTTTCTTTGATTCCTCCTTTTCTTTTCCTTTTTATTTTCCCATTTACTTGATTTGTTCAGCAGTGTGTCTGAACAATATCATGGAAATAAAAGCATACACTGTGTAAAGTCAATGTCTATTTTGATTGTACAGTAATTATACAAATGCATGTTACTGAAATCAGATTAATAAAAATGATGTATTTATAATTGGTAGAAATTATATATTATGTATTTGAGGAGAACTGAACTAAAAAAGATATTCAGAACTTTAAAGAAATTATCTGAGAACTGAGATGGGCTTGCAATATGCAGAGGTGAGAGTGCAGCAATATTGAAAGCTATGCAAAAAAAAAAAAAGAAGAAAAAAATGAACAGTTTTTTCGGTTGTTGTTTTTTGGTAAGCTACAGAAAACCAGTGATCAACACTGAGATTATTTAACTTGACCTTTAGAGTGTTGCTGGCAGGGGCCACATGCTAATATTTTAGAAGATGTTGTCAACATTTTGCCTCAGTTTTTCTGATCATATATAATCAGCACTTTTTTTTTTGTATTATTCTGACTTCAGATGTGAAGGTTTGTTATAACAATGTATAACTGTGGTTTCTCACTACGTATTTTAAATGCAATTAAATATAGATGTTTCCACTTTTAAAATACATCTACTAGCTGTGATAATGTATTTTGCCTTCTTATTTCACAGTATACAGCTGCCTTTGCTCTTGCCTACACAGCATTCTTCCCTGCGCTCCCAGAGCGCTTGCATTTGGGGGTGGAAATCATGAATTACCAGGGTGAACCTTGCACCGTTTTCAGAAGCAGCTGTATGCTTGTTATGTGCTAAATGAAATACTGATTAGAGGAAGTAGGTAACTTTACACTCAACAAAATGCAAACGCTGAATTTCATAAGGGAAGGGCTGATTGAACACAGAGTAGGATCCCGTAGTCACTGCTAAGCTTAATTCTTGCTAATAAACATCAGTACCAGTGAATTACAGATGTGCTTTTAAGTCATGCAAGTTAAGCATGTGCATGGACAATCACACCTTAACAGAGCAGAGCTCAGACGAGTTTCAGCTATTGCCACATGACTACACAAGTGACAAAAGGAACCAATAATTGGGTGGAAAAAAATTAGGAGAACTTTAAACCTGTTAGCAAGCAAGACCTCTCAATTCGGAGGGATGAAAAACCAAAACGCTACACTGTGAATGAGCTAGGAATCATTTTTTTTAAACTACATTTAAAAAATGCCAGAGATTGCAGGTTGAATCACTGTGGGTCACAGTTTGTTAAAGACGCCTGAATCTCGGGCCCTCTCAGCTATGTAGTTTGACATTGGTCAGAGTGACCTCAAGAAAAGGCTATTTTTTCCTCATAATTTGTCTTTTATCTAACTTCACAGGTAGAACTTCTTGTAAACAATTGGCACCATCAGGTATTGCTGCATATGCAGGGCCAACCAGCTTGAAGTCCATCCCTTCCAAGTTAAATAGTGCTATCCCCAAACTGGAGAGAGAGCCAAAGCACAAAATCTGAATCAAGGACTAAGGGCTCCCAAACTTGCAAGGTGTGAGCATTGGGCATGGCATTTTGCTTGAATAACACCCTCTTTAGAAACAAATATTGGGTCCAAAAGAGGGATTTTGAAGACAGAGTCTTGATCCATGGTTCAGGGGATTGGTTTTAGATTATCTCTCCTTTCTTCGGTGTCAGGAACTGTGCAAGGTGCAGGCAGGAGTCTTCTGCCATGGATGAGATGATGACAAAGATGATGATGCTAACTGTCAGGTCTAAAGCATCCTCCAGTTTTTTGCACTGAATATGGTAGAGGTTTGGAAAAGAGAATGGGAAAACAGGGAGAAATAAATTACTTTTACTAAATATCAGGTAATTTGGAAAGCAGTAAAACATGGGCAGGGGAAAGGCAAACATAGAAGGGAAACGAGCTGGTCAAGGAGAAGAGAACCTGCAGTCCTCAGCACAAAGTTGCAGAGAAGAGACAACAAAAAGCTGCCAATATATCACAAAGAGCTCGGGACCAAGCAATCCATCGGGACTTGGGGGCTTCTGCTGAGCATGAGCAGAACACTTATCCAGTGAAATTCTGCAAGAACTCCGAGAAGCTGAAGCTCAGAGCAGGCAGCCCACGACAGTAGCGATGCTGAATCGGAGAAGAGTGTATAAGTCGTCAGGAAGCGGCGAAGCAGCTGGAAAGTTCTGCACCGAGGGAACTAAATGCCTGTCACAATATATTTAGCAGGCACCCAAGGGGGTGTTAGCACTTCAGGCTCTGCAGTCTGGGGGTCTCCAGCTCTGTGGCCCTACATTAACTGAATAACTCATGGGCCAGTTCCAGTTTCCCCTTCTGGCAGTGGAACCAAGAGGAAGGGAGATAAAAAAAATCACTGCCAGTTCAGATCTTTCTCTCTCGCTCCATGACAGATGGGGAAGCAATTCACAGCCAGATTCCCCCTCTGGTAGCTCAAGGCGGACACCACACTTGCTCAGGGCACTGCAAATTGGAAAGCCAGTCCAGAATAAATAATAGAGCAAGTCATAGAAAAATATTGAGACAGCATTAAAAAAAAAGGGAAAAAAAGTGACATTCCCTGTCTGTGAGGCTATGGAATATTTAGAGATATCAGGATAGGGAATTCCCTTGCACACCTTCTCTTCCACACGCTTATCAGACACACATTTCCATGCTCTTTAGCTGGCCAGTCACAGAACATGATGGCTCTGAGCTCCTAAGTGATTTATAAAAGCCTTTGAGGTTGCTTTATTTTAGAGAAGAAATTGAAGCAGCAAGAAGGTTCTGATGCTTTAATCCCACAGGCACAAATGCCATTGGGTTACTTTAGCCAGTCTCCTTATGTTACAAGGTTCGTCTCCTTTCTGTATCTCCAAAGATGCTCATTTCTGCCCGTCCTGCTCTCCTTTTGACTGCCTGAGCTTCCTTGAGGATAAAAATACATAAAACAGCAACTGCTCCAGAAAAATTAGGTGAGAAGTTTCTATCTTCCCTGTCCTCTAGCACAAAAGTAATGAAGCCTTCTGTCAAATTTAGAGGTGGGAACCCCAAAGCTGTAAGAAAAAAGCTATTTCATCATGGGCTAGGGAGGGAGAATTTTCTTCTTACACAGGGAAACTTGCCGTGTGTTATTTCCCAGACTAATATTTTAGTAAGATTTAAAAAGTGTTGGGTATTTTTATGGTATCAGAAATATACTGATTCTATAAGAACAGCTGTACTGGTTCACATTAAGCATCCATCTAACCTAATATCCTATTTTCAATCAGGGGGCATAAAAAGATGTCCAAAGAAGTCAGACCAAGGTAAGCAAAACAATATTTTTGTTTTGCTAATAAAAACACAGGGAAAAAAAAATAACACACATCATGTTCCAGGACTTCAGCCAGCCCTGCTGAAGACAGGGATGTGCTTGATGGGAAAAATGGGTGGGAGGCATGACAGCACCCTGCCTGTTTGGAGCCTTTCTAACCAGCTAACCAGCAATCACAGGCTGGCATGGAGTGGCTAATGCCAGGGTGCACCTCTGAAACCCTTCCCAAAACACATCCCGAGTAAAATTCAAAGCAGTGCCCCACAAATCCCAGAGCGATTCGGAAGATGGAGGGAGAGGTAACCACTGCTTTGCCAGATCTTGGATGAGCTCCGTGAGCTCCTCTGCATTACAGCAGGAACACGCTCATTTGAGGACATATCCTGGCTGCACTTCCTTCGGGATCATCTGTGTTCTTTCATTTCATAGTGATCTGCACAAAGATTTTTTTAAAATGTATGGAGACTGCAAAGACACAAACACAATGAGGGTTTTTTTTTTTGTTGTCGTTGTTGGTTTTTTCCCCCCTCATACTAGCAATTCCCTTTCCCATTTTTACCCCTGTTTTACTCTACTCTTCTCCCCTTTGCTCTCAAATGGCAGCAAATTAAGTGAAATGCCATCAATAAAGATGAATGAAATCCCAATGAAACACACGGCAGAATCTTTCCTTGCAAAAGCAAATAATACTTGCCTAAATTAAAGGGTAGCTGTATGGTTTTTTTTGTTGTTGTTTTTCAGATTTTGAACCTGTCTTAACTTAAGCCTATAGTTATATGCTACTGTCCACACTCAAGGTCAAAGCAAGTTTAATCTGAGGATACCAAAATCCTACAGCATTTCATTTACGAATAGCAGAGAAGGTGTTGCTTTGGGCTAACTGAAACGAAAGCAGCTCTCCTCACACAATCTCAGCAAGTTCCACATCCAACCCATGCTCCCCCCCAGTAGCCTGGCCGGGGTCTGACCCAGAGCTGAACCACGGCAGCAGGTTGCGATTTTGCTCTGGAGAGAAACAGATCAGCGTGGCGAGCAGCTGGCACGGTGCCACCGCTCCATCTCAAGGGCAGACCTGTCGTGTCTCTCCGACACAAATCCAACCACCGTACAAGGGGCTGGGATGCAGAAACGCACTCGCAAGCCCTCTCCACAGAAAGACCTGAGCAAGCCGTCTCGCAAAAATTCTTGCGTGTTATGCCAAGAGGATGGCCTATTTTCCTACAGAGCACCCCCCTCCACTCAGGATGTGCAAGAATATGCTAGCAAAATGGAAAGAAGAGCCAAGTTCACTGGCAAAGGCACTCTGGATTTTTCTCTTTTTTTTTTTTTTTCAATGCCAGCAATGTGGGATAAGGAATATCCGTAAAACTTGCAACTGCCCTTGCATTGACATCCCCCACAAAGCTTGTTACGAGATTTGAAAGATATTTCCTTCCCTTCCTCTCCTCCCCAAAAAACATTGATTTCTCTTAACTGTTTTTGTTCACTAGCTCCTTAGGCTCCACATCTATCTCTGTAACTGCACTACTTGCACTGTTTAATTCTAGAACACTGTGGATGAAGAGCATACCACAGAGAAACAAGTCATATTCTCATTTTTGCTTAAATTCTGGACCAGTAGATTAAAAAAAATATATTGTTTTGGAAACAAAAAAGCAGCCTTTATGATATATCTTTTATCCAGGATATTCAGTCTCTCTCCCAAGCCCCCAAAGCCTCATCAACATTGTGCAAACCTTGTTCTGATATTCTGAGCTCTTCCTGCATGTCTGTAAAGCATTACTAAATAGAGGTGGGGTGGTTTTTCTTTTTTTTGGATTGGAGCTATTAAAATGTTAAGTAGGATTTTTCAAAAAATGAAATTTCTTGGTCTATATGTATATCTAAATATAAAAGGCTATAAATTCTGGAGTGCTTGAACATTATGTTTGCAAATGGAAAGAATAATAATCAGTGAATTAAAAGTCCTAGTACTGGTACAGAATCCAGGTTAAATCAGAGATTATAACATAAATTTTGTACTCTAGAAAACAGGAAAATGAGGACTTGGTCTGCTCTTGTTCCAGGGGAGTTTAGCAGATACCAGATTGGATTCTAAATCACATGGGAAGCTAAACGTAGCCTTATCCACTATGTTATTTATTTACAGCCACATGAGCAGCTGCATAATGCTTAGATGCAACTGAAATGACATTTCTGTTGGGCAGACAGATTGCAAACAAAGAAACTAAGAAAGGATCTTCCTCAGAATCCATCGAGAAGCCTGTGTGAATACTGGTGTTTACCCCATGCCAGAAGTGCATGCAGGAGAGAAAAGTGCTGTCCAGACACTATGATTAACTGCAAAAGCAGGACTCTCACTAATTTTAATAATTAAGCAATTTACTTCTGTCCCTAAATTCTGAGGGAGAGCCCGTGTCTGTCAACATCGTGAAGCCCTTTCCCTCAGGGTTTACAAAGAGAGCTGTTCCTGCATTTGGTGTCCTTGTCTTGATAACAGTCATTACTTCAGAAAAGTAAATACATTGAAATACTTCCCCCAATAGATATAATAATCATTTTGGTTCACTTCATCCCCATCAGTACATACACACACAGAAGCAAGCATATATTCACTGGAAAGCAGATTTTATACAGCCCAGTCAGAGAAAAATATTTGACAGAATGCACGCAGCTATACTAGTTTTTGATGGCAAAAGGGCACAAAATCTATGAATATGATAGTGAATTAAACAGCTACTCAGTCTATTCAGTCACCAGTTCCCAGGTATTTGGTTATATAGCCTTTTAGCCCATGGGTTCCAACTAGACATGGCTATCAGGGTCCCTCCATTCCTGAATTTCACCTCTAGGCACCCAGTTTTCCCCCAGTAAAATAACACAGTGCAAATTCAGCTAGGAAATTAGTCCGTCCCCATGCCCGTGTCAGGTTCTTCTTTCAGGAGAGCCTTAAGACAGCTAAAACCAGAAATCAGAACAGCAAACGTTCAGCCACAGAAACACAGCTCCGACGCAGCGAGTGGTGGAGGATGTGAATGGATGCCACCAACACTGCGACCAGTGATTTCCTAGAGAGAGCAATCCAGTGCTAGATGCACAGCAGCGCCCTGTGGAAATACAAGTATGAAGTACTCGGGCTCTGGGGAGAAGGAGCTACTCTGGTGACGTGTTCATGGAATTACCTCCACACGGACAAGCATGTTAAACATGAGCCAGAAAGCGAGCAGGCCCTGCCGGGACAGCAAGTGTGTCCCAGCTACCACTCTCTCCATCTCTCTTTTGAGCCATGCAGTTGCTCTGCACAGCAGGTCATCTACCCCATAACAGTTACTTCCGCCTTCATGCTGGATTAACAGGCACTTCACAACAGCTGAGCCTCCAAAAGATGCCCTAGAGGAGATGTGTCGCTGTACAATAGATCCACATCTTACTCAATCATGGATTCCCCGTACCCTCAGGTACTCGCACAGATGTCTGCGCGTTCTGGAGGATGGTGAATCCGCCATGAGTAATGGCCTCCACCACAGGCACAGCCTTATGGAAAAGCTCTTCAGTGGTTCAATTAAGCTGTGCCTAGTGGCCTCCCTGAGAGACTAACAACACAATCTGCCTAAAAGCACCATATCTCACTTATACTCTGGTCATATTCCCCATACTCCTTTTTTTCCATGTATTGGGATTTACCCTCCCTTCAAATTCAGCACTCCTCTGGGCAAAACTGACACTACCAAAATCAGATACTAATATGTTAAATACATTCTTAAGAGACCCAGATGCAAGGGAAGCTATTTTACACAGTCCACACATTTCTAGCAAGCCTGGACTGAATGTGCACACCTGCTATCATCCTCTGTGTTGTTATAGTCATGTAAGCGATGCCTGGGAAGCAAAATCTCCTCTAAAGAGGACAAATTATTGGCAAGGAGAGAGAACGCACACACCTTAGATCAGTATTACACATGCCTGTACCCTCCTGCAGGCCAGTGTGTGAAGACAGCAGTACGCAATGAGTCCACCACATTTTATTTGCTTAGTTTATCCAATTCACATGCAACTTACCCTAGCCACCACATCACATATAGGTAATCTGGCCACCAGGTCGCTCAGTTGCTATATGATATTTTACTCCAAAATGTCTGGAGAATTATTAAATAAATCCAGTCTCAAATGATAATCTAACATTCATTTTTTAAAAGAAAAAAAAACTCAAATTTGTTCCTAAATGTATTTAAATCTTAGCAGTGAACATGATGCTGGTTATTAAAAAGTAATTCTGGAGAAATTAGCTTGCAGCTACAAAATTAATATAATTCATTTATTACTTGCAGCCACAAATCAAAATGCTGTTAACACTGCTGCATGCAATTTAATATGCACAGTAAGTTTCCATATGGCTTCAATTTTAGGATCCCTGGTCACTACAGAGACTCATTTGCAGAATGGTCTGTAGGCATGTGAAGTCAGCTAGTGCTGACAGAAAAGCTGTTCTAGATGGTGTCTACATAGGTACTATAGTCTAAAGAGGTCTGAAAAAACTAACGCCATGCAGGATTATCATAACTTACATAAAATAGAGGAATTGTTTCAAAAACAGATACTTGTGGTCAGATTGGTATTGCCAGGTCAGCATCCTGACCACAAAGGCAGATTTTTCAAAAGCACTGAACATCCAATACCTCTTTAGAAAGCCAATGAGACATGAATGCTCAACATAAAATTTAAAAATAACTTTGAAGCCTGAATTTTGACATGCCTACGTAGCTTGGCTGTTTGTGTACACTATGCAAAATCACAGCAGTACTCCACCAGGTTGTACATACACTGAGATCGGCACGACCACATTAACTGGAGTCATGTAATATATTGCATGCTCATTTTGTGTTCAGCTGGCTTGTTTCAGAGCCTAGTTGTGTCCGAGTGAGTGACAGTATATGCTAAAGCAGTTTCTCACCTTACTCAAGCATTAAGACCACACCAGACTCCACCAGCACCAGGTTATCACTGCCTAGCAGTCTGCTGAGAAGTGATTACCGTGGATAAATCCACTTAGGTCCATGCACTGTCTGATTCACAGCAGGAGTCACAAACTGAACTTATGGTGTTCATCACCAGCATCCCATGAACAGCAGCTCAAATCACCAGGCTGCAAGCCCATGCAGGCCACAGGCCATGCAATGCTCATTCTGTCCTGTTTCTCCCCGCTGTCCTCTCCCTCAAAAAACATCTGATTAAGCCTTAACAAGACCAAAGGAAGAGGTCTCGAAATGCTTTTACTCTGTTTAAAGTACTCTAACCAGCATTACTAACAGTGCTGCAGGAGATTCCCAGTGTGCTTTCTCTATGGCTTCAAAAAGAGAACTGGCATCTGTTGTGACATGGCAGTAGGCACCAAGTCAACAACAAATAAGGCCAAAATCATGGGCACAGAATTACCTTTTTTTTCACTCCCCTCCCCACCAACAGCACTTGCAACTAAACTCTTGCCCCTTGTTCAATAAGTCAACAGCTGGTTTGGTTCGCAGCACTTTAGCTGTGCCTGAGTTTCTCTTAGGCTGGAAACCCCATCCAGCGCAGCCCCATCAATAAGTAAACTCAGAACAAGAGGGCACACAGCTGGAGTGAAAAGGAAGATGCTTTCATGTCGTGAAGCCACAACACATCAATGCAGTGAAGTAACAGGCTCTCGTTACTTAAAGTCCCTAAAAGAGTCCGTAACTAGCAGGACAAGTCTGTCACATATCCACTGGGCTATCCATAAAGAGTAAGGAGGAGGATGTCAACAACCATCATTTATAGAAAGAGAGTTCAAGGCACCATAGTTGTAGAGTGTTCAGGGAGAGCTGATGTCAACACAGCCCCTCTCCCAGAGAAGAGCTACGCCAGGTCTCTCACGGACCGTGGCAGCATCAGCATGCCAGTGCCACCTGGTCACCGCAGATGGGGAAAAAATGAGACCAAAGTGTTAACGATGCTGATGCCTCGATTGCGAAGGGGTTCCGTGAAACAAGGCTCTGTTCTTACCTCATCCAGCATTTCAGGTTATTCTGACTAATTTCTAATTGATGCTTTTGGGACAACCTGGGGCTAAATTACTGTGAAAGAAGGGAGGCAGATGGAGGAAAGAACAACAGAAGCAGGCAGCCTATTGTAGCTTAAGTCCTATTCCTTCTAGCACTTTTGCCATCAGGGAAGGTCTGTCCACCAGAAGAGTGTCACAAAGGAAAGCAGGCTCACAGAAATATTTCACTGAGTTTACACAGTGATTTCCCTGAGATGTGAGGGAAGAAACTGCCTTCTCTATTTTAGCACTGTCAACTGTTAGTACAGAGAGCCTCTCTGGTGTGTTATGTTCTCGTGAGCTAGCAGACCTGTTGGGAATATAATGAGGTCTGTGCATGCACCTCCTGGTGTGATGTTTAAAAACTTCATTTCTAACAACTTATTCCTCAGATGCTCTCCTGATTTTCTTGAGGCATAAGGACCAGTTGACTATGCAAATGAAAGAAGGGAATGTAGGAAATGAGTTAGACACAAAGGGAGTTGCTGGCAAATGCCATTGCTTCCTCAGGGCATAATGGTAAGAGACAGCTGCTACTGCCAGCCCAGAAGCGGTAGCTGAGGGGGTTAGCACAGCTCTGTTCAAAATCTTTAGTCTGATGAATAACCAGGCAGAAACTGCCTGTGCTTCTAAGGCAGGACCCCTGAAACAAGATCTTTGATTCTTGTTCCACGTTATCATCTACAGTAAGTGCACACAGGATGGTATTTATCAGATGATTTTCATAGTTTATTGTTTGAAAGTCCTTTTGTAACAGGACAGGAAAAATAGGTATGCAAGAACCACTCTCCTCTGCAACTTCTTAGGATACTACTGTAACAATATGATGATTATTTTTGCAGCAAAGCACATGCATTTAATTTTCTGCATCAAATATTTTGACACATGAACCACCTTCGTGACTGTAGCATAAATACTTCCACAAATATTTAATTACGGTACATGATAATAGCATGGTTTTATTTTTATTTTTTATTATGGAGTGATTCACTAAGTACTTATCGTGGCAATCATAACTCTGATACATGTATTTTGTCATTCTGCTGCCCAATAAATGGTAGCAGAATACTGTAACTGATGTGCATACATAAATATTTTAGGACTTTGCGCTTCTTAAATTGTTTGGAAATACTTATGGTAGCCAGTAAATACTGATACTTTTCTTTCGCCTCCAAAAGAATCTGTCACTTGAAAAACTGGCAAGATGCTTAGAGTACCACTTTATGGAAAAAATAACACAAATGTTTATTGGTAGTACTAAAGGAAATGCTTGGCGTTTTTCAGCTCTGAGCAGAATAGCTGTCTGGAGTGCCACATGTTATGATCACCACACAAAGATAAAGTAAAAACCCTTCCACAGGGGAACACCTTCACTTCAAACAGAGGAGAAACCAAACCTCTCTGTATTGAATGATTAAAAAAGCAAGCCATCTTAAAAAATGGACAATTCTTTATTTTCCCCAGGAGGAGAGGAACGCAGGATTTTTTCCAGAACACCCAAAGAGAAAGCAAGAAGTAGGAGCTGGAGAGAGAGAATTTCCCAATTCTTCTGCTCTTCCCACAGTACTTATCAAATATTTTGATAAATCTCAGCTGAGGTTGTGCATGCTCACCAACAGAAGGCTAGATCCCTATGGCAAAATCTTGCCCTCATTTATACAAGCAAAGCTCCTTTAAACTCAGCAGATTTAATCAGGTATTAATAAGGACAAGAACTTGACATTTAAGACAAAGTCCAGGATATTCCATGCTTTTACCCAGCAACAAATAGCAGCATCCTGCTCCTACAGCAATCCTTTGATTTTTCAAGGCACTTCATCACTGCAAACTATCACAGTTACTACTGTTTTACGCCTGAGAAAACCAAGATGAAATGACTGCCCAAAGAAGTCACAAAGTGAACAGAAGCCCGCAAACCTACCCCCTGAAGTGAGCTGGACTGAGATTCCTTAAACCAGATTTCAGATGTGTGACTGAGTTACCTTGGCTTAATGGCTGCCGTGCATCAGCTGAGCCTCCGTGAGAAGAGTTTAAATTAGCCTGCGCTACCCTACATTTACCACAGCTCAGCTGCTACACTGTAACTCATTAAGCTATGGTAACTTGCTCAAGAGTCTGAGATCTCAATCTGATGCTTTACCCAGTGGCCCACATATCTGCCCAAATCATGCTCTCCTCCTCCACACAGAGCTTCCTGGCCCAGGGCCACCCCAAGCCAATAAACACCCTGAGCCCACCTTTCACAGCGTAAGAAGGCCCCCAAGAAAAATAAGTTCTGTACAGTTTTCCAGGTAGACACTTCAGAGGAAGGTTTGTTTAGTCAAGGAGAGAGCCCTCAGGGATGCTTTTACTTCTTCTCTCCCTGACCTAGATCTGGACAGAGCTTTCTGCAATTTCTATAGAGTACATAGACAACAGTAGGACATCTCCCGACTTCATCCTCTGTCAGCTTCATATACATTGTCTTTTTTTAATCCATCAGCAATTATGCTATTCATTCTTCTTACCTTAGCTATTTCAGTTTCTTCTCCGCATGATTTCCTCAAGATCCAGCCAGCGTTCAGCAACCACTTCTTTTCCTGAAAAAAAAAAAAAGAGGGGGAGCAGTGGGAAACATATAATCACATTTTCATTAAACTCGAGTTCCTCCTTGTAGTTCTTCTATTGTCTACCAGAAATGTAAGTGCAGGAAACTTCACTCAGCTGGTGCTATGCAAAGGATCCATTTTGATCCCTCAGTCATACACTTTCTTTTGGAAAGGGAACTACTATTCACTCTATCTTGTTTCCATAATATCTCTTTTTAAATGAAATATCATTTAACTATATTAAGCACTTCAACATTTTAATGCATTCTGCATCCTGAGCAAAATTAAGACATATTTTAGTGTCTTGCATGGATTCCTTGCTATTTTACAACCTGTAATATTCATCAAGAGAAATATATGTGAAGATAATTAAATTGTATTAAATAAAGAGCAAAAGTATCTGAACATCCTTATATAGTGTAGCTCTACATCTCCGGTTTTCTAGGCTAGCAGTTTAAACCTTGGAATGACTGTTATCTCATTAAATGCTATGTCTACACATAAACCAAGTTGGACCAAACTGAGAAATTTTGGGCATTTTTAACATTAGAATGCTAAGATTTGCAACAAAAGAGCAAGTTAGCAAGTTTTTTTTGTTTTTTTGTTCGTTTGTTTTAATGAGTAAAAAGGAAAGAAATTGCTTTCTAATGCCACAAAGTTATCTAAACAGTGCCAGAAGCAGCAGGTCAGCCTTCTTCAGTAAGGCAATGATACTATCATAGAAATTTGAGTAGGTAAAGATGATTTAGATAATTTTTACTTTGTGCTGTAGTCTAAAGGCACTGATTACCTCTATGTTACCTCTGAAAATACTATGAAGTTTTCCCCGAAACCTAAATCCAGAAGCCTCCAACATCAAGCTTATACCTAGGAATACCTCATGGGAGCAGCAGTCAATCTGTGCTGGTGCAAAGTCTAAGGCGTAACCCAGTTCTCAAGCAGGGGGATGAAGTAACAGTGATCGCTATAGCTCATTGCGATCAACTGGTCAGGCCAGGACCTTGCTCAGCACATCCTAATCTGTCATGAAATAAAGGAACCAGAGTTCCTAAAGGAACCACTATCACCTCTCCCTCATGATCTAAGCTCTCCAAGGGTCTGTCTCTTACTCTTTCTTGTTGAAAGATGACAGCATGGATTAAGGGTCAGCCTGCTTGTTACAGCACAGTGTAAAGTTTTCATTATTCTACAGGAACACTAGGAATCAGCTGCCAAAGGTCTCAAGCTGGGCAAAAGTGGTCATGGAAAGGCTGGCCTCAGGCTCCCTCGATCTCTCCTCCAAACAGACTTCCCTGGCAGCAACCTGTTCAGCTCATTGGCAGGTTTTAAAACTGTCTGTTTGCTAGGAAAATACAATGAAAAATTTTGTTCTTTTGCACCTCCATGAGGGAGCCCATACGTTAGCTCAATCAGTGGCTACTACAGTAACACAGGAAATGAAATGTAAATTCCCTTTCAGCGAGGGGAAGACGAAAAAGACCACGTTTTATAATCAAAAGGCAAGTAAGAAGTGTTCTTCAAAATACAGTATGAATAAAATATGTGAGCACACTAAAAATTGCTGGAGACAAAGCTGAATATATTCTGCTACATTTTCCCAGAGCCAGGAAGAAAGTAACTAGTTCATAAATTCCATCAGGAGCTTAGGGATTTTTGATGTAATGAGTTTTACAGTTTCAGAGGAGACTGCTTTGCTAATAATTATGTAACAGTAATTAAATCTGAAAAAGGCTGTACTCTAACTATGTTGATTTATTGCAGCTCCAACAAAGTACTCCTAGAGTGTGCTTTGGAGCGTGCACCTCCTCCCTCCAGTTTTCTTTAAATTCTCACAGAGCACTGGGTCACAGATGGTCTGAGATGCGATATTTTCCCTATTAAATTCCTAATAATCTTTTTCCGAGGCTGAGTCATGGAAGCCTGGGGATTTCTCATTTTAATTAGAAGGTTTAAGGAGCTAACTCTGTTTGAAATTTCCTCCTAGGAGATATGGGTGCAGGTGATCCCATTCAGAAGAATGACACAATATCAAGGCCAACATCTCATTTCCATATTAGATTACAGCTAGTTTGGCATAACTCCTGATCTGGATGCTGATGATCTGCTGCCTGGGCGGGAGGCACGAACTTTTACCATTTGAAAACAGGATTATTTTAGGATTATGTCTGAAGACATTTTAGGCTCTAGCTAGATGTTTCCTACCCTACCACAATGCTCCATCAACCTCTGCAGAATCCATTTAGAAATGTGAATTATTTATTAGTCTGATTGAAGCAATAAGTCTATATTGTTTGGAAGGCAGTGCTGTTAAGGATGCTCATACAAAGAGATTTACCATATTGTCCAGAGGGCTGATCCTCATGGTATGTAAGATTTCAATGTTTCAGGTGGATTTTGTCTGCAAATATTATAAGCTATATAAACAGAGCATTCACCCAGCAAAATATTTTATGTATAGCTTTAGTATTTGCAGTACAGGAACAGCAACATCCCATCCCTGCCATCTAAAAGAGGTTATTCTTAGGCACTCATAGCTGAGTTTGATCGTTTGTAAGAATGCCTGTTGTTTAAGAGTTAGTCTGGTGTGGTGTTCACATATCCCTTGATAGTCTATTGTGAAAAAAAAAAAACAGCTTCTTAGAAGACAGCTGTTGAAGTTTCATCAGCCTATACTGTACAGCCAATTCTCATGCTTTAGGAAAATAATGAGCATCTCTTATTCTTTCAGCATGGCATGCAGTTGTCAAGAAGTCAGATGAAACATTATTCACCTTTTATAACACTAGGTAGCTTGCGGTTTCAAAAAACAGCAAGGACTACACTTGGGGGAAATTAAAATTTTCACCTGGTCTAAGCTGCGCCACTTAAACATGCTAAAAATGGAATTCTATTGGAAATATTCTACACCATATAGACTTATTTGAGAATATAAGAAATAACTTCTCCACGTTGAATTCTACCACTCATGCTATCTCAATGAATGGATTCTGGTGATCCTTAAATTTTAAGTTTTTTTATACATTTAAAAATACTCTGTATATAATTATTCAAAACCTTAAGTTGTCATAAATTAACAGCTTTTCTTTCCATCTAAAATTATATCCATGTGTATATGCAACTTTTATGGTCTTTGTTATTGATATAATCTAAAGATTTTGTATTTAATTTAATGGCAGGTTTTTTTTTTAAAAAGCCACAGAAACAAAAAGACTAAGGCATAGAATAGTGCTTTATACTGTTCTCCCCACACCAAATCCAACCTTACTTTCATATCATAGTTTGCAAATGTCCCATAAATGGGATTATTCCCAGCAAAGTCTTACACCACTTCAGAAAGAAAAATCAGTGCTTGCTTGGATATAGGGAGGAAGAACACTTGGACCCAGCTCTAGATTGCACATAATATTTTGCATATGAAATACCAACATGCATATCATAAGAACTTGCAATCTCCAAAAATAGACACTCTTCTGAATGTTCATGGGCCCAGCTGATATTCCTGGAATTGGCTGGATTTGACCACATTGCTTCATGAATCTTTTTGTTAAGACCAGAAAGGAGGTGGCTAGAGGTATCTGCTTTGCCAAACTACTGGTGTGGAAGCAGGTTTGCTCCTGTGATGTATGTTTATAATACTGTTCCTTGTAATAAGAAGGGAAACTACACCCAGCGCTGTAATTGTGTGGAAAATCCAATTGTGTTAATTTCCCAAAAACTGATGTAGAGAAAAGCAAGTAATGCTTTGCATGCCCCATTCACATAATGGTTGAGATGTAAAACGAATTCCACAGTGGAGGGTCAGCAGAAGCGTGGAGAATGTCCTTGCGTGGGCAATGATGGGGTTTTCAGAAACGCTCCGACTTCCAGGCCTGCCCCTCCCACTGAAGGCCCCAGTTAGGAAACCCTGAGGAAAGGAAGATTCAAAATATTCCACAAAGTGAAGAGTTAAAGAGGCAGATTAAATCATGTTCTGTAATGAGTTAAAGGGAAAATGTCTTCGAGTTCTGATTAATGACCAGGGACACCTAGAGCTGCTTTGCCTGTCTCAGCAGTACATGACTGGTACAGCAGGGTAATGTCTAATAACTAATCTTTGACACTAGAATTAAGTCATTTTGTGAGAAAGCAGGTCATTAGAAGCTAAATTGAATTATAAGTAATACTATCTCTATGGAGGATTGTAAATTAATTGGTTTTTAACAATAACATTTCTGTATTTTATTAAAGCAGTGTAAGAATTCAGCGAAGAAAAGAATGTAGCAGATAAACAGGGCAGGTGTTGATGATGCAAATGAAATAGATGACAGATGGTTAGTAGCACGATCACTCACTGTGTGTGTATAATGGATAGAGGTAATCAAATTCCTTTGTGAATTGGTGACTTTCTTTACATCAAGAACTTTAACTGTGGCGTGCTTATGCAGCTTCTCCTTAAAAATTAACTCCACTCCTTGTCATTATCTGGAGGTGCAGGACACTCGCATATTTGCACGTTGCTGCAAACAAAGCTGGGCTTGCAAATAAAACCACACCCGGGAAGCAGCCACGTTTCCAAAGTCCTTGGGGCACATGGAGAATTGAAGCCACCTTGACATCGCAGCCCACCCCTGGATGAGCCCAGGTGACCCATGGCGCAAAGCTTTCCCTCTTGCCACGCAACCGGACGGACCGCGCTGGCTTTGCCCCTGCGAGATTGGTCCTGACCCCAAAACTGCCATTCACAGTTCTGTCTTAAAGGGCAAAAAAACAAGTTAACAGAGTAGCAGCATATTCTGAGTATTGTTTACTGATGGATGCTGTGCTTGGCTCAGTCCATAGCCAATATACTGATTTTTTGAGGGAGATTTATTTTGTGGCACTATGCAGCTCTGCCTGATGATTTGACATAGACTGGAAGAGAAAATAAGCAGGCTCTAGCCACAGAGATAGCACATCATTATATATCCGCTACACACACATGCAAGCACACACAGGGAAAAAGCAGAGATTGCTTGAGCCAGCACTTACTTTACAGAAAGCTGTCCTTGTTCTGAGCCAAAAAAAATGAGCAAAAATAATTGCTCAAGGACTGCAGATACCGTATCAGGAGCCAATGTATTAGCAGAGCTGTTTCCAGGACTAGTACAGAAAGGGCTGCTGATGGGGTAGATGGGAAGACATTATCTAAGCAGCACTTTCTTAGCACATTGTATTTCATCCCAAAGTCATGGAAATGTTCTACACATAGAGATGTTGGGAGAAGCCCCACAAGGAATTTCGAGGATCATTAGCAAGGCTCCAGGCACATCACCTCAGTTTTCACTCTTACAGCTACGAACCTTGCACCATGGAAGTCTCCAGCTCCTTACAACTTGAGATTCCTGTAGGAATAGCCCAAAGGAGCCAAGTTTTAGCTTTTCTTGTCTAAATTGCACTCCTCAAGGTCTCTCGGAGTGGTGTGCTGAAGCACCTGCATCATGCACCCTTTCCTCATCCTTTGGAGCAGAGGGAAGCCCTGGGGTAGAAGTGGGACAGGATCCTGCATGGCCACCCTTCCCCATGGCTAGCACCATCAAAGAACAAAACCTCCCCAGGGTTCCAGTATCAGCTACCTGTATTGATCCAGAAGCTCGAGTTTCTGATGAGGGGCAGGATGCACTTCACTAATGAGGTTTAGGAACAACTTCATAATATGATAATTTTTACCCAGCTGCTAAAAAATTTTCAGAATGGGTGCCCTACTGCACAGGCAGTTATATGCAGTTTGGGAAATTTGGACAGTATGTTTGATGATTTGCTTAAATATGTGATATTCATGTTACATCTTACTGAGACATTTAACTTTTTTGTATTTTGAATTTTTTTTTTGATTTCTAGATATTAGTATGTACATTTTTTTAAGTATCCACTCAGTTTTGAATGTGAAAAATGCAAAACTAAAATTCACATAGCACTATGCAGAAGAATTTTTTCTCCTTCACCTCTTCTAGCAAGAGCCTATTAATTCAGTGACTATTTTACCAGTGATAGCCTCCATGAAGTCTAAGAAAATAACCCATGCAACTGTATTTGTTTATGAAGCAATATGAAAAAGGGATGTATTCATCTTCCAAAAGAAGGTGAACACATTTTCTTTTGGTTTTAAGAAAGCCATTGCAGCGTCAAGAAAAAATAGAGAAAAAAAGGAAAAATACCCACTCTAGTGCACAGTAGATACTCTGCTGGCTGCTAAATATCAAGAATTCTAGCAGGCTTGCTGGTGAGAAGGTGGATATGTATGCATGCTACAGAAAGCTTAATGCAGTTTGTATTGGAGAAGCAAAATACTTCTTTAGGGTAGCTGCCAAAAAAAACCCTAATGAAATATTCTTTGTAACACATTAAAAACACAGTTCTTGAGAATGTTTTGAACTGGAATATTTTTGTTTACCAATTACCGCTCCTCTCCATTAAAATTAGATTGCATCATGTTGCTTTATCATTAGAACACGAGAAATACATGCACAGTCCAGAGATTACCATATGTAAAAGACTGCAGTTGCATTCAAGACCCCTTGATGTTTCAGTTTATTCATGCTGTATTTCTGTTTTATGATTCTTTAATATTATACAACCATTATTTTGGTTTATTCATGTCTATACTTATGACTGACACCTGCAAACAATTTAACAAAGTTATTAGGGAATTTTATTATTTTTTCCTATGGGAAAACTGCATATCTCACGGAGGAAGAAATATGTGATTATATTACTTATTTTGGGGAAAGTAAAACACAGAACATTTGTTCTGTTAAAGAAGCCATGCCACAAAACCTTAAGATTGCAAGTATTTCAAATAAAGCTGGAAAATTGTCACTGAAGATCAACATTGTACATTGAAAAAAACATTGTACAATACTTTTTGTCTCTGTCTTTAAATTATATCTGCTTAAGTATTAAATCTTTGTTGTTGCTATTGTCACTTCTTACTTTTTTTTTTCCTCCTGCAAAAGCAAAATGCTAAGAATGATCTTGGTTCTGAGAGGGTGGTTTTTGTTTTTTAGCACTGACAACTAATTTTTAAGTATGTGGGTAGTGGGTTAAAGCTAGCCTTAAATGCAAGGTTGTGGCAGTCAGATGGGGGAAAATCTGGCCTGTTGCGTTTTCACAGCTGGTGAAGATACCAACCGAGGAAGAATATATTTGGACTCTTGGCTGAGTTTACAAGACAATTTCCTATGGAAAAAGTGTTTTAATATAAAGTACACTTGATACAGAAACTAGCAAAGAACAAAACTGCACACACAAAAAATCCACATGCTGTTTTTACGATCATGTTTCTGAGCAGAAGAATATTTTGCAATGAACGAGCTCTGACTCCATACAGAGGCATTTATTTAACTCTCTTGTACTTGTATCATTCATACGCAAATACAGAGGAGGCTACTAGAACAAATAAACACTGTTTGCCACTAAGGGTTTCTATGTGGCAGTTAAAAAAGCAAATAGAAAATGTAAAATAAGGCCCCTGTGACCAGACTGGGTTCATCTGAACACTCCAAGCAAGGGTCCTATCTCATCAGAAGCCAAGCCAATATACATATTTTAAAAAGACATTTTACCATTAGCTTTTTGATAAACAACTGTGTGGTGATTTTATACAGTCAGGAGACCTTAGAATCATTTCCCTGGAAGGTAATAGTCTTATTTTGTAGCAACTGTATCTGTCTTTATGCTAATCAGAAAATAAGTTTCATGAGGAGCCTACACAGTTACCTTCAAGACTCAAATTTCTACTTTAACATCTAAAATCTCACTGAAAATGGTAGGAGACTAGAAAATAAATGTTAAGAACCTAAATACTTATTGATGCCAACATTTTTTTTCCTTCCTTACTGCCATTTTGACAGTTACATATTCCTGAAGGATGACCTTCTGTATGACACTTCAGTAATGAGCACTGATGTTACTCATTTTTAACAACCAGAGACTTTCACACATTTTTGAGACCAGCACAGAAAGCTTGCACTGATACCTTCCCTCTCATCCACCACTCTTGACCGTGTGACAAAGTTGGGAGGAAACGTATCTCACAGAGTTAAACTATATATATATATACACATACATATATATATACACACATATATAATTCAGGTGAATAACCCCATCAACCCTCATGTAGTTTCTGCAAGTTGTTCTCTGGAAGAAAAGCAGAGATGCCAGATAAAGTTTGACTTTCCACAGACTTTGAACAAGCAAACTGAAGGCATTTGCCTCTGGACCTGGGAAAGTTCCTGCCACAAAGCAATGCCTGGACACTGAGAGACAACATGCCACTTTATACGCTGCTACAGGCGCCTGGAAGAAACCAAACATAAGCAGTTTTTCCTGTAGGCTCTTGGGATCGGCTAAAAGATATATCAAATTTTTAGAAACAATTTTAAAACTATTTAAAATTTCTAAACAAGATTTATCTTTTAAACACAATTTATCCTGAGGCAAGTGCAGCTTTCCATTTTAGATTTTTCTACTAGGAGAGAGAGTTTCTGTCAAATTAACATACATAATGTAGCAGCCACGGAATTAGGTTATATAGTTAAACTTCTATGTTTGCCCCTAATCGATATATTGGGATAGAAATATACTCAGCTGTCTTCTAAGGATCACACATTTCCTCTTCTGCTACTGTTAAATACATACATATGTCCAGCTGCCTTAAAACTGGAGATGGATTGAGGCATTTCAGACAGAAAGATGCATTCATTGCTGTCCATCGAGCTTCCCAGGATTTCAATGGTCAAGGTCAGAAGGAAATGGCTGCCACAGCTTTAGGGGAGAGCAAATGAGCACAAAGAGAGAGGTGTCATAGCAAGGGAGTCCTTCCCTCCCACTGAGGAGAAAAAAAGCTTCATGATGCAAGAAGCTCTAATGAGAAAACTTGAAGTTGCTATATGAAAAAAATAGATTCAAAAGATTCGCAACAAGCTAAACCTGGAAGTTGTTTAGATCAGATGAACAGTCAAAGTAGACAGTGGAAAAGATCACCTCTGTCTCCTAGTAACCAGGTGGCACCAAAGAGGAAGAAAGAATTCGGCAAATCATAGAGAAATTCCTTTGTTCTCAAGAAAACTTGTAATCTAAAATTAGTGGTAGATGACACAAACCAGTGATATTGCATGCATATGTGCTCCATGATGTCCATAATGCAGTCACTGGAAGATTTCATGGAAGGGCTCTGAGCTGCTTTAACAGGAACCTGAATGTTGCAGAGGGGGCAGCTGAAAGGAGAAACAACATAGCTGTTAACACAGGGGACCGCACGGAAAACATTATAGAGAGGATGCTGCAGGAAAGACCCAGCCAGCAGTCAGGCAAGAGACACGTGATGAGCCCCAGCAGAAAGCAAGCATCCACACTGAAACATGCTATAAACATTTCAGCATCTGCATTTGTTGATAATGAGTAAGGGGAAGTTGCCTGATACTTGCATTCTTCAGAAATGACTCAAGCCAAGCAGTTCATTACAAGCTGTGTCTGAGCTGTAGCCAGTCAGCACAGGGAAACACGAGCCTGCCACCACGTCCAACCCTCTCACAGCGGAGTCTCACAAGGGAGTATTGCCCACAGCCTTTTCCCCTTGTCAAACTCGAAAAACAACACTGATTAATCAATATGACCATAATGCACAACTGCAGATTCTCTTTAACAGCCTACTAAATCAAGTAGAAGCATTAGTTGCAGTGGCCTGTGGACCTCTGTGTCTACACAAGACATCAGGATCACTTTTGGGAGGCAGTAATGGTTAGTGCTAGATGCACTTTCTTGCGCAGGGTTCCACTGTCACAGGCAGCTCTGCTTCTGCTAAGTCTATGGACATCTTGATAAAAACAGCTACTATAGTGCCCTCACCACTCTCGCATTTTGAGGAACTGTCCCTGTTTTTGCACAGGATAGCCAGTTTGTGGGAATTAAAGCTTTGTGCAGTTGGGAGCTACCTTGTACGCTATGCCCATAGCTTGCAGCTATAATTTCCCAGTGCAGACACACACACACACAACACCATCCCATGGAGAAGTGGCAATAGCCAGGTGGTCAGAGCATACCCAGCGTCTGTTTTTATCTGATCTTTTTTCTTTCCATATCTCTAATCGCCGCTGAGCCTGACATCAGCGCCTACCCGCGCAGACGCTCTGCTTTGCTGCCGTCAGTTGAACAAAATGTCAGCAGGTGACAACTCATGCTTCATTGGTGCCGTTCTATAATTTAGCAGCAGTGTATACAAATTAGATCTGCCTCCATTGCCTTTTTTAAGAGAGGCAATATTATTTTGATGCTTTCTTTTTCCTAGTAGCATTTTTGCTAGTGGGAAGGGTAAGTAGTTGTCACTGGTCTAAACCTATACTTGAAAGGAAAAAACTGCTCACACTTGTGATTGATAATTCATTTGCAGAAGTTACCATGACAGATATAAAACATATACCAAATATATTCAATATGGTTAAATACTTTGCTATAGTATCTCCTAGTAAAAATATCTCAGGAGAGTGAGAACATTAGCTTAGGAGAAACACCCCTGCTAGCTTAGATAAATTTATGACTAGTTTGTTCCATACAGATGTACATCTCCTTTGCTATTTTTTCCTATCACTAGTTTCAGCACTTTTATGTAAATTGACCTACGCTGCTTGACCTAATAAACAACTCTCAACACTTTTTTTGAGGTAAGTACTGAGGTCAGTCTCTTTTCAATGGCATTTTTCAATTACTAAGTGAACTGCCATCATATTTCTTAAGAAACACAAGAATCGTCATTTCAGTACCTTTAAACAAACTCCGTTTTGTATCAAGAGTTTTTCTGGAACTAGTAAGAGAACCAGAGAACACACTGTTTTGCTTGCCTTGTTTTAACAGTCTTAGTTGTTTTTTTTTTTTTCTGGGTCTCCTCCCAACATTGGAAATTGCAATTCTGGTAGCAAGTGAGAGCAAGCAAAGCTTTACAGAGAAGTATTTAAATATTATCTCTTGAGACTTTGCCTCATGGCATTCTAATACCATCTCAAGGAGATAGGGAAAAAGAGGGGAAAGAAAATACCCACACAGGGACAAGCGGGTTTTTTGAGTCAGTCTCAGTAAATGTCGCTCACTCATAAAGGACAAAATGGAATTTTTTGCACCTTGTTACTTTGGGGAGACTGTCATTTACTGAAACTGACTCAAGTTTTTACATCCACCTACTAAAACCTAAACCTCTTTCTCTGCTTAAGCATGTGCTAATCCATGTTGTCAGCCCCAAGGACAAGCTACAGATCCGCTGTTTGATCACAGCACTGTACGGGAACAGTAACAACAGCCCTAGAAGAGACAATGAACAATTTAATCCCCAAAATATTTTGGCAGTAAGTGTAAACTTCTGCTGTTAACAGCTTCAGTCATTCAAGCATTTGAGTCACTATTACTTATCATAAGACATTTTAAATACCTTGCTCAGGATTGTCAGATCAGGTAGGTAGCGAAGGCAATTCCTCCACCATATTTGGAGTGTATTTCAGTTCTCTCTATTTCTCCTTATTTGCATATTGGTTCACGTAAATCTGGAAAATGTTAATAAATGCACCTTTTTAGGACTACTCTCCAGATACAAAAGACAGCATATCTGAAAATCAGAAAAAAAAAATCATAAAAATGAGAGAATCTTCTTCCCAAGCACTAAGAAAATCCCCCAATGTCTTTGGAAATGCCGCACTGTCTCTCTTTCAGCTTGTTACCAAAGAAGAGCAGATTTTGAATGATTAGCCCCAATGAGTGAATTGCCTGCTGGGGTTTATAACACTAAAACACGTTTCATTTATAAATGAAATGTTTTTTCAGCTTGCTGTCTCAAAGCAATCCCCATGCTCTGCTGTCTTATGAAATATCAAGCTTTAACATGTTGCTGATGTTTTATACATACTGACAGTCTTGTTTACTAAATACACGTATCGTCAATCGTGTTATCCCTAACCACATTATAATCTCTATTTACACCAATCTAATTGGTACTGCAGCTAAGCATTATTAGTATTAATAAGAGCAGCTAAGGCATGGAAAATACTGCAAATGCTCCCTCAGCTAACATCACCTTCTCTATTGACCTATATCCTTTATGTATATACCTGGATTTAGGGCAGAATCACAAGAGAAGTGCAAGACAGCAGTGAAGTCACCTTTGATTCTGTACAGTGTGACTTGCTAAAGCTCTGCCCTGCTTCAGTCATGGGCAGCCTCACACACCCAGGATCTGTGTGCAACAAAGCTGTTGTTACAGACTAAAACTAACAAACAAACAAAAAAACCCCAAAACGTTCAGGTTTAATCCAAAGTCCATCAGAGGGAGTCTACTCTGACTTATAGTCCATATAGTTCCTTATAGTCCATAGCCTGGTTATAACTATTAGCTGGCAGCACTATTAGGTAAAGTTACCCAAGTAGAAAACCCCTAAAAATTCATAGGTGTGACAGTCTTTTTAATAAAAGGCTCACAAAGAAATAATGTTCCCCCCTATATTTTGTACAGTCTTTAAAAGAAAAATACAGAAATGGTACCTTTTGTTGTTAAATGATTCTAAAAGTAATTTCTAAGGGACCCCATTTAATTTCTAAACAGTCCTACTGGGTTTCATTGCTTTTGAATTCCACAGGGAAAGAAAGGAAAGAAACAGCAATAAAAAAATCTGACAGTGAGAGGGAGAAAACATCTTGCAAGCAGTGCACTCTCCCCAGGAAAAAAAATATGAAGTAAAAGGAATGATTTAAACAAAAATTAAGGACAACTCACATTTGAATATTATATCTTTGGGCACAGAGCCAAATGCAGATGCATCTAGCCATGTTTTGGACTGAGGCCAAATTCTCTCAGTCCCAGTTGTTCAATTTTTATAGCGAGTGAACAAAAGGAGGGGGGAGACATAATATGGTCGTTTGGTAACCAATGTTTGGGGGCTTGTTAAGGTGCAAGTGAGGGTGTTTATGCGAAAGGAGAGCATAAAATTAACACTGAGTTCTTCAAACCAGAGTATGATCTGTGCCATGCGGTACTATATTTTGTGTTTTATTTCCAATTGCGGCAAGGCAGCCCAATGCAATAATTTGCAAGCTAGGACGTTATGTTGATCCAGTGGGTCTCACTTCACAATCACCTTGAGAAAAATCAAATCCAGACAGGATATGCAGTGACATACTCGAATGTACCGTGACCATTGTGTTTCTACCTACAGACAAACGTACGTCTGTAGCAGTGCCACTACCTTCATCGTGTAGCACTGCTAAAACAAGTCAAACTAGCAGATCACAGTCATTTTAATAAATCCCATTGCATCTGGGAATATTAATGCTCTAATACTGGCTCTCTCTTTCCAAATTAAAATGCATCCCCTGGGCCCCATTGGCCCAGTACACAGGAAGGGAACCCAATGGCCCTGGATTTGGACAGAGCAGAGAAGCAATGGCCAGGAACACAAGGGACACCCTCCCTTTCACCTCCAAGCGCACAAGTGCCTTTTAGAGTGTGGAGATCACCGAGCAGAGAAGTGACAGCTGCAGAGGCTGCACCAGCTATCGCCACCCCATGGGATATTAGCAGATACGTTAAGGCTGATCTTGTCGGTGGTGATTTCCTGGCTGCCCTCTCTGCAATGTGAGACTCTCTTTGAGATGGTTTTGGGGCTGCACAGGGGAAGCTGTATATTTTGGCAGCGTGGCAGGTACCAATCAAGGTGACGAAGGGTGTCTATGCTGCTAGGCTGAATGGCCAGTGCTTTGGCAGATTGCGGTGGCTGCTCCTCCAGGAGTAGGAGAGAAGACCTCCCTCACAATGCCTATTGGGAGGCTAGTGAGAAGCTCAGTTAAGTGAGTAATAGCTATGATTAATAATCCTGGGGATTTGTTGCTGCAAAAAGTTAGAATTGCTGGGCAGGAGGAGAATAAAGAATCTGTCTGACTTTTGTAATATTTACACCAGTTGAAAAAACCCTCGGCACTAGAAAGAGTCTCAAGGTCCACAGTTGCTCTCAGGTGAGCTTGAGAAGTGAGATGACAGCATGACAGTGAAGATGAGCAATGCAGCATGGTAGCAATCATGATCACACTGGGTGGGCTCTGCTTCCAAATTATCCTCATGGAGACGGCCAAGGGCAAAGGAGGCAAAGGGAAGGGTTCTGACAACTCAGTAATGCGTGTGTGATCCAACCCCACTCACAGGTGAAGATGGCAACAGGTCTTGGAGGACCACTCTGAGCCCTCTCCAGGCTGTTCTCAGGCATACTTCTCTGAGCCTAAATTCAGCTCGAGTGCAGGCGGCTGCCTCACAGTTGAAGTCAATGAAGTTGCACCCACCTACACCGGATCTGAATTGACTCTATGAATAGATATGTACTAGGGTAGGATATTCAAATTCTGTGGTTGCCAAAACTAGACATCTGTGTCAAAGCTTTTGACAAGTGCACTGATATATGTCAGCAAATTGCCTGAGGTACTTGCTAAAAACTACAGTAACTTTCTCATCCTGAAATTCTTCATCTGCACAATGATTAGAAAATGGCTACAAAGGCAAAATGCTAATAACTGATGCCTAAAATTTAACTGTGTGATTGTTAGTTTCACAGAGGAATTGAGACCATAGCTTAAATACCTTCATGCTCTGCTCAGAAATAAATAAATAAGTCAAGGCTCAAATGAATATAGGACCTTCAAGCTGCTGCACATAAGGATCTAATGGTAAATAGTTCTGCAACTCACTAGCTTGTCCTGTTACTGCTCCTGGAAACTCAGGACCACCACAGCCGGTTGCAGGGAGCAACCTCTCTGTGCAAAGGCAGACTGATGGGTCAAACGCCCTACCCTGTTCCCTGGCTTGATAACAAAGTTGGGTACCAGATTGCTGCTCGAGGAATCCATATGCTGACATTCTGCCTCTCTCACTTAAGCCCAGACTGTGCTGCTAGTCCCTGACATTTCTGGACACCACATTCGGGCGAGGAAGAAGCCAAATTGAAAAGAAAATTCTTTTTTTTTTTTTTCTCCTTTTTTTTCCCCATCAAGAGAGCTCAGGGCTCTTCAACAACTTGGAAAGGGCTACAAGCAAATATATTCAGAAAGAAATGCCTACAACAGACCAAGCTCACCTCTATTTTTCAGGGGAAGAGGGGCAGTTGGGATTTCAGGTGCACATGATATATTTTTCTCTTTGAAAAGATATCATTACCCACAAGTACACATCAATAAGTGTGGGCTGTAAGCAGGACAACAAAACAGCCCATATTTATTTTTGATAATTAAGATTTGTTGTCAGTATAATTTTATTTTTTCTCTGGCAAAAACTTTACTTTTCAATTACTCCAAAATGCAATTCGGTTTTTATTTTCTTGTGCATTCACTGATTAAACATTAAAGAAAAATCCGCAGGTATTTTGAGCTACCCTTGAAGAGTTAAAAACATATATAAGTAAAACGGAAAATAAAGAGATAGTCACAGGAAATAATTAAATACAGAAGAATATGTTATAAACAACAGAGATAAGGCAGTGCTTCAACAGAGATAAGACAGTGCTTCAAAAAATGTCAGGAACAAAAGCCAGCTTTCCTAAGAATATGAACACAGCTGGAAAAAATCAGTTAGAATGTCTTTAACAATCCCGAAGAGAGCAGATTACCCTGGTGCATTGCAGTCATGACATGGCTGTATCAGTTTCAAATAATGGTATCTTTACACAGCACTGACAGTATTTGAGACCAGCTTTTTTGGAGCTACATTGCACAGGATAGCCATATTCCAGGATTTGCTGTAGCTCAAGCTATGTTCCTTTGATGGCTGCAAGATTTAGTTCAGTAATTTTATGCAGTTGGCAAATATGCAGAGATGGTATAATTTAACATTTATGAATTGCCAATTTCCTCATATAAATACTGTAAGTAATGCTGTAATCATCAAATTATCTAAAGAAAGTAAATTGTAATTTGGGATGCTGCTTATTTGTTAAAATGATTTATAAACAAACATAAGCACATTTACTTAAGAAATCCAATCCAGTGACTCAACCAAAAAAAAAAAAAAAAAGCCTTGCACAGGTGTTCATGTGATTGTGATACATTAGAAAATTTCATTGTGTTCAATGGACCTCAAATTCACCCTTCCTCTTGAAAACAAACTACTGAGCTCTTTGATGGAGAGGTGCCAAAGAGCTATCTCTGGAGTCAGAGGTAAAACATAGTCATCAGCCACACATATAAACACCAGCTATAACCTGCTTGGCTGGCTTGACTTATATACTGAGTTTCACTGAAGCCTGTGGCCTAAATTCAATACAACCTAAATTCAGCACCCCAGAAAGCATGACCTGGCCCACTGAAAACACTCCCATCAAGTAGGTTGCATTCACTGCAATGGAAAAAAAAAAAAGAAAAAAGAAGAAGCTTTAACTCCCTCCCTCCCTCCCTCTTGCTTTTAGAGGAGAGCACCTCCTCCTTCCTAGTTCGGTGCTGGGGCTGCTCAAAAGCTTTCAAGAAGATGGCAAAGATTGGCCAGTGAAATAGCGATAAGCATCATAAGCTCAAGTCCACTTACAGGAAGGGAAGCGTCTGCATTTGAAAGGAATAGTGCGAGGAGAAACCTATTGCTCCCTACCCAACACTCTGACATGAAGCACTTCAACACTGGATCTAGCTCGCAATTTTAAGCTAGATCAACAAGCAGAAAAAAACTCAAAATTTCTTCAAGCCCAAGATGAACAGGCAAAACAATCAATGTAAATTGCCCAGGCTACAGAAATCATATGCATATAAGTGCCAAATGTACGCAATAAGTTGAAATATACTTAACAGCAAATGTAATGAACAATGTATATAGATGTATAGAAATAACAGTTTCCTAGGTCAGCAGAAATCACTTGATCTAAAATGACAAGCTAAGAATTTTAGTGAACTGCACTTAAACTTTTTTTTTTTTGGAATATATAAAAGCTTTTCTTGGAGAAATATTCTCAAGGATCCACATCTCATTTTTGACATGATCTCAGAAAAGGAGCACTAGAAATTTGACTTCTGTTTCATCACTTGCACTGCATTCATCACTATAGTACCAGAACACCTTCCAGTAGGGCAGTAATCACAGACCAGTATCTGTCACATGTGCGTTCCCTCACCTCCTCCCTAGGGGGGCAATTGTGTGAAGCACAGTGTTTTTCTTTAACTTTTTCTTTTTATAATGCAAGTATATACACACACACACTCACACATATGCCCTGCTATGGGAATTTATGTTGCGGAAGCTGAGGTGAAAGACTTGCACTGATGTTGAAGATGACAAACTCTGTGCATCCCTGTGCAAGTGCATTACAAGCCCATGCAGAGATTTCACTTTATCCTTTGTGCAGACATATGTAAAGTCATTCCCACTCTTGCTGATTTACTCCAAGTACCTCTTGCATAGAGCATCGGATGGGGGCTGAGTCATTTACATTACAAAAGATGGAGCACCTGGTGACAGCCATGTTAGAGCTGTCCGCGAGTACTGTTGCAAGCCTAAGTTTAACTGTTTTTAATTAACAAACATACTAATTTATGTATTGAATTCTTGAAACTATATCCTTACCAAAAAGGATTTATCAACATTCTTCCAGGGAAACTCTCTTCCGACAGAAAACTGGCTTTCTGACCAAAGTTAATTCTTTTTACAAAAAGTGTCTACTTTCTAAGGAAATCTTGCTTGCTTGTAGGAAAAAAAAAAAACAACTATGAAAACTTTTTGAAGACTATTCTTTGAAAAGTTCTAGTCATAGGCATAAACTTAGCTCCTTTTCACACATCTTGACAATGTTTAGATCTGTTGACAGTGTTGTTATCAAGAAATGCCGAGGGGACACGGACAGAAATCTGTTTCGTGTAGCTCATTTAAGTTAATACCTTCTCCTACCGTTTGCTATCCCAACACAGCCAGCATGTCCAGAAATAGATGGAAACAACAGCATGCAAAGGGTGGCTGGTGATAAATCCATCAAAATTATAACTCAGGGTTCAAAAACCTTGACAGCAGGAGGAATCCAGATTTGAATCTGACAGCAAAATGAAAAGAGCAAAATTCTCATTATAAGTTCTTCCATGGGGATTTGCGGGAGTTAATCTTTGAAAATTGTATCACAACTAGGTGGCAAATTACTGCTACTGCTCTCATTGCTCCCACGAGACCAACAACACCCTGATCCAGCAGCTCAAGGGCAGGAGGAGCATCAGGAGAATACCTGAGTACTGAGGGTGTAGCTACCTGGAAAATGATTCTGATCTTCTCCAGGGTCTAAACAGTCTCAAAAATTTCCAACTTCAGACCTCAAATTCATTGCAAGACTACTTTGATTAAATCAGCAACTACCTGCTCACGTTCTTCTAATACTATAGCACCTCAGGCAGCCCTTTTTTTTACACTTTTCCACTATTTCATATCTAATAGTCTGTTTTCAGCTTTGTTTCTTTTTTTTTTCCAGTTTAAAATTTTACCTTTTCCTGTCTTCTATCTTGCTGCATGTCCGTTCTGAGACTCCACTCTTGTGGGAAGTTTAGGCAATTGTCCCCTCTAACTCCAAAGGCCAGGCACACAGCCAGGACACCTTCTGTCCAGAAGACAGAGCTCTAATAAAAAAACAACTGGAGCCAGGCCTCCTGGCACAAAATAAACAGTTGAAACTAGCCCCAAATGTCTCTCTTCTTTAGGCCCCTTATCAGCTCTCCTCTCAGCACTTCCTCCATGAGGTGTGTCAACTCCCATCAACTGTTCACCTTTGGGGCTGATTTAATTTGCAGGGTCTCATTAACTCTTCCCCTACCACTACATTGCTAGTCCTTCCCAAATAAGCTTCAAACTTCTAGGTGATCTAAACATGAAGCTGTTATGACAAACTCCACCCCGGAGCTGTAAGCAATCTCTTCAGATGTGTTATGACAATGAGTGCCTCAAATGCAAAGATCAAGAATCAAGAATGGATTTGCTGTTGTACAGCTGTCCAGGTTGGAGAACAGGCTGGCATCTGTGCTAGGCCTCTGCCGTGGAGCACACTTCAGTGTTGTGTCCTACTGGTGGTTTGCTAAGATATATTGTGTACATTGTGCTGCTGAAGCCAGTCCAAAGTGACAGAAACCTGTTTAAATACGGCCAGTCAACTTTTGTAAACACCAAGCAGAAATGGTGGAAGACAATACTAAAAAATGATGTTATGTGAAACCTTTCTGAGCAAAATCCACAAACATTTGTAGTAATAAAGCTACTCAAACACAGCTTCAACCAACATGTTATGCTAGAGAAGTTGCCCATCACAGACATCGGGAGGTCACATGTAGTACAGAGCAACTAAGGGCTTACCTGTCATCTGTTTATGCCTACCAGTTGAGTTTGTTTTACCTTTCACTAGAACCAGTATATGGAGGTCCAGCAAAGTGAAAATTCATTCTTGTGGGACACAGGCACGCTTCATTACTTTTGGAAGGAACCTTGCAGGGGCTCTAGAACTCGAAGTGAGGTACCTACAATGAGTTTCTTCAGTTCCACTTGCTGACTATATTTGAAGGTGAAAGGAAAGCTTTCTTTCCTGAAAAAGGCATTTCCTGTGCTGGCCATGAGCAGCACCTTCAAATTCACCACCTTCTCATAAACCAGCGAGCAGCAGATACATTATCTGATATTTTCAGTAGAGTCTCTTTAAGTTACACTGAAAATTGCATTTGAGTAAATGTATCAAACTCCAGGAATGCAGCTAGGGAAGTGAAGACATCAGTTCTGCATTTTTTTTTCATCTGCACTCCTGTCAGCGTGAATGCTGAAATCTCTGGGGGTAAAAGTCTGGAGTATTTCACCATCATTGCCAACAAGGTATCAGTAAACTCCATTATGAACCCTTTGGGGCCCGGTAAATGAACAAAAATGTATGTTAGCCTTGGCTCTGTTTTCTATTGTTAGATGAATGAATTAAATCAAACGTGTCTGATCTGAGGGACCGCTTGGGTTTTAAAGTTTGAAGGGATGATAAATGAAGTGTAGCTTTCCCTTCTCTCTTCTCGGAGTTTTTGACGAGCCCAGTAGCCTGCTGAGAGAAACACAAGGAACAGCCATACACTGGGTTTGCAGTGTCTTCTGCCTCGATGTTTGCGACAAAAGCTGTATCCAGTGCTTCACCTCTAAGAAGGAGGTATTCACCTCCTTCTGGTGGCCTGGCAACCTGGCATTCATGCTAATGTCTTTAGTGGGAAAGGTAATATAATATTCCTCGACCAGCTGTATCAAATAATTTCCAAGCCTTAGCATCTATCTTTTTAAACACATATTCAAGGTCTGCCTGATACAGGCACCTCAGTGGTATTCTTTCACTGAATATCCGTATGAAAGAGCCTCTCCCTCTACATGAGCACAGGGGAGCCTGCAGAGACAATCTTTCCAACTTTGTCAGCTAATTAAGCTCCCTAATTGTGGTTTCTCATATATTCTCTCCTACCAGACACTTTTCTTGAATGTGGCTGGCTTTATCAATGACATGTTTGGAAAGACATTCTGCCCTTCAGACAAACTCCTGCAACAACTTCTAAAGAGGAGTCTGCCCCATATGCCAGTACACAAGGAGAGCAGGGGAAGACAAGCAGCAGTGATTTTGAAGACAGCAAGGTCTAGCAAATCTGAAACTGGTCAGGAATGCTGGAAGCCTGGATTTTCATCCAAATCTGGCACTGACTGTTGTGTGACTGACCTTACGAAAGTATTTTTACCTCTCATTAGCTCCTTTTCTCTCCCACTCATTTTCTATCATATTTTCAAGTTATAGGACCTTCCAGATAGGAGCTGTCATTCTTTATATACCGTGAACCAGGAGATGCAAGCTGGTCATTAGTCATTTAAATCATAAACACAGCAATTTGCTTCCTTGGTACCTGCATGCAATTTCAGGATGCTTTACCAATAATGGAATCTCTTTTACAGAGCAATTAACTGACAGGAGACATTCAAGTGACTAGCCTTAACCCATAAAAATCAGTGGTAAGCTTTCGGCTTGAACTCTTGACTCCTAATCCCTTGATATATTCCTTGTTCTCTTTGCATGAAGTCTGCTGAGCTGGAATAACTCTACTCTTTCCAAAGATATACATCCAAAGCTCTTGATAAAAAATCCTTTACACTTATATAACAAATGCACAAATGTATTTTAGCTCAGAAGTATTACGGATACAGAGTTGTCTTTACATGTCACAATCACATTTTTCTTACCCATGCTTTTACCATGTGTTGTAAGCATATGGCATGTTGGCAATGCATGACAAGAATGCACAAAGAAGTATGGTGTCAAAAAAAACCCTACCAGCAAGTTTGAGAAACTGCCTATTACTCTATTTGTTCTTGACTTAAGTCAGGCACCTTCTACAGTACCCATCTTCTTGTAAGTCTTTCTGTTCTTCTGTAAGACGCTTTTATATTCTTACATAAAAAAAGGAAAAAAAAAAAAAAAGAAACATGAAATTCCGCAAGGGACTTGATATCCTTGTCTCCTGCTGACAATAAAGGTTAAATCATGAGCTGGTGTACACTAGTGGGGAATGTAGGCCATTTACTCTATTAGGATTCCCTAATGGGCACAGGAATCCTGATTTTGATTCCCAGCATGTGCAAGTAAAGCTCTGATTCTACTATTTGTTCACTGATTAGTATCTTCTCTCTTCATTAGTCAACTGGTGAAACAGAGAATTGAAATGTGACATAGCCTATACTAGCACATTAAATAGCGCAAAATAATATTTGCAAATCCTGGAAGCCTAAGCTTAAATTTTCGGGACAGTCTATAGCCCAGGTTTGACTGGAGCCAGCTAGCACTGCCCCAGACCATTCCTGGACAAGGTTTAAGTATTAATGATGTGGATGTAGGCTTTACTGTGCCACATGGCCATGGAGGCCAGAGAATATTCCTAGACATGTTTATTTTACTACTACAGATATGGCGAAAAAAGACAAGACAAATGTCCTTGTCCCCATTTGTAGCAAAAAGTCACAGTTCTCCAGCTGAACCTTAAATGTTCCTTCTAGCCAAGCATGTTCTGCCTCCAAACTTTTGACAGCGGTAGGAATTCAACTGCAGTGAGAACCAGCCAGCAGACAGGATGATGCTACCTCACACTCACTCCCCAGCCAAATCCTGGGTAAATCCTATTTAAAGCAATTGAGAAATGTGCTCTGAAATGTAAGAATCTGAAGGAAGCCTGGAACAATCACTTTTTTTAAAAAAAAAAAGATGCTTTCCAATATCATCCAAATGGCTACTTGTTATATACCAAAAATTCCTCCTTGCCATGAAGGATACTAGAATCAGTCTGTAAGAATACCAAGGAATGGGTAGGTCACTGTGTGGAGTGAGTGATTTTAGTGCTTAACACCAAAACTGACTCTCAAGTAAAGGGATGGGGGTGGCAAAAGGAGTAAGCTGGTATCAAAATACCATGCCTGCAGGTATTAAGTAAACCAAAGTGTCTCTCTGAAAACACTGAAAGTGTGTAAGAAGCAAATGGACAGATAAATTAATATGTGCTTTTGAAGACTACATACATAGCCAATGCTAAGCTATATGTCCTAATGGGCCAGAAAGAGAAAAAGGAATGATAATTCATGGCACAAACCATTCACAGTTGCAAAACACAGTTGCCGGTGTGAGGATCATTTTAGTAAAAGTCTGATAAATAACAAGACTCATAACAAGCCTACCTGGTGTTATTGGACAAATCTATAGCCTCACTGAAAAATAGGCAATACTAAAAATGCACATAACGGTAGTAATGTTGAATACCCACAGTCCTTCTCATCTTGAAGGTACGCTACAGGCATTAAGTAATTCTTACCACATCCCACAAACATAAGCACAAGTGATAAAGCTGTGATATAATGTATGAACCATTTATGACCTGTATTCTCTACTTCACAGCACCTCAGGCTATGTCCAAATGGTCAGTCACACATTCAGAGTACCAGATTTTTCGTAATTATTATAAATTACACATACTAGTTCTCAAGTAATCCCTTCTTAAAAGAAATACAAATTCAGATAACCACATGCATAAAGATGAATATATCAACTGATTCCATTTAGGGGATGCAGAGTCACTCCATTTTCTTCTCTTACAGAAAATTAGAAGACACAATTTTTTCTATTTTCCCCTGCTTCCTAATGAACTTACAGTACACACTTTTAAAAATCCAAACGTTATGTTTCAAAACATGAAATACTGGACAAACGAAACTCTTAAAAAGTTAATTTCATTAAGTGAATAGGAAAATATAGTCATTAGTAGTGATTAAGTGAAATTTTTAATTAGCTAGAAAATAAAAGGAAAATCTTTTGGTAGGCATAGGCCGGCAATGAGTTAACATTGAAAGAGTTGATTAGGAAACTCTCATTTCTGATCCGCAAGTGGAATCTTTGCTCCAAAATTATTTTCTCCATGGTTGCCCAAAACGCTCCTGTTGCCATCAGTCCATGAACTGGGAGCAGAGCAGAGGAGCTGCACTCCAACCTGCTAGTCTGACAAAGATCATTGCTCTGCAAGGAGCATCTCTCGCCCTCTTCAACCCTGGTACACATCGGTGGTTTAACTCCATGGTGTGTAAAATGGACAACTCGTGCATATGTGTGTGTGTGTGTATGTGTGAGAGAGCAAAGGAGAATGGAAGGGGGAGTCCTGGATTCATAGGGTGTAGCTGGGGAAAGAAAATGAGAAATCAAGTCCCTGGGCTCACTTCCATCTTGGTGTGGGCTGGCTCTATCAGCCTCAGCTTTAGAGCTGGGAATTTTATTTCTCTGACTGGGAAATTCCCTACAAATGCAGTTTGGAAGCCTTGAAAACACAGTCTTGTTGAAGTTGGCAAAGAGTTCGGCCTGATAACAAATTTGGTTTGGGGTTTTTGGTTTTTTCTTTTTTTTTTCTGAAAAGACAAAATTATTGTTTCAGATTGGCATTATGAAACATTTTGATGTTTCTTTTTAACTGATATTTTAATTTCAAAGTAACCTGATGTGGGAATTTTAAAGTTTTGGAAATGTTACCGAGTCCCACTATAAAAGTGGTAAAATTAACATCAAAATAAATATTTAGTCAGTGCTTATTATTCTAGCCATCAAAACTAAATATTACTGTAAGATGGTGAAATAGATCATAAATAAACTATAAAAGAAAGTTTTCTTCTTATCCACAGACTGTATGCTACAAACACTGCAGATTAATTTAGCAATATAAAAATTCAACGCAAAAGCAGCAGTGTTGCGAGAGCCTTCAAATCATTGATCTGCATGTGGCAATGTGATCTTTTAGAGGAGTGACAAATGGATATAGCAGCAGTCTGTGCACATGTGGACTTTTCTTGAAGCCACCAAAATCAGTGGAATTGCTGCATGCAAATTAACAGCAGCAGAAGCATGGGTTTGGGCAGACATAGTAGAAATAAAGGCTCTGTTTAAGAGTTTCAAAAGATGTTGACCAAAGCCTATAATTAACCTATAATAATCACAACAATTAGAAACAATAAATTCTAATAAATTTTCTTAATTAAAACCTAATTTCTTCCTACACAGACTAAGCACAAGATTTCAATTAGTTCTATATGAAATGACTGTATTATTATGTTGTTAAGATCATCCGGGGCAAAAAGACTGACACAGATGCTAAATTTCTTAAAATGACCCAGCTTTTAAATAATTTGAACTTGCAAACTAATGAAAGGAAAGTCTTTGGAACGTCCTCAATAAAGGAAAGATGAGAAGTTTGGAGTGGATACGCTGCATTGCTCAGGAAAAAAAAAAGGAAAAAGCTGAAACCTCTGTATAAGCCAAATAGGAACAGGTTGGAACACAGTGTCACCCTGGTGCTGTAACCATTATTTTACAGTCTTGTAGGAGCCACAGATCTGCCAGCCAGTCAGATGCCTAGACGCCTAACAGAGATCTGGTGACTGAGTGTAATTCTCACTGGAATGGGTTTTGAGGTATCTGTGATTGACTAGCATGCCCAGCACTCATCTAAGAGGGTCAATGCAAAACGAAGAAAGACCAGTGTGATAGAAAAAAAATGCAGGGGGAAGAATGCTTTCTAACTCACTCTGTTTATATACTTTGAGGGTTGAGTTCACCTGCACCGAGTGAGTGTGATTTAACATTCCTGAAACAGGTCGTAGGTTGATAACTTTCCTATTGTAAAAGAGATGCACTGAATTGCATAGATGCATTGAATCTAGGTAGCACCTAGAGATGACAGCTTCAATCCAATAGGAGGAATGCAGAGATATCCTACTCCTGTGCCAGAATAGTCAATACTCAGTTGTTTAGAGCACTTACCAGGGTGATGTTGGGCTTGAATCCCATTAGGCTGCAGAGGGAATTAAATTCGGTTGCCGCAGGTTGAGGACTGTGATCTGCTGCATAAAACCCAACAGCAGCAGCATTTCAGAAGGGAAAAGCCACAACAGCTTCTTGTGGAAGGTCCAAAAGGTATTTGTGAGGCACGTTCATAACACCTTCTGGTAGAAGATGCGAAAGAGCCTGAAAGGATAGAGGTCAGCGGTTCCTAGATCCTGCTGTGTTTAATTCATCTGGAAATAGGCAGTGGCTTGTTCAGATACGTGGCACGGGGTGAGAGTACAATTTGAGGCTCAGGAGCATCTCAGAGGCCAACAGAGTGCACAGAGGCTAACAGGTCCAGGACCTCTGCACCGCAATTCTGGATTGCTGTGTGGACCTTCCATATCAACCCTGCTTTAGGCACCCCATTTCTTTACTAGTTTATCTTTCAATCAGCAGCCGTGGAACATATTTTATAAGGTGTTTATTGGTTCTGAGTGAAATGGCTTGTGCACTACTGTCACGCAGCCTTTTGCACCTAGCTGTAAGCCCTGTAGAGACCTAATAGACTATGGCTGAAGTGCTTGATTTAGAGAAAAAAAAAAAAAAAAAAGAGGGAGGTAACACAAAGCCTGGTAAGTGGTCTAGTGGTCTAATTGCATTTTAAAATGCCCATCCACACCTCAAAAGAAACTCCTGCTAAAATAACTGTGCTGGTATGAAATCCAGCCATTAGATTCCATTTGCAAATGGTTGTAAAAATGGGGTAAAAAGTGTAAATGAAGCTGAAATGCAACACAATTAAGCAAGTATGTTCTAGAGATCTCCTTTCATTTACTTTTTTTTTTTTAAATCTAAGGGGAAAAAAATAACAAGATTACTGCTGTTGGTACATTATTTCTGCTTAACACACAAGATCAGTAATTAAATATATTTCTGCTGGTCTTGTGGCCATATGCCTGCAATATGTAAAAATATATTTGCTTCCTTTTTTTAAAAAAAATCCTTTTGTTCCCAGTACTGCCTGCCTGTCAGAGTGAACCCTCCAGATTCCTGTGTGCTGGTATCCATGGGCTCTTTCTTGCCAAGCTGCCAGTCTGGAGCGTCACACCTTACTGCCTTTAAAGATTGCCCTGCAGAGATAGAGGAAAATGGCAATTTTTACATGATGCAGTCTGGCGGCCCAGGAGATTTGAAGTCAGAACTGGTGCCAAGATTTACCCAGGAGAGCAAGCAGAGGCAAAACAGAGAACCTGGGCCAAAGGAAAAAAAATAAAAAAATAAAAAAAGGAAAAAAAATAAAGCAAAGGAAGCAGGGAGTGAAAGGGAGGAGAGCGTGGCAGTGTCAAAGCGGGCTCTCTCGTAAAGGGTGGAACCCAGGGCTACGCAGTGGACACTACCTGCTGTTTGCACGTGTTTATTAAGAGGGTCAGGGTCCGAAAGAAAGTCAAAGGGAAGAGGTCGGCTTTTTTTGCATGCCCCAAATTGTAGTAGATTGCAGAATGTAAATGAGACAATTATTACACCAATGCTCATCAAGCTGTGCTGGAAAGACTTCAATAGCCTGATGAATATGCATGCAAATTTGTTAATTAAGTTAATTATTCTGCTGAAAATTCATTTGTCTTCCAAGGACATTTTCCCAATGATTTTAACATGCTTGTGCCATTAGTCATGCTCCATGCTATTTAACATTACTTTTTGTCCACTTTTTCTTTTTTTTCCTTCTTTCTTTCTCACTTCTCCATTCTATCCATTTTTTGTTTGTTTGTTTTTTTACTAAAGCTTTGAAACCAGATGATTGGTTCCCTTAACTCACCCCTGCAACGCTGAAAGATGCGAACAGCCAGCTCCAGAGGAATGCCCTGAAACAGAAAATTTCACTGGAATATTTGCTTTGTTTACTACAAAAAAAAGTCCCCAAAATGTCACATCGTGCAAGAGGGGCGCGATGGGAAGGGGTGTGGGTGAGCACGCTAGCTGGAGACGTTATTGCTGGGGTCTGAATGAGTCCGCGTGGGGATCTGGAAGGAGAAACCTGTCCCCGCTGCAGGCTACGTCTTCGCTCGTGGCCGGCGTCGCTTGGCCCAAGGAGCCACCTTGCTCCGGGAGGCGCGATCCTCTCGCGCTTCCCTTCGCTCTGCCTGCGCAGCGATACGCAGAAACATACGCGCTCGAAGAGGAACAGGAACCCAGGCGCTTCTCTGGCACCACCAGGGCCAAAACCCGTTGCCATGGCAACAGAAGGGCCTACGGAGTTTAAAAATCATGCCTAAATGGCAAAATGAGACACTTTAAAGAAACAGAAGGTTTTTTGTTTTCTCTCTCTCCGTGAAAGAAAAACACGGCATTGTTACAACTTTGCATGATTACGCTTTCAGAAAACGGAACCTTCTGCTACCCCCTCTCAAATCGCCTTCATTTGAAAATGCACTCATGCACATGTCAGAGTGCACGAGGACTGTTTTACACTTCTAACTATGCTTTTCCTCTTGCTCCACACCACGGAGCTCTTCGTGCCTCTGAAGTGAAGTGAAGAAGTTCACTTCTTTTTCTGTTCCATGGCACATGAGAAATGAATAATTTGCTTCTTTCTAGCAAACAGGAAGAAAAGTTCCCAGGATGACCGTGGGAGGCTTTGAGCCTTCCTATGGCAAGACATGGACCAGGAGAAGCTTAATAGAAAGGGGATTATAAAGAAGGGAAAATTGCAGATAATGGGATTTAAGAAAATTAATTGGCGAGATTCTCTTTTGTGCAGTCCTTATATGTTACACAGTCTGAATGGCACTGTAGTGTCACATAGATCGTAAACCAATTAGGATGATATTTTAAACCCTGTAATTTCTGTAATTCCATCTGCTTTAGATGGTTTAATTAGTGAAAGTTACAAAAGCCAAATATATTTGAATATTTTGAATTCAAGCCCAAAGGCAAGAAATAAGAGTTACCAAAAACACTTGATGTGAATGTGGACATATTGCACTAGGTTATGGAAAAAAAAAAGGGGGGGGAGAGGAAGATCTTTTGTTTTCTTTTCTTTAATGAAAGATGGTTAAACAATGCTAGCGGTGAAATCCCCAGGTCACTCAATAGCAAAATTGCTGTGGACTCCAGTGTGGTAGGAATTCAACCCAAAAGAAAACAACCTTTAAGTACTGAGCTATTTTTCTAGCATACATAAAACTCCTCTCTTAGATATGTAGATCCAGTCCTGCTCCTTCTGAAATCAAATGAAAACTCCTCAGTGAGGACTCAGTTAGAATCCTTCATTGGTGGTGTCTAGTTGGGGAACTCTGCCATGCCCCTCACTTTAATGTTGTAGAGCTTACGACTGCTCAATGTGTATAGCCTTACATTTCCAGAAGCTCCATCCTGAAGCAATTCCCCCAGCTGCTTCGTATCTTTCACCTTTGCCCAGTGAACGGGTGAATACTTTGCCTAAAAACTAGTTCTCTGGGTGATCATACATAGTTTATACCCGTTCCCATTTGTTAGAGTTTACAGCAGATTTTGTAGTGAGAAATTAAAACCCACCATTTCCTGGTGTAATTCCAAATAACAGACAGAAAACATAACAACCTGGAAAGCCTTAGTTCTGATTTCTTCACTCATGCAAATGATACAAGACACTACATGGAAGAGGGTTACACAAACAGTACATGAAACCACTTTAACACATTGAAAATAACAATAATCTCTCTTTTTCTTTTCAACAGAAAATTATCAGACGTCAGGAACAAAAAATCAAAACTTAAAGATGTCAGGAACAAATTAAATGAGTAGCACTGCACCGTACATGTTTAGCTCTGGTATTTCTTCTGCACAGCAGCTGTGCATTATTATGGACCACAGATAGCTTCACTCACCAATGACTGACAGCAGCATACTGAAGACAGGGTGTATGATATTGCAACGTCTGTCACCCTCTGATTGAGACACCGTAGGTGTCCAGGGCTGTCCTTATGCACTTCAATAGGTTTCTGAAATATTCCAAGGTAGAACTGTTACTCATAAAAAAAAGTGTTTCGTTTTGTTTTTTCCCTGCTTAACAGGAACATAATAAAAGTTAGTTATTAATTCATTGTACCTCCTACAGTTTGAACAAACCACTTTTGTTCTAGCTGTTATAATAAATGTCAAGTTAATGAAAATATCTAACATAACAATGATTGTCAAACAGCGATGATGAAACAGTAAAATTAAAGAGAAATAACAGTTATATAGCAGTATTCAACAAATAAGGGGAAATTTAGAGTACATATCATTATAGGACAACAGCCCCTGCTGGCACTAAATACATCCCTTTTCTATAACTACTAGGACAGGGTTTACTAATAAAATTAGGCACATACTACTTTTTCGCATATTTGGGTCTGCATTCATTTACAACACGGTACCTCCAGTTAATAGGAGAAGGAGGAGAACTTCCCATCCAAAACCTGCACTGTTGGCTTCAACTGAAGTCATGGCAGAAGCAGCTCCAAAGATGAAAGATGTCTTCTGCTCTTGGGATTAGCCATCCATTTGACCCTTGCTCTGCATAAAGTAGGCAACCAGTTTGCTTTTCTTTCCACAACCAAAAAAATGGCATCTAAAGGCACCTCTGACAGCTGGTAACTGTCACTGCAGGGTGTTTTGAAGCTACACCTGCTCCACAGCCCCCTGCTGAGTGGTGGACTGAGTTTAAAGTTGCTGAGAGCAATTGAATCTGTCAGTAATGGGTCCTCTTCACACCAAGAGCCTTAGCAACACTCGTGTGGACAACAGTTTGGACAACCACCACCAAAGTCCGGGAGTATCAGTAGTTCAGGTGATCCCTTGGGAGAGAGGTAGCAAATGTCCTACACTCTACTAAATGAAAAAAATAGAGTGAATCAGAGACACAGCATTGGTATTGACTGAAAAAAAAAGAAATCTGAGCCATTATTGCTCAGTAGATGAGTACTTCCTTTTGTGCGCAGCTCCGGCTCCTGTGCCTTCATCTCATTTTATTTGCTCTTTCAGACCTCATCAACACTTTTCAGGGTTAACTCTCTGCCTGCTCTTTGCACTCCATGACTCTACTGCAACAGTCTCAAGGATTTAATCACACACACAGTTAAATTCAGGAACAACTGAAGATGCAGATAAACATTTATTTTAGGACAAAGCTGAGGTAAAATAAAATAAAAATCCAGAACCAGGGGCAAACAGGAAAGAAAGTTAAATACTTACTCAGTGTTACTACAGCTCAACACTACTCTCCCATAAGGGTTAAAATTCCCTCCACAAGTATGTAATACAGGAAAAATCCAGCCCAGATCTCCCCACAGGCATAGCCAGCGGAATTAGAGGTCAACGAGATGCCTAATGCTCAGTGCTAGGGAGCCAATCTGTCATCTTCTGCGTGAGGATCGTAGGCGGCTCTGCACTGGCTGCTTCCCTGCTGTCCAGAGACCCAAGGGCTCAGCTGTCAGTCAGCTCCCACAGGCAAGGAGGCACATAGCAGCTCAGAGAGGCAAAAAGGCATCTCCCTACCCACTACAGGCAACAGCTCCAGCCTTGCTTCCATTCCACCTGCTGGAAAGCAAATCCAACAATCAACCCTCTACAAACTTTTGTTTCTGTTTTGATATTAGCAGCATGTATTTTCTGTGGCCTTCAAGCTCGTCACAGGGGAGCTCTTTTTCCTCCAAAATAGGTTTAGTTCACATGTCTGGCCCATCTCAAATTACAAGCCAACTCTGCACACCTGCAGCTGGATGTCCAAAGACTCCTTGGGTTTTTAACTGGCACCTGAAGGCGATTTGTGCCTCCTGGGCAAGGACAATAGAAGTATAATCACCATGTGAGGAGATGACATTGAGCATCTAAAACAATGAACCAAGAACAATTCACTGTCCTAAATGAATCTACTATTGACGTTCAACAACATCTTTAAGTGGAGGATGCCTCCTTGCATCTTATTGCTGCATTGTCCTAACTTAGCCAGCTTCTTTCTCCCTCCAAAAGCCCCACCAAAGTTGCACTCAACTTCTACATGCAGCTGACCTATGGCTATAGTGGCACTGTAATGTTTCTTGCTGCATTCACCCTCAGAAAAATGCTATATGTATCCTCAGGATATTTTCCTTGTGCTCTTGCCAGCTCTGCTGCCATTTCTGCAGTTGTCCTGCCCCTACCACTGCTAAACGCAGCTGTGAAACACAGTAGTAATAATACCTAAGAGGCAACATGTTCTTGAGTCTGCTCCTTCAGTTACAAAAGAAACTTGCAGAGAATTGACTCAGCAAATATTGCAGCCATTCGTTTTCATATTTTTTTTACCCAACGGACAGCATATTATGAAAAAAAAAAAAAGAGAGAGAGAGAGAAAAGAAAATGGCAAATACTTGTCTGTGAATTAGTCATGGAAGATTTTGGCTATTCTGAGACTGGCAAAGCTACAGAACTATACCTAATCCTATTACAGTATTAAAATTAACATTGTAGCCCACTCTTATTCTGTTCACTAGGGCATTCATTGTATACCCTCTGTAGAAAATATTGCATTAAATTCATAAACTGTACTGTTCATGAGCATTTTAGGCGCAAACACCCTTTGGGATTATGATCTGAAATGCCCTAGCGGTTCAAAAAACAAACAGTTCTTGTGTTAGACGTCCATCCAGAACAGGAGCAGAACTTTGCTCCTGAGGCATCAATGCTATAGTTGTGATCAAACAAAAACTTGGCATTTCTGACTACATTTGCCAATGGTTGCTATCTTCCTTTTTCACTCATCTCCCATATTAAGGCCAACTCCATTCTATAGACTTCTGACAGCACAGCTGTGTTGGTCAGAGGTGCGATGAGATGTGTTCCCTGACAGCGCAAGCTGTAACCACACTCTGGCACGTTATTTTTCTCCAGTTATCATTAACACTTACAGTGAATAAACCTCCTAATGCAGATTGCAGCAAATCCCCATTTGTCTTCTGTTCTCTTAGGCGGAGAAACACAATATGTGTCTACGCTGCAGTCACAACAGAGACGGCGAGTTCTGCCCACAGTCCAGGCTAGTTTTAAACCAGCAGCCGTGTGGAGGCAGAACTCCCCTACAAACAAGAGAGTCGAGCTCCAGAAACACAGAGAGCAGCCAGCCGGGGTACGCAGTGATCACAGCAGTGACTGCAGGGTAGACATGCTCAGGTGTGTCACGAGCCTCATGATAAAATCACCGACATCATTCGCTGAAGATGCTCTTGTGATTTTCCTGCCAATTAAGAGATATTTGGGGATTCTCTTGAAATCCCAATACTTTAGAATCATCTACTTATGTCAGCATTTTCACCTTGCAGTTTGTGAAAAGGAAAGCAAATTCAAGTCTTTAGGCAGGAAAAAAGCCAGCAAGTGAGACCTCCCTCCTCAGAAAACAAAAAGGCAAGTAAAAAGACAGGTGCCTTGGGTTTTTTTTTTTTTTTTTTGAGGGCAGGACACATGAGGTATTGCTCATCGTGTTTTGATTTTTTCCGTGCTAGTTACAGAACTTCATCTGCCGGTCTTGGCAGTGAATGCCAGCGGAAGAATGAGATGCTTTGTGCTTGCAGTGATGTTCACATAGTTTTCCATACATTAGAAATTTCAAGAAATGCTTTTCTCTGAGAGACCAATAAACCACTAGATCAACAATTTAGACTGCAGGGTTTTTTATGTTTACTTCAGTGGCAGAGCATTTTAAACTAACACATGCTGAGTGAACATCAGGTTCTTATCCTATGACTCCTCGTCTTGATATAACTCCATTAGTGAGTTAAAAGAAACAGGAACCCAATGCACTTGAGTTCATGTGATACAGAAACAACAAACATAATTTTCAAACTGAAAGCTTCCTGCTCAGCTCATGGAAGAACTGTCTGCATGCCCCAAGTGCTAGCGGGCGGCAGCACGTGGAGGTAGGGAAGGCTGACCCTCCAAAGGCGACAGACAACCAACCAACAGGGATGTACTGAGATTGTGCGGGTCACTGCAGAACACAACAGCACTTGCAAATGATCACAGTACTAGAAAAACACAAGAGCAAAAATTAAGACTCTGCGCTTCGAGATTTATGATATATATGAAATACGAATATATGAAATATGGCATATTTTCCAATGAAATTATGGATCAAAATCTCCATGACCAGAACATCGCTACTGACTTTAAATGGCTCTCATAACCTTGCCTTTAAAGAGGAAGAGGGAAAAAGAGAGAGTCTCAGAATATGCTACAGCTGACATGGACAAATAATGTAATGCCAGTTAAAGGCAATAATACATTGGCAGGAATTTGTTCTCATTATTCTATTTTACATGCCATAATGTGTATTATGCCATTTAAGCTTTCTTGCAATGACTCAGAAAAACACAGATTTTTTTTTTAAGTAAGTAGGGCACAGTAATTTCAGCTTTTCTTCTCTTCCTTCCTCTCTTCATTTCCTCCTGCTCTGCCCTCCCCATTCCCTGTTTGCAGTTTCAACTGTATTTACTGATCATCAGCAAATGTGTAAACCATGTAGTCAGGATGGTTAACATTCTGTTTAGCCAAGATCTTCAACCTTGAGCTTGCAAATGTTGCTGTGAGCACTGGTGGCTAAAGACAGAGGTTTTCAATTAGAGCCGTGCAAGTGCTTAATGTGTGCATCTGTTCTGCAGAAAGGCTAAACATCTTTAAAATTTTAACACAAGCGCATTGACATTGCAAAAGGAAAATCAAATGTCATTGAAAAGCGAATGGTTAAAGAGGTTGCTGAGGATCTTATTTGCATTTTTTGGATGGCTAATTAGGTCACAAGGGTTAATATGTTAAAGAATGGTCTGTCTATTGTTATGTTGGCTGTCAGAGTCTATCTCAATCAAGCATAACTACAGATTACGGGGCAGCTGTCTTTGATCAAAAACTGAGTACTTGTTTAGTCTGGGATCAAAATGAAAAACCCTATAGCTGATATTTTAAAATATTTTGTAGTGCAAGCACCATTTCTAAGGAAAACAAGACCTTTCCAATGAAAAAAAAAAACACCAAACTTCTCTCAGATTTGAATTGCCAGGCTGATGTCTTATATCAGAGCAAGATATAGTGATGGTGACATTATTCTTTTTTCCTATAAAACAAAGAAGAAACAGTCCAGAGCAGTGCAACCCTGTTTCATGAACTTCCACAATCTGGACAGTATTTCCTGAGGACTTGTGTCCTTTCAGTGTATTTAATTGGAATGAAAGCACTATTAAAATGGGCATATTCCAGCATTATAGTGAACAATTACTTGGCAGTATAGGTTATTTTAATGGACACATCACTTTAAACTAAGCTTTCGCATCTGTTCTGCCCTCTAATTACAAATGCAAAAAGAACATAATTCACAATTGCATCATAAAAGAGGAAGCTGTAAGTGATTTAAATGCATGTGTGTGTTCTTTAGTAAACACAACATGCAGTCTGCTATGTTTTTCCCATGTACTGGGCACAAATCAGATGAAAAACTTGATGTACCAGCCAAAGACTCCTCTTCCTCTCTCCCTATTTACCTCCCTCAGGAGAATGACTCCAATATATGAATGAATCTCTTGAAGTAAACTGGTAGAAGAATCAAGTGCTGCCTTCTCATACAGCAAAGGATTGAACAAGGCTGAGAAAGCAATTCACAGTTCTTAATTTATTTAACAAATTTTGATGTTTTCTGTCTGCAATCTGTTCCCAAACTTTTCTTTTTTTTTTTTTTCTTTTCTCCCCTCTATAGTTCTGGTTAAAAAGTTAGTAGAAAATGCCATATAGTTTCTCCCACTTTTTATTCAATGTCACAGTTTTTAAAATCACTTCTACCCCCTTTCAATAATTTTCTCTGTTGCATTTGTTATTGCAAATACTGAAGTTATTTTGCTGTCATTTTCCCCAAGTAAACATAGCTTATAAGCAGTACTGAAGAACCAGCTGATATGTCATTTTGAACAGATTCAACTAGTTATTACTGGAAACACAGGTTATTTGGTTAATATTGTCTTACCTCGATCATAATGGTTCTCAGAACCAGGATACAAGTAAATGACTGTTTTTATAAGTTTCACTTTGCCTCTTAATATTTACTTCAAATTTACAGTTCTTATTAATACATCTGATAGAAACTCATGTATGAAATCTGCGTATGAATATGTAAATAACCAGCAAGATCATTCTGCCATTTACTCATTTCTCCATATAACACTATGTATACAGCAACAAAGACACAACTGATAAACTCTTTCCTATCAGCTATATTGTTTGCTTTTCCTGGTGCTACCACTGAGCTGGAGCTTTGTTTGTGCTCATATGTTTGCTGTG
>NW_010583057.1:138197-162481 GCF_000705375.1 Tinamus guttatus | reverse complement strand
GTTCCCCAACATATTCTTCTCCAATTTCAACGAAACCCTATACAACATATGACCCTATACCTTAGAAAATACTAGCCTTGGTTTTGATCACATACAAGCCTAGAACAACTCCCCTGAAGACCACAAAGTGCTCAGCAATGCAAAGCTTGAGACAAAATCAGGTGTGTACCTCTGATTTTACAGCACACTCAAAGAGGAGAAAAAAAATGACTTAACTGGTACTTTCTTCAACAGATGCTTCAAGAATGGCCAGGTTTTTCTCTCAGAAGGAATATAGGGGGTGATGGGTTCATGTCTGAACTAGGCTCATCTACAAAAGAAAAATATACTACCTACTACGAGGAACAAAAAGGGCATTAAATAACTGCACGCAGTGATAAAATGGCCATACACTACACAAGCATTTGGCACTAGGAGGCCACTCCCTCGGACTTTCCAAGTCCGGAGCAAAGAAAACCAGTCTCAGCAGAGGCTCCAAGCAGTGCGCACAAGGGAAGCAAACACCGCTGTTGGTGGCTTTCCTATCCCCAGGCCCAGTGACACCGAGACAAGTGTGGTGCTGAGGGCCCATAAGGCTGTCGCTGTGGCATGTTGACCTGGCTTGCACGGCGTCCCTGCCCTCTGTCATTTTGGGCTGCAGCTGGCACAGCAAATGGCTGCCTTCTCATCGCAGCAGTTGGCTGCTGTTGTTCCAGGACATCCATGGGCTGCCACTGCCACGGCTCCGTTGCACCCCGACAACCACAAGCACCCTCGCAAGCTGCCGTGCTGTTTGCGGCTGCAGCGGAGCCGGTGTCTTCCCAAGGCACGGCAGGTGCCTGCACTCTGACAAGGTGACTGCCGGTCTGGCATGGCAGATACATCGGGGTGAAAACAATCCTTGTCGAGATTATGCCACCAGCATGAAATGAGGGCATTTTCCTGGGGTAATTTCCACCCGTTCTGGTAAGGGAAAGCATGGCGCGGGGGCACCGGATGCTGATGGAAGAGGAGCAGCCCTCAAACCTTTCTCCTCCCCTTCTCCTGGTGCTTTGGCCTGTGTCCCTGCTGCCAGGAGCCGCCCAGGCATTGCTTCGTTCCCCCACATCCCTTCGGAGGAGAGGGGCTGGCATGGCCAGCGTTTCTGAAGGTGGGGAGCTACTGAGGATGGCGGAAATCCTCCTGTCTGATGTTGTTGTTCTCCCTCCCAACGTCCTACCCACCGCCTCTGGAGTGCTGCAAGTCTGCCAGGGAGTGGGCTGACCCAGACAGAGGAACAGACTCATTTCTGGGGGTTGAGAAGGGAGCAAGGAAGGGAAGATTTCTCGCTGGTAAGATATTTCCTTCACAGAATCGTATCAGATTTGGCAGTCTGGAGAAATCGTTCTGGATCTGCTCGCCCCATCTGATATTATGACTAAATTATAAAACACACCGTCCTCTCGCTAACAGGGAGTGCAAAATCCAGAAAGTGGAACAGAGCGCTCCTCAGAGCTGCACCACCTCTCCACAAAGCGGGGTGGGCTCTGGGAGGACTTCGGCCACTGTGCATTAAAAAATGCTACAGTCTCAATGTATTTTTTGAGATGACAGTCATGAGCAGAAGCTGTTGCAAAGTACTGCAGACAGTTGATAAATCAAGCCTGCAGGAAAGAGCTCGGGTCTGTCACACAGTGAAAACCCACCTCACAAAAAGTAGAGCTTTCGGTGTGTAAGAAAGCATGAGAAAAAAAGAGGTGGGAATGATCGAGGATGGATAAAACTGTCAGTAACGTTCAGTAAATTCATATTTCAACAGGGTTGCAGTGTTCCTCTGTAGGGCTACAATTGCCAAGCATTAAGCAGAAGCAACCAAAGAAGATTTTTTAATTAATTTGAAAAAGAAAATACAAAAACTAAGGATTATTAAAAGTCCCACATGTAATTTTGCTTCTTAGGATAATCTGTGTACTAGCAAATTAGCAAAAATTAACATTTTTGGCTTTTACATAATACACACATTAATTTTTTTTCCAGTTCCACTAATATAAATTATGTCATTATTGCCTCCTGTGCAAAGTGGGGTGGGGGGACTCACGATTCCATTTTGGCAGGACATTTAAACAGTTCCCATTTTACAGTATGAGTAGTTCCACTGTAGTCAACTAAACTATTTACAGTCTCCAAGATAGAGCTTTAAATCTTCGACTGGATTCAAGGAGGCCCCATTCTGTTTGACTCAACTGACCCCTAAAATCACAGATTTTGCCATCATTCTCTTCTTTCAAGAAACAGAATGTATTCAGAATCGCACATGACTCCCTCATTTCTTTTTTTCCCCAACTAAGTTCTTCCATGATATTAAGTGTTAGGCATCTACCCTACCCACCCCTAACATATGCAACTCATTTTGAGAACCTAGAAAAGGTCACTTTCTGTGCTTCTATCTTTATTTGGTGAATTATGATAGTGGCATTTCTTCATTTTTTTTTCCATGTAACCATTTCATATTTTGCAATATGTCCTCTTTAAACAAGTGTGATATTTTATCACAGCTATTGGATCAGATAGTGGATATTTTAGTATGCCTGCAATTTCTAGACTGTCTAAATAGCATTATCCATTTTTTATTAATAATTGGTCATTCCTACAACACATATCCCATGGTCGCTAGTGTAACTATGTCGAAGCTCATCCAAATTAGCAAATCAAGACATAGCAAGTTTAAGAAGTGTTTTGCTGGAGGATTTAATGAGAGTCTGTAGGAAAGCACAGATACACACACACACACAGGGCCCTGACTTTCTTGGTTTGTGGTTTCTCCTCTAAGCCCCAGGCCAGTCTAAAACAAGTGAACATAGCAATACCATCATTGCATATAGTATTAAATAGTTGAGACTGTTTTAAAAATCATTCCAAGCAAGGAAAACCATAACCATAAGAGTTTACGAATATAGCAGGTTCCCAAAGGAGGACTGTGACCACGGATGGCACAACAGTTCATCAAGTGGATAAGCATATACTACTGTCTCCACTAACAAGTCGTAGAGCAGAATCAAGGCTGACATGTTTAACTACTTTTAATCTCTTTTCTAATAGGATTAAATCCATTATTCATATAAATTTGCATATTTTGCAATATGATGCTAAGGTGGGATACTGCTCTATTCAATTAAAATGGATGTCATATAGAAGGAACCATAGCCTGTTCAGATTCATCAGTTCACTTATTTCTAGTCATGGATATTTTTCCATGTTTAAAGCTTGTTCATTGTAAAAAAAGTCCCATGTCCATTGTATAGGGGAAGTTTTTGCCAGCTACTCTTTCACTTATTTTGACGACAGATATTTGCTTTATGGTAGAACTTGCTCAGGCAAATTTCAGTGGGAAGACCAGGTAATATGATAAAAATCCTGTGATGAGAGAGAGCCAGGAAATAATTTATCCTGGATTTCTTTTGGCATTTTGGAATGTATTTTTCTAGAATTGGCATTTATGTCAATTTCACATTTCAAATAAGTTTGAAAATTTTTAGCAGACCTGAGAAACCTGAATAATGTTGATTTCAGTGAGAATATTTTGATACTCTCCCCAAATCAAACTACATTATAGCTCATTAGAATGCTACTAGCACCGTATTTGTAGACAAGTCCTATTTTGAAACACAAAGTAAATCCACAGTGTGCAGAAGTGCTTGCACAAACCCTTGCAAAGGAGCATAATGCTCTCAAATCACACTGCTTCCAATATGTACATATTAACAGAGCTACTACCAGTCTGCACTGAAAGCAGAGAGTTAATTCAAAAAAAAATCTCAAATGATATACTGAAAGAAGGAGAGATCTGTTAGTGCCAAAAAGCTAGATCAAATACAACCTAAACTGTGCAGCATGGTAAAATTCCCTCTTAAGAATATGCACAGAACCCCCAATTCTTCCGCATGAAGACTTTCTATCCTGAACTTGAAAGAGTTAACAACAAATTGGTCACATCTATGCTTCTTTTTTTTTCAAGTTCAGATAGAAGAGGGCTAAAAAAATGCAAAGTATAGTTCATCTGAAAGAAGTTGGCTTTACGTGCTTGACTAGTGAATCTTAAAACTCAGGAAGAGCGAGTGAAAGCAAAAGAAAAAGAAAAATAGAGATAAAGAAAAAGGTGTTTGAGGGTTTTTTTGTTCTGTGTTTTTTTTTTATTTTCTTTTGTTTTTTTGTTTTGCTTTGCTTAGAGTTCTCAAACACCTGCAGACTTTTCACCCAGCCCCAGCCAACAAGAAGTCACATTGTTCTGCATGCTCCAGACAGAAACTTCATTCAGTGCCATGGAGGCTTCATTAGAATCCCTGGATCACAGTGACCTCTAGGGGTACACTGTACATCAGCAGGATTTCCCCGGTGCTGGATGAAAAGCACTCTTCTGCACAAAAGCAGCCTCATGAGAATTTTATTGAGGATCATCCAAAAATCCTCCATGAGGAGATCTCCAGTGCAGCCAGATATTTGAAATCATGAATATTTCCAAATATGAGCTTGACACAAAAAGGCTGTTTCTCAGAAAGTAGATTAATGTAATAAACTAAGCGAGAACATGATCTTAGAATAAAAAGGAATTAGCGTTAGACTCTGTTTCAGTGTTGAAAGAAGTCGTAAAACTCAAACTCACCTTTCTGAGTGAAGGACTAGATGGGTCAATGCCTTCTATTCATTTTACCCAAAGTAACTCCAGTCATAGCCCTGTAAGAAAAAATATACTTTTAAAAATAAAATCATAGCAGTGTAACATTCATAGCCTTGGCACCTAACAGCAGGTCATTTGTGAGCACTGGTCTGTGCATGTTCTGTGCAGGAGCTTATTTCTGCTTTAAAACACTGGTGATCTGATTCCCATTTACTCTGAGATGAGTTTCAGGTGCCAGACTGGTGTAAAAAGTCTTTACGGCAGGTTGTGTTCTAGTGCACTCTTCTCTGCATGAGGAATTAAAAGCTCAGTCCCTGCTATTAGTAAAAGTTGTGTAATTAATCTGCAGCATGCATTAAGAAAACTCCTGGGAACAGGCATGCATTAAATGAGTGATTTTACTGTTGCTCAGCCAAGCTACACTCGATTCTCAGGGAAAGGGTGGGGGACTATAAATAGGAGGTTATAACTTCTCAATCCCAGCACCAGCCTTGCTCCAGCTGCCACTGAGGGCCTGGCTCTCGCTACATGGCTATTAGCAGGCTTCTCTCCAGAGGTGGTCTGGCCTGTGCTGGTATTTCACAGAGAGAGGGGTTATACACAGCAACCTGCTCCGTATTAGAAAGTCCTCCACATGTGGGAGAAGACCAGAAAATTGTTTCACCGTGTATAACCCCAGTCCGAGAAAAGACAAGACGTGCGGAGCTCTCTGCACATGGCTGTGGAGGAGATGGCCTCCGTCTCCTCCCTCATGGAGAAGCCTTGTGCATTCCAAGGTATTTAGGTGATGGATCTGGTTATTTCCCCAGTGTGATTTTACCGCTAGTAAAGATTTAAACAGTATGAAGCTCTTCCAGAGGAAAAAAAAAAATCAACAAAACAGCAGTAGTTAGAAGAGTAATATGATTGGATTTATTGGACACAAGGCTGCAGACAGGGAAAATACTGTGTGGTATAAAAATTAAAAAAAAAAAAGAAAAAAATAGCAAAAAATAAAGGCCCAATGCTTCTTGAAGCAAGGGAGAATCAGAGCAAAACAGCCCTGCAAATCAATCATCCATTACAAACCAGAACATATTGGCATCTCAGTCTGCAGTCACTCAGGATGGGGGCGATGTCTCCTGATGCCAGTATTGCTCCAGGCATTCAGAGACATCTGGTCATTTCATGAAAGGTGAAGACTCCAAACAGAAGTGAATATACATGGAAATTAATTTAGAGGGGAGGGAAGGGGAGGGGGGGAATCCTCTTGCTAGTGCTGTTGGGATGATTTCAGGAATGAAGGAGAGTCAGTGTGAGGCAGCGCACGGATGCAGCAACAAGCAAAAGGGTTGAAACTGTAACTGAGCTCACATAAACCAGCACCCAAACCAACCCAACTGCAATTTCATCATCTCGTCAGAAGAAATATGGAAAAAGAAACGACTGGTACAGACATAAGTTAGTTATCCGAAATAACACGAGAGGTCGCTCTAGAATAGGACTACCCACACCGAGCACGACGGCTCATGCAGAGCCTTGCCAAAACCCGAGCAAATCTAGCTACCAGGAGCGCAGGAAAATCACCCCAGAGTGTAAGGGGTGCTCTGGCTCTGTCTAGATTTTGTTTTTCATTGCAAACATACACAGGTTTTACACCTCCATGTAAAAAACTGCTATATATTTTTTTTTCTCCTCACATACTCAGCAAATCAGATGTAACCGATTTCAAGTTAATAGCAATGTGCTAGGGTGAAACTGAATCTAGCTCCTGCCTTGGGGGTCATCAAAGAGCCCAAAAAAAAAAGACCAATGGGGAAAAAAAGATCTAGATGCAGCATCTCACAACAAAGTCCCAATAAAAGCTGCCTGAGTGGCCTCACACTGTCCTCAGTAGCTTTAAATCTGCCTTTTCAGATGGAACCTCTCCAGCCCTGTTTTCCTTCCTTCGACTCGATTCCCATGTACACGAGCAATCGTGTTATTGCCTGCCTCCTGTTTCGTGGAGCTATGCTGCCTGCGCTCAGCACTGCCTCTCAGCTCTTTCCCAAAATTTATGAATCTTCCTGCAGCATATGACTTTCTTTCACTGAAGAGATTGTCATTTTGTTAATAAAATCCACATTTTTTCAAAGAAAGAAATGGCGAACTCTCTTCTTATTGCCTCTAAATAGCTACACTCATTGGAAACTAATGATCCTAGGTCAGTAATGAATATAAAAAATTCCTGTGGTAATTCAGGCTTCATGCTGGCTCTGAGTGGGTTTGCAATAACATGTGCTACACTAAAAACATGAGGTGAAATCCTGGCCTCATTTGAATCAAGGATTTTTATTTTTTCCTTCAGCCTCCGCAGGGCTGTGCCATGATGGTGTCTACGGGATTCAGTGGCATTAGCTGTTTGATTTCTGTGAACACGGCCATATGGACATATCCTTTGCCACATGGCATCACAAATGAATATCTGATTTTTCCCCCAAGAATTATAAGATGTTATAGTATGTGATGGTGCCATAAAATATTTAGGTTAAGTCCCTGTGCCTACTGAAATTAAGGATAACAAATTTCTTTGTTCTCCAGGGGCCTGGATTTCACCTTAGCACACATCCTTGTCTCAAGGTGCAGCTGGGGCAGCAGGAGAGTCCCCCAGTGAGGCATGCAGCGAGCTTGTCTCAGATCAAGTCCTGGGAGCAGTTTTAGTACAGTAGCACTGAATTTTCATTCATGCAGCTATGTAAAGGGAGTGCCTTGCCCTTTCACTGCTCTTTCCCAGCTTGTGACTGTTTTGCAACACAACTGTTGTCTGCTTTTTGCTATATAAACACTGGGTTTGCCTGTCCCCCTTCCCCTAAAGTAAAGGGCTTCCATCAATACAGTAATAACTAAGTAAAGCTGAAGGGCTTCTGCTAGACAAGGGAGAGTCTTCCTCACGCTTCTATTAGGGGAATCATCTATGGCTTTTATCAACATTTCTTGAGTAGGGGGCAGAGCTGTCTTTTTCTCAGTTTTCTGTTATTTTATTTACCATTTTGTTGTTATTCTAACACAATCAATTGGAATATTATTTGCAAAAAAAACAGAAGTGGAATAACAACTAAGAGTAGGGGAAGCAGCGGGAAATGCCTCAGTGTTAAAATATAATATACAACTGGGGAGTGTCTCAAATATCTTCCACCTCAGTCAAGACTGCGGTAGTGCTCATTTAGTGTTAGGAAGCATGTCTCGGCTGTATGCCTCCCAAGATTTGGACCACAAAACTATCACCGAAAATATTCATGTCTAGCACTTCTTTTAATAATAAACTGTGTAGGGCCAACTTAGTCAATGACCTAGATAATGCTGAGGTTCCCCTGCCTTCTTTCTCTTTGCCCCCGCGCTGAGGCAGACCTCATCTGCTGCCCTCCTTCCCATCTCTCTTTTGCTGCTGCTTCCCTTGTGAGTTAACGTTCTCCTTAGGAATGATGCTCTCCTGGGTCCTGCTTGAGCCTTGCACTTCTGAATCGTGGAGGCCATTTACCAGTCCTATCTTTGAGAACAACGTGCTGAGAAGCTGGTGAGGCCAACTCAGATTTCACCCTGTAAGCCACTGTAAGCAAACATGGTATGTTTGTGCAAGGAGCTCCGGAGCATCCCGTGGTGCTTCTTGGGCTGGGGACAGGGGGACTCGCCTTGGGAAGCCTCCCTGGGGCAACGACAGAAAACAGAGCAGTGAGTCCCTTTCAGCTATATAGAGCACTTGAGCAGAAGGGCTATATGTAAGATGCAAAATATTCTGTGGTAGTATATAGTCTGGCACAAATAGAAGAAAATTCTATGTAAAGGCTTTTTAGAAAATTCAGTAAAGGACAAGTTTTCAGCAACCTTGAGTTCCTCTTCATGCTCTTTTTGAAGTCTGCACAAAGACAATAAATGTCTGAAATGTGTAACCAATCCCAAACCACGGCGGCTGCCAGTGGAGAAGTCCTTTCCAGGCTTTTGCATGTAACTTCCAGGGCTAAGGCCAAGCTAGTTTATATAATGGAGCCTGTTACAGGTTAACGTGATAAATCAATAGATATATTTATTAAAAAAAAAAAAAGATAGAACTAACCCTGAGGATAGCTTTAGACAGCTAATAACAGAGAAGTTTAGGCAGAAAAACAGAATAATGTCCATAATATGTCTGAAAAAAGAAATGCAGTAATTTTGTTTGGTTGTGTCATTTCTGCACCAAAATATTAATTGAAGAGGATGAATTGAAGAAATGCAGTAATTTTGTTTGGTTGTTTCAGTGTCATTTCTGCACCAAAACATTAATTGAAGAGGATGAATTAGGCCACTGCTTACATAGTAAGGTATCTTTCAAGTCACTTTTCCTCAAAATTGTTATGCAGAGGTTACTCGCACTAAAGAATGTAAAAATAATGATTTTTTTTTTTGTTCTTTAAGAAATGTGCCTGGAGAATGTAAAAATAATGATTTTTTTTTTCTTTAAGAAATGTGCCTGACAACAACCAGAAATTATTTGCATTTTCTACTTATTGTTCAATATCTGCTCAGTAGCAGTGAGTTGTTCTCTGTACACAGAAACTTGGATTTTTTTGTTTGTATGGTGTCAGTTTTGCCTCCAATGTTTCATTTGGCACGTAGTGCTCAACAGTGCAAGCCTGGACTATAAGGTAGACAAATAAAGTTTTGTGGGAAGAAAATGTTCACTCAGAGATTCCATTGCTGAATATTGCAATAAGCTAGGAAAGGAAGATTGAAGACAAGCCAGTGGGCAATCTTCATTCCTTTCCGCTTCCAATATCCTTTCCAAGTTCTTTCTTTCTTCGGCCACTTTAACTCCCAATAAAAAAATAAATCAATACATTAAATTAAAAAAATCTTCAATCCCTAATGCATTTTATTTGAAAATGTCACTGGGGTCTCTTTCAGCACAGTTGGCTAAAGCTGTAAGGCTAATGTTCACGTCCATTAGTGAACATTAGAGTTGGTCTGATCCCTAATTTTACAGTCATCTTGCCTTCAATAGCCTGTAGGTTTTCTTTGGCAGGCTGCTTATAATGATAATGAATTGATCACTGCTGGATTGCTTGAGCGCTACATGAGCTTTATAGACAGTGGGCTTAATCCTTCTCAGATTTACATTCAGTGGACCACTCGCAATTACCTCCGTTGCGGTTGTGCTGGAAGTGCTTGCCATAAAGAAATGAAAGCACCTAAACTAAGCAAGACATTTTTGTGTGTGTGTTCTTTTTGCTGTATTTTAACAATCACATCTTTTAACTTCATTTTCTTTCTGTCCAGAACTCAAGGTCTGCAAAGGTTTTAAGTGGCTTGTGGTTTGCTGTATCCATAATATAGTGTTTGAAGAAACAAATTTACTAGAGGACATGACATATAGCAAAAGAAAGAACCCCTTTCTGCATTTCTGCACACCACGGTACCAGGTTGATAAAATAAACAGATACAAGAAGACAGAACAAAATGAAGCAGTATGACACAGGGCATTACAGTAAGTAACCCAGCAGGATATTGTTGTGGTATTTTTCTAGGCATCATGAAAGACAAGCAATTTAAAGAGATTATCCTAATTACCCAAAGCAGCTTTGAATATGTGATTCAAATTCAGGACAAATGAGTTTTGTATTGGAGAACATGACCCATATTCTCTTAACCCAACTTATAGCTTATAGTTCAGAGTATACAGCTCATACGTTTAAGACTGTTACACCATGCCGCTACTTGAACAGAGCATGTGTTTTATTTTTTAGTTAGATGGTTGGAGGGTTTTTTTCAATAATTGAGAGCAGACCATTAACTATAAATTATGATCAAAACTTCTCTAATATCAAAATTAATGTCGATCTAAAAGTGACTATCATTCCAAGTGTTTTCAGAAGAGAATGACAAAGAACATGCTATATTATAGCAGAGCAAACTGCTTTTAAATAATAGGACTGATGTCACTTTTTTAAAAACCAAAATTTTGAGTTTCGTTCTCTTCTTGTACACCTTGTCTTGACGTTGGAGTTTTCAATGACTGGTAGATATCTACCCCATTGATATCAGTCAGTAGGAAAAAGAAAAAGAACCCAATAGGTCTTCTAGCACTACAGAAACTTTGAAGTATTTGTTTTGTTCAAACAGTGAGTCTAGATGTTGGGACATTTAGAAGGGATGTGGTTGGGATGTACTTGCTACTGTGGTATTAATGTACCAGTAACTCAAGTCACGGGCAGATGAATATGGTGCTACTCAGCTTTCCAAGTACATATTTAAATTATCCAGTATCAGTAGTATATTTTAAGTGACGTATGTTGGTAAGAAATGAGTTAGTGATCCTCACCTAGCTCCTGGTAAGGAATTGCCATTCCAAGTAGTGTCACGTTAGTCCTAACTTCCCCTCCTAAGACATATCTGCTGTTAACAGGCTCAAGGATTAAGGCTGATTCTGCTTGCCCACATTACTTCTGGCAAGGAAGGGGGGGAACAGGAGGAACCAAGCAAAAATTTATTTGCACTTCACCTTACATAATTGCTGCTACACAAAGACACAAAAGAAGCAACCATCGTGTTATTTCAAGATTCATAACCAAATTGCAACTCTCTGATGATCTTTAGGTGGACACTTTTAACTTTCAATCATACCCCTGACTAGCCTTTAGAAGAACTTCAGCTTTTTGGATGAGCTAAGCAAAGTAGAATCCATTTTGCTGTTGTTAATATAGTTGATTGGCATCTGAAGGACAATTTTCCCCTGGGAAGAACCTGAAATGTTTTGCTGCAGCAACATATGTTCACTAGGGGGAGGGAGGAAGGTATTTGCTATTTGCTGTATGATGGCAGAATGCGAGATGGTAAAACAAATTATAAATAGCTATGCCAGAAGCAAAAATATTGCATGATGGAAACAAACATTCCTTTTGGAATGGTTAGATACCATTTTGGTGAGTTTTCATATGACTCAGAATGATGTTGGAATAGGAGATATTGGGATATAGAATATTGGGAGCCTATCATAATTTTAGTTTGATATATTACTTTTTGTTCAAAAATATTTTTGAGGGGAGAGGGAGGAACTGTTAGAATAACCTGCTGTCTATTCACAAAAAACAAGACATAGAAATAGAGGTCAAGATTTAAAGCAAACAAACAAACAAAGCCCTGTTCCCCTTAGTCTTCCTTATTCTCTGTTATTATGTTCCATTATTCTCTGTAAAACAGATGACAGCTGGCTTACATGTAAATAGAAGCTGCACAATGTTATATGCTATTTTTTCAGAAATCTGAAATAAATCAGAAGACTTTTAGACTTTTTTTTTAGTTATTACAATCACTGGAGGAAAAAAAAATGGAGAGGAAAGAGGGAAAGGAAGCATTCTAGTGCCATAGCTTATCACAAAAATTTCCTGTCCCTCCCTGGCTGAGCAGAGGAGGATGGACAAATACCTGTCCTGCACCAGTCCTACGGTGCCTCTCACTCAGCATCCTGAGCACAGCGGTGTCTGGTGGCAGATGCCTATGAAAAAAGTCGGGTATGCCTATGAAAAAAGTGGGTAGTGACATTTCCCCAGGACTTTCCTGTAGAAATCCACTGCTTCCACTGTAGAAATCACAGGGTTTTCTTGACACAATGGTGGTATGTTTTCTTTTTGTGTCCAGTAGTGGATTTTTCTTCTGCATGCAAGTGGGTTTCTCATTGAAAGGAAAACCATTGAGGTAGAGTTTGTGTGTTTCCCAATGTATTTTCTCCCTAGAGAATTCTCCACTTTATGCAAGCGCATCCCAACTACTGAGGACAGACACATTTTGCCAACAAAAATGTGTGCATGTGTTACTTCTTAACTAGAACAGTAGGATGCTCTATCCGTATAAAAGCATTTTAATCCTTTTAGAACTCTCCATGCTAGGTGTCACAGAAATATCCCCACAAATTTATAGCAATAACTGTAGCTAATATATATACATATAGCTAATATATATACAAAGCTGCATTTATATGGGACTCCCATAGGTCTAGGTTAATTGAAGAGTCATTGAACTGAGTTAGCCAATAGCATCAAGAAATTTCAAGAACCACAGCCAAAATCAATGCTAGTTTCCCAACAAATAACCACACCAAGAGTTAAATCCCTAAAGAAAATAAGACAGAAAAAAAAAAGAAAGCCCAGATTCTTTCATGGCACTTGACTTACACAGCTCTTCCCTCAAAAGAGTTTATGGGTTTTGGACTCATTTACACTATGGCCATTTTATTTTTCATTTTATTGAGGAAGATTATTGCAAAGAGAAATGCTTGACAGTTAACACCGTCTCCTTCCTAGCATATGTTGGCTTTTGTTACCTGTTGCCAAAACAAGACATTAATTAAAAACAACACTGCTAAAATCTTCTCACCTTGTTGCAAGACTGCATACCCTGTACAGTATGCCAGCACTCAGAAGTGCATGGCAGCTTTTCTAGTCAGAAAAATTAATAAAATAAATCAATTGAAGCAACATTTCCAGTGAATATTGTGGTAAAACATCCCAGCCCTCAGAGACAGAAAGAATGAGGAGCGGATCGTTCAATGGATGATCTGCTCATGTGCCAGCCCAACTCTCCTTATGCAAAAGCAGAGCCATCTTAAATGTGCATCTACTAAAGTGATTTTGGAACATGAAGACTGTACATTTAATACCTGTGTGGTTCTGAACTACCAGATAGTCAACATCTGGGAAGATATTTGTCATGTGAAATAGAACATGCACCTGGCCCCTTCATTATGAGCTGTAGTGGGTAACTTCACCATCTTGGAGCATTCCTTTCTGACCGTACAACATTGCTGTAAGTAACTGGGCAATAATTAATGGTGATTTAAGTGAATTATATCTTGGGAGCTCATTTTTTTTTACTTCTGTTTTTACAACCCATTTGTCCGATGACCAGGCCAGATTCCAAGACTAAATAAGAACAACAGGCTTTCTGGTCATGTAGCACGTGATCAGCACTAGTTAGGAATCTGTGGATGAAAACAGTTCTTAGAAATCAATCATCTTCTTTATGCATATATATCAATTTCAGTTATCTTGTGCCAAAACTCAGCCAAAGTGTCCCACAGAGAATCTTGTTGATTCCTTTCAAGCTCACCTAAGAGGAGGAGGTGTCAGGCTCCAAAGACGGACAGCTCCATGCAGAGCACGGTTCTCGCTGTCTCAGGGCCACCTTCTCCTCTGTGGGGACACAAGACCTTAGGGTTCCAGACTCCACAAAAAGGTAAATGAAAAGCCTTTGAGGAAGGTCATCTGTGCTTACACCTCTCAGAGTCCACAGTATCTCACAGGGAGCTGGCAACCCCCATAGAGCCAGGGTACTGTGCAAAGATTTGGACATGGCCTCTGAAATCTCAGCTAGAAAATGGTGTCTTGTTCTGGTCACCCATATTTAAGACAGATGAACTCCCAACAGGAAGGAAAGAAAGGAACAATTTAAGTTAAAAGGCTATGTTGGCATGAGAACAAATGGGGATGAAAATGAGCATTTATACAACCATGAAAGTGAAGTGCTAGTCTAGTCTTTCAGCAAGAATAATAAGAAAAAAAAAATTAACTGGTTCAACTGGAGCTTGTTCAGTTAGTTCATGAAAGGAAATATATGGAGTAGTTGCCAGTGAAAATAGAAGACTGGACTTGAGGACCTTCCAATCCCATGCTCCTAATTGCATTTCAGAATTTCCAAACAAAATGTTTACGTTATTCTGAAGGGTTTTGGCAGGCTTGGTCTTTTCTTTTTTTTTTTTTTGTCCACTTCCACAGTAAGGTTCAGTCATATATTTGTCTGTGTGCATACACATGCACATATATATGTATGTGTATATATACATATATATAAGGATATTCTGACATGTCAATACGGGAACTACAGGTTTGAAGATAGCAGTCAAACCTTGTGTTAGTTCTGACAATCTGGAAATATTGACAATTTTTTCAGAGGGACAAATCTTTCTTCAGGTAGGAAACAGAAACAATTATTTAAAAAATAATTTAATTTTAAATTAGCCCTGCCATTCAGACAAGTTGAGAGAGCAAGAAAATTAACACTTGAGAAGCTGAGAGAGAAGCTGAGAAGAGATGAGGTGAAAAAGTCAATTGTTTCTGTAGGACAGAAGAGTGAGAATGGGACAAGCAGTTCTGAGAAGCAACAGAGCATGAGACAGGGTAATTGCAGGGTGACATGTGCCACCTGCTCAAGGTGACCCATGGGTCTCCTCTTTGAGGGAGGTCATGCCATGGACACAGTCTTGACCTAGGAAATGGGCAATTCCCTGCCTTTATGTTTCATTTGGCAGTCTCACAAGCAATGATTTTATTTATTTTCTTACACTGTTAAGACGCTTCTTACACTGTTAAGACGCCTGAAAACTAAAATGGGGAAGACCAACCAAAGAGTTTATAGCCAGCTCCCTATTCTGTGCTGTTCTCTTGAAATCAACACGGTAAAAATCTGTGTAAATACATAGTAGCAATTTTAGTCATCAGCCTGATTATTCAACTGAAAGGGGCAGATTGTGTTCAGCTTTCAAGTGCCCCATCTCCATGGAGAATCTGGTGTAGGACATGTTTTATTTTCCTCCTGAAGTGCTCTCTTTGTTCAATAAAGCAATCGCTTTTCTTACTATTGCTTTTCTCTTTCCAAATACAGCACAGAGCAGCATCATTAGGATTGAATTACACAGCTCTCAGATAGCAAACCCAGAGGAATACTGTTTAAATGACAGAAATTACTGTACATTACCACTTATGCAGACTACGGCAAGCTTGTCTCATGATGTGTGTCCTTCAGCTTCAAGGGAGCCTGAGTCCCTTCCCACTTGTGATGGTATGAACCTAGAATAATTTCATGAAAATCAATACATTTTATCTGAATGCATGTCTTCAGCAAGGAACTCTCTGCTCAGGGTTAATACTTCATTAATTTCTGATTGTTTACAGCTGTTAACTGCTGATTAACCTAGCAAAACATTGCACATCTAGAAGTTCAAGCATTGTAATGACACAAACTACATTAAAAGCGAAGAAGAAATGAACTGGAAATTCATGAATCAGTCCCTTCAGACAGTTACGGGAAATTATAGCATGGCTAAGACATGAAAAAATAATTTCCATTGCTCTTTTGTTAGGATGATTCATTTCCCCCCTATCAAGCGCTGCTCCTGTCAAAACTGCTTGCAGATAAAAATCTCCAATTGCACCCATTTAAAATGCTAAACCCTTGGACATGCAGAAGTGAGCAGCCATATGACCTGAAATCCGCTTGCACACGAGGGTCGTACCAAAGTAGATGCTGTTGTTTAATTCAGGTAGTGAGCCGGCCAGGGCCTGAGGAACATGGCAAGATTTACTTTGCACCTCTAATGATTCCACAACCCTCTCCTTTGCCATTCTGGCATTCAACTTTTTCTCAAAATTGTAATCAAAAACAAAACACCTTGCCCAGAACTACTCAGGTCGCTATGCACTCTGCTAGACCCAGGCAGTGTGGGTAAAAACCACTTCTCTAACTATTTAAATAGAGAAGATATGAGCCCATTAAATCCCCTCCTAAAAGCAGGCCAGGGGCTGGCATGTTCAGGTTAAGTGTCAGACCCAACTCCAGCCGTTTTGTCATAAAACTCCAAAGTGGCTCTTAAAAGTCACCACGACCACAAGCAGCACAGAAAATAAAGCACTTTTAGATTGCCATTCTCTGCTCATTAAAAAGCAAGAGAGATCCAGCCCCACAGAGAGCAGTAATACCCCTTCAATTCCCCTCCCCACGGAGGGAAATCCATCACTTGGCTTTACAAACAAGCACACGGTAACAACAAGGCATGAGTACATCCAAACGCTTCTGGTTATTATTTTAGCTGCTGCCTCCCTAAAGCTGCCACCCGCCTTCCAAAGCAAACCCTGCACCACATTCCTTTCTGCAGAGCATCCTTCCACCCCCGGTCCCCAGCAATGTTTTCCTTCCCCGGTGGAAAGCTTTCCCGTTTGAGAACATTTGTTTTCACTTGGAAGGGCGCTAGCTCCGTGCCCTGACCCAGAGCTGCTTGGAGCACTCGTAATGCCTTCAGCCTTGCGGGACACGAAGCTGTTCTCTTTCACCAGCAAAATAAAAACGAGCTTTGAGTCACAGCTTACATCTTAACTCTGTCCACTCTGCTCCTGGGTATCAAGCTGGCAGCTTAACACGGATGAAACAGGAGAGTCCTGCGTAACTGGAGAACCTCGATACCCTTGCACAGAGGGTCTCCACAAAAAGTGGGCAACTAAGTGAGACATAGAGAACGAGAGAGGCTGAAATTCCAGGTTTCATTTTGTAGTCTTGTTTTAAAATGAAGGTTTGTGTCTGTTCATATTTCACCCATCCTCAGAATGATCAGAAAACTTCCATGGAACCTCTCGCTGGTATTGGCAGTACAAAGAGAGAGGTAACAACCGTAGAAATATATCAGCTTTTTTACTGCTTTGCATCAGTTCCTGCTTACTTTGACAAGCTAGGTGTGGGGAGGTATGGAAGAAAATATTGCAGATGTATTATTTAGCTACCCATTAAATACAAACTCTTCTAGAAAAAAAACACACAAATCTGAAAAAAACCCCACTTTCATCGAAATTCCTATCAGACTGATACAGAGCTCAAATAAGTTATGCAGGTTGGCAGTCTTACTGTATGAGAATATCACCACCACATGGGGTTTTATTGGTGTGATAGTGTAATATTGTGGAATAGAAATAATTTCCACTGCAATTATTTCCATATTTGGCAATACTGTAGTGAAATTAGTTATATTTTCAGTCTGCAAATATCCTAGTTTTATATGTCACAGAATTTTGATAAAAAAACATCTATTACCGACATGGAGATAAATACACGCACATACCATTTAATTCAAACATAAATGAAAAAATGTCTCATCCCCAAACCAGAAAAACATTTGAGTTCGACAAGGACAGTAAGTGACAAAACGATATTAGTAGGATAATTTTGCAGCCACTTTTTATTCAAAAAAGTTGTATCTTTGTAAACCTGACATTTCCAAAACAGTGCAAGTGAATTAGAATACAGGTGAACACGAGCTCCTAAATACAGGTGACATCAATAAGCGTGAACACATTCTTCCAACCACAAGTTTGCAAGAAGAACCATATAATTTTACAATACATAAGGAGTGACATTCAAAGGAAAACACAACAGTGTGGGTATCCTACTGTGTACGCAAACCATGCTCCAAAAGCAATTACAGACTTCATGCCAGTTTAATCAATGCACACTAAGTGAACCAAGTCCTACTTGCACTTATATCCAAGAAACCTCAGCAAGAGGATGAATCTCGATGAAGACAGGAATTAGTCCTATGATTCCATTAACCCCTTCGTGAAAGCCATGTTCTATAAACCCATGTCACATGGATACTATGCTTGAAACTTGTGCAAGACTCCAAAATGTGCCCACAAACAGAAGACATTCAAGAAAGTCAACACTAAATACTTTCAAACTCAATCTTTGTGCAATTGTTGCTTTCAGCAATCCACATGACCTGCCCATCCCTGGCTTGTATGGGGGTCCACCCGCTCATGTGTCAAGGGAAGGAGGGTTGTCTTAACCGGTGAGCACCGCAGAAGGCCTTGCCCACCTCGAGGGTAAGGGCAGGCTGAGGTGGGGCAGCGCTTTGGGGTCCACACGGAGCCGACTCGCGCTCTCAGCTCACACAAGGGGTTTCTGAGGTGGCCTCAGAGGCTGCCCACTGAACCTGCACCTTACACAGGTTGCTCGCTTCCTCATGGCAACTTTATGAATTAAAAACTAGATTTGTTCAGAAACACATTTCTTACTGATAATGGCCACATACCAAAAAACAAGGAATTTTACCAGCTCTCCACTGCACAACCAATGCAGCATGAGGGAATTAAAAAACAGCTGGCAGATAGGAATTTCCAGGGCCCATAAGCATTTTCCAAAGTAATTTTGATGCCATTTCCGAAGTAACTCTGATACAGTCTTATTTATTAGGTTAGGATTTTATTTAAAACTAGCAATCCATAGTACAGCTATTTGCTACGCATTCTCCAAGTATATTACATTTTCATAAGAACTTTGGGAGTAAAAACTGATGGCAAACAACTGGCATTAGTGAGTTTTATTTATTTATTTATTTATTAATGGAGGCAAAAGGAGAAAGAAAATTTATAGTACTGTGTATTGGTATGTGATCTGCCTGTCCTAACTGGAACTAAACAAGAATCAAAAGAAACGCAATGGAATCTTCCAAAAAACAAGAAAATTACGAACAGAAAGCACACATATGAAAACAAAAGTATCTGTGGCAACAGAACTACTAAATAGCTAACGGTCATGACACTAAGTACTTACAAACTATCTCAGGAATCTGTCATTAATCCGACGACTTGATTTTCACTGAGTGCTGGATGAAGAAGAGATATATCAAATCTGAGCTCAGGTCAAAAAATCCAGCTTGAGTTCAATCAAGTGGTATTTACTTTCATTTATTTATTTCTTTTACTTTAACAAAATCACGAAAATCTTTTTTGTCTTGAGTCAAAATATTTGTTTAAGCTAGGATGAAATGCTGAACAGCTAGGTCAGCCTTTGAAAATCTTTGCTTTATGTATCTGTGTAAAGAGGTTTCAAATGAAAAGTTACCTGTTTTCAAAAATAATGAAACATTTGGGGCATTTTTGAAACTTATTGTTTGTTTAAAAATGTGGAAATGAGACATTTTAACATTTTAAGTGGTATTTTCCCCTCTTTTTGCTGAAACTTTCCAAATTCAAAGTCACAAATAGCTTCATTTGTCCTCAAATACATTTGGGGACAAATTTTACCTTTTAACTTTTCCTTTTTAAAAGTAAGTACCTTTACTTTTTTAAACAGTTTTTTGTTCCGTGACTGAAAAAATCTTTTTTTTTTTCTTAATAAACTGACTTCTTTCTTATTACTATATGGTTTAGTCATTTTCTTATATTCCATTTCTGTTTATGATTTAATTTGGTCTCTAACATCTACAGGACAATCATAGGTATTTTTCAACAACAGCAGAAGTAGATATGTTGAACCCAAGTACTTCTAGCAAAACTAACTAAATTTGGATGAATCATACTAGAAAGAATTCAATACTTTATCACACAATAGTGCAATAAAAGGCCATCAGCCTTTTTTTTTTTTTTTGCACTTTTTGAAGATAAACCTGCAGCCAAATACTTAGGCTTAGAGTGGGATTTCTTCTTAGTATGTTTTCTTCAGATTCAGTCTTAAATGAGGATTTGCTATACCAATATGTTTTATTTACTCACTAGTGGTTTTTTTTAAGAAAGAAAATTGAATAGACTAATAGGTTTTCTTTTCCAATGTTAAATCAATACTCTTTGTTCACTTAAACTGCCTAATGGGTGCAGATAGATAAGTTAATAAATACTGTTCGATGCTGTAATAACAGAGGGCACTTAAGGCCAGTTTGAGAAGTGGGGGAGAAGAGCAAGCACGGATATGGACATTTTTTTTTAATCACACAGCTAAATGTGAATTTGCAAGGAATAGCAGGGATAAGGTCTGCACTCAAGCAGATTTCTTCTGTCTTCTCTGCATTCAAAGCTCTAGCAGCTCTTTCACGTTACCCTTAGTGAGACATCCTACAGCCTTTTATTCCTGCAGCTCCTCCATCGCCTATCACTGAGCCTGATCCTTCTTTCCCTCATGTGGATTTTATACCATGACCATTATTCCTTGTTTATACAAGGTGCAAAGTAGAAGAAGGATCTAAAACCAAGTTTCATAGCAATTGCACTATTCTAGTCAAAAACCCAAGAGTTTACTGAAAAAAACACGGCTAAGTTTAATTATAAGCCAGTTTCTTCCAAGGCAGCAAACAATTTGCTAAGGCATTACCTCTGAATGAAGTGGCAATCTGACATTCAGTAATGTCTGCACCTCAGTTAAACCCCAGTTCTAGTATTAGATGAAGACACGATGACATTCAGTACTAGGAGCATCCACATACGGGATCTCAAGACCAAAACACATTTTAACCCTCACGTCTATTCAATACAAACCAACCCACGGCTCACGTATAAAACTCACAAGGCAGGCATGCCAGTCATAGCCTGTGGCCATTTGTCACTTGCTTTGACAGCAACAGATCACAACCATCAACAGTAGCTTAAAAACTATCCCTTAAAGCATTAATATAGCTCTATTCTTTTTTTCTTTAAACTCCAAGGCATTCGTGGATGCTGTAGTGGTTGGCCCAGCGGTACCCTTCCGGAGCCTCACCTTTGCAGCCCTGGAGCATTCCTGGAGCACCGGAGGCTGCAGGGGAGACCCTCCCAAGGGCAGGCAGTCTCTGATGCTTTCTTCAGTGCAGAATGCCCTGGGACAGAAAGGTGCCGTGGCGAAGCGGGCCGCAAGCCTCGCCACGCGGCACCGCGGAAGCGGCTCCTTCTCTCCCATCCAACTCAGGGAAGGACAGACCCAAATACACAGCATCACATCTATGTAATACGTTAGGTTCTTTAGATCATAAATCAAACGCCAAATTCAACTCCAAAAAAAAAAAAATAGTGAAAAGACTTTGGTTTCTTGCCGTTAAATGATCTATATACAACATTACCAAGCCTTGTGAATTAAGTGTATGAGGTTTTCAGCTACTTTTATCTGCAAATCTTTTTCTTCTCTTGCATTGAAATTTAAAAGTACTATAGGATTTATATATACATATATGTATTTCCAAGGATTTAGCCAGATATCAGTGCTTGAGTGAACTATATAGCTATTCAATAGAAACTATAAAACATTGATACAAATATAAAGACATAATCAATATAAAAAGCTTATATTTATAAAAAATATTTTTAGGTAACAGTCCTCCCCTGAGGGTATACCACATAGTTGGATTCATAAATATTGCTCTGCACTGCAGCTTGGTTACCAAAGTTCAGCTCTTAAATGAAGTGTAAATGCTCCAGTCACCTGCCATGGCTGCAGTGGTTGCCTCAGGATATGTTCCCTAGCTTGTTAGAGTGATAAAGACACAGCATCAATGGGGTCTCCGAAAAATCTGGAGAAGATTTCTTCTTCCACATATGGAAGATACGAGAGCAGGACCTGTAGGCGAGCAGGCACGTGTCACATGACTGGGCTTTTGATTTATGCTGGCAGTTCACTGATTTTTCTGGACCCAGTCCCAACTATCTTCATTCTCCTTTCTGTTCTTTTCAGCCTCGATAATTTCTTTGTACCTCCTGCGGAAGAAGCCCATCTGCAAAACAACAACAAAAAGCATTACAGTGATAAACAAGAGTTATCATAAAATTAAAACCTATCTCATCAGAAAATGATGTGCACAAAACAGCACAGGTGTCAATATATAACTCTTCCTAAGCCAATCGTGAATCACAGCTCCTTCTTTACATTCAGATAAATGAGACTATTTATAACCAACTCCCCATTCTGCTTTGCTACAGCTAAATTTCTTGGAAGAAAAGGTCCTCTTATATGAAACACCATTACAAAACAAAAAAAAGAAAGAAAAACAAAGAAAAAAAACACATAAAGTACTTTTAAAAAATATGGCTGAGAAGAGACAGACAGAAGTTTCTCAGTTCCAAGCAAATATTAGGACTGGTGCAAAGCTGGGATTGGAACATAAATCTAGGCTAGCCCTTGGGTTTGCAGTAAATACTGACAGAGGTTTATGAACTGTGCTCTGAATGTCCACAACTGCACACAACAAAAGAGGTTAAAGGAATACAGCGTGCCTATCTCTCAGCACCCAAACTCTGCCTTTTTTGCAAGACTCCTCTAAATCAAACTAGGCATGGTCTATCACTGGTAGCTCTAAAGGAGTCCACTCTCAGCTGGCTTAAGAGAAACACCAGCCCCACTGCTGCTCTCTTCCCACCAGTCATCACTTTGTAAGCTCAGATCTCAGAATTTTATAGTTAAGGATCATTTATGTTAAGATGCTTTGGAGGAAACGTATAGCTTTAGACTATTTTTTGCTAAGTGGTTTCCTTTGTCCCAGTGACACCAGCCGCGCAATCTGCAGCTCAGAATGTGAACTGCAAGCCTATGCTAACAGATGCAGAGCATCAGCAGCAACTTCTCCACAAGCTTGCAAGATGTTGCAGAGCTGATTATCATTTCTGTGTGTCTTCTTGTTTCCCCAACCCTGATACTTAGTTAAAAAATATGTAAATAGTTTTCATTTCGGTTTGGATCAAAATCTGACATAGATCTGTTTTTTAAGTCTTTTAAATAAACAAAAAATATTTTAATAACACACTTTGGTAAGCATACAAGAATAATTCCTCAAACTTACCAGCATACAACTGAGCCTGCTGAGTCAATATTTTGTTCATCATAATTAAACATTTATGCAACTCCTACACTCTAAACCTGTTTTCCTACTCCTGCTGGGTAAAACATGCTGCTTTACTCTTCCTCTGTTTAAACCAGTTATTGACATCCCTTATTCTCCAACTGGCTATGTGTATGAACAATTTTTTTGCTGTTTTTATCACTACTAATTTTTGTTAAGTTGGGTTTTTTTTAGTTTTTTACCAACGTTAATTTTCTTCCAGGATATTCGAACTTGCAGGAGTTCGGAAAGCAGGCTGTGCTCACCTAGCACAGCTTCCTAAAGCCCAGGTCTATGCGAGTACTCCCTGGTCAGGTCCTGAACTTGCAGCAAGAAGGGACTAGACACACTCCATCCTCTCACCACCCCTTACCCTCACGAGGCAGCTTCTGTGTAAAGGACTGTGTAAAGCTTCTGTGTAGAAGGTGCAGCGTGATCTACTAGGTCCCTTTTTGAGTAATCTGTATCATTACCCTGACGCACACGACAGAAGTCCTCACAAAATTAATATTGTTGAATTCTGTAGGATCACGCCTGGCTCATCTCCCAGTAGCTTTCAGGACAATGTATTCCAAGAATCAAGAAAAACAGAATTAGAGTTTTTCTAGTTCCCTGCAATTCAAACTTGCTCTAAAAATTCTTTCACCTTTACTAGTAAAATATCATTTCTGGTAATAAACATTTCATGTATATCCCTCTGGTTATACCAGTGCAATGCATGCATTTTGAGAAGACACTCTCAGGAATAGTGTCATCAGCAAATTCCAGTGAAATTTCAATGCTGATATCAGTGCATTTTAGATCAGTGGAGATTTGAAGCTGCCTGCAAGTTTCCCTAGATTTCCAGGGTGTAAAATGGAGACTCTAGGGAACCATTTTCCTGGTCAGGAATAAAGAAAGAGGCATTAAACCCCACTCCTACGCTGTTTTGTCCTGGTAGGATTGATTGTAAGTACTTATTTTAGTCACAGGAATCTGCAGATACACCTCACATATGCTCAGGGAGCAGATGTCTTGAGTAAGTGAGTGCCATTTTTGTCTCATCACCTTCTAGAACAGACATACATGTTGAGCACATTAGAGAAGAAAATTGCCACAGGACCTGGTTTCCTAAGATTAACCAGAAGTTCAATTCATAGCTTTTAAAAACAGCTTTTAGACCCTTAAGGTGTCCATCCTTCATACAACCACATCCTTCGTACAATAAAATCCACACTTTGAATTATAATCAAAATTATAGAAAGGTTTTTTAATTTCCTCCAGGGCCAAACAAACAAAAGCAAACTCTTT
>NW_010583057.1:116319-138175 GCF_000705375.1 Tinamus guttatus | reverse complement strand
AAAGTTTGTGAACATCTGCTTCAGAAATTATCTTTAAAAGTTGGTTATGATAGTTTTGCTATTTTACTATTCTATTACTGGATACAGCATGCTTTTGTATAGCTTTCCAGCAGGAGAAGAAAGTGAGCTGGAGATCTTAATAAATATTAATGAAGCTGGAAATTCTGCATCTCTAGGTGTTCTCCACTATGAAGCTATATATGTTTGCCTGTTTTAAGTGATGTGGATAACTCAAGATTAGAAAAAAGCAATTAATTTCAGTGAAAACATGCAAGCAGTGAGAGGGAAAACAGAAACTGGACTCAAATTCTTTTTGACACTTTTTAAAACAGTGATCACGTATTTATCATTTGCAAAAGACAAGGAAATGCCTTGTTCCAGGATACTTCTCCTTAGTGTCAGCACAGTGCATTTCCACTGCCTGTGACAGAGCCCCCACTACCACCAGGAAGCTTTTTTTGTTTAATGTCTGTGAAGGAATCACAACATGGTCATCAACTCACATGTGGCCACACAAAACACACACCCACTTTCTTAAAAAGGTCAGCAATGCTAACCAAAATTAACAGATCGTGCGAATCCACAGTGAGAAGACATAAAGGGGAATAAGGAGAAGGACATATGGACTAAGAGGAGAGAGAGTACTCCCAAACTCTGTGTCCCCTATCAATATGTATGTGCACACATATGCTTACAGTAAAGTCCAGGGTGACTGACCCCAGTTTTTGTGGGGTGAACCTCCCTGCCCTCACCTCATCACCCTGCCCTCGCACCCCTACCATCCCTGAGGTTCTGTGCCCCTCACGCACATTACACGAGCGCCAGCCTCCTCTCCCTGTTTTCTCACCCCTTGCAACCCTGGTGCTAATCTTTGTCCCCCTTCTGTTGCCTCCCGACACTTCCCCCTTCCAATCTCCTGCTGATGCCTCTTGCACCATCTCCCCAACCTCTGCTGGTGCCTCTTCACTCTGCTCTGACTTCCTTGGTGCTTCCTTCCCTGTCCTCGCTGCCACCTCCAGGCACGTTGCCTTGCAATTGGGATAAGGCTGCCCCTTCTTGGAAGCTGGACACTGCTCGGCACATCACCAGTGCGTTGAAGGCATCACGTCTCACCAGTGCATTGAAGGCATCACGTCTCACCTTATTTCTTCCACAAAGTAGGAAAAACACAGAGCAGAAAGAGGACCATACCATCTGAAACTCGATGAAGATAGGGATATTCCAAAATCCTGGGGCTATCAAGTTTTACCTGATACACCAGGGAAAGGTGAACCTTTTATAAACTTACAACCTTTGCACTTCATATCTTCCATGAAAAAATGCAATGATGTCTGCTTGCTCTTAAGGAAATCTAAAAAAATTCAGGTAGAACCAAAAAAAAAAAAAAAAAAAAAAAAAAAGACCTGGTTCTTAACCAGAACCAAGCAAAAATCTGAAACCATCAACAGATTTTATACATATGCTTCCATACACTTATTATTCTGGCCTGTGCACCTTTTTCTAGCATCATCTTACTGCCATCTACAGTATTTGCTGAGCAAAAAGCATCTTTCTGGTAAGCAAAACAATAAAGCAATAGAAAATCTGTGTTACTTGAAGTCTGGCGAATTACGTGCGCTATTGTAAAGTTATTCTTTGCCACACAACAGCACAGTTAAGTCACCTATTCAATCCTGAACATTCCAAGTCTCTTTTACTTGCATACACAACTCCTTTTCACTGTCAAGTTTAAATCCCTTAAAATCACAGACAAGTCGTAACTAACAACACTTGCATAAAGATGCATTATTTTAGCATCCATACAACTGGAAACCTCAGAGTGATTTCTGTGAGTTAGCATCACAATAAACCACCTTTTGGCTATTTATTTTCTTGCACTCCCATCTGCTACCTCCAAGCAAAGCCTGGACATTGACTTACTAGACTGTCTTTTTCTAAGCCCTAAATGTTTAAATGTTTAACTGACTTTTCTACAGTACCACCCTGTGGTTTTCTCTCTCTAGGGTGTCACTGACAGGCATGTTTGAAGACTGACAATATTGCAAAGTAAAATTTAGTTTGCAGTTGGGGAATAAAACAAAGTTGGTGAGAAGGCAAGTAATACCACTGCCATTGTTACAGAGACACTGTGAAGTAACCATCTGAAGAATGTTTATAATGCCCACGTAGATTCCTTCTATTCCCCAAATAAAAAGAGTAATAGTCGAAGTATGTTTAACAGATGAATGCTTACATTACATATTAAAAACCCTGTTTATCTCATTAACATCATCTACAAAAAAAGAAAAACAAAGAATATGGCAATCTGCACACTGCTGTAAAGAAAAACATTAAGACACGAGGTAGGAATAGCTTTGTAAACAGCAATGTTCAAACAGATCCCAGAACTATATCAGACACTTTTTCTAATGTCAATCAGTGAGCTGCAATTCTTCTATTCAATTTCTATACTGTATACTGATGCAACAAGCTGTAAAAGTATGGCTCTACCAGCAAATTTCCAATGGAAGTTACTGACAACAGTAGAACCAAACAAGCTAAAAAGGAAAACAAACAAGCAAACAAACAACATGCAAACACTGTACTGATGTATGCATAGCTAAAAAAAGAAGTCACTGAAGAAAACTGCCATTGCACAAGTTTTCACAGCAAGATACTAAGTGTTCAGTGCCTTAATCACAAGCCATCTTTACTCCATAATACTACTTTACTCCATAATACTAATAATACTCCATAATACTTTTTTCATCTACTGTAAGCAGTATCTGATCATAGCCAATAAACAAGTGGACTCCAGATTTACTTCATACACCTTGAATCTTGGAATAGGTCTCAAACCGTTTCTCTCATGCCCCTTCAAAAAGAATTTCTCGCTCTCCTCATCTTTTGGAGGATTTTGCCCAATGAATTCTATTGATAAATAGTACCACAGTCAGAGAAAGATCATAAGGGTTGGAACAGGAGCTGGGGTTTGAAAGGACCTCAGGAGATCATCTGGTCCAAAACGCCCGCTCAAGCAGTGTTACCTATAGCAGGTTGCCCAGGCCCATATCCAGTGGGGTTCTGAGCATCACCAGGTTTCCTCTAATCAGCTCTCCACTACCTCTAATGAGCTAATGCAGCCCATGAGGGATCCAACAGGAGCCAAGAACCTCAGACCAAGCAAGATACCACCAGCCAGCTACCCAGTGGCACCCTGCATCTGCGCAAAGCAGTGGCACTGCTGAGTTGGGTACCACACATTTTTTCCCCATTTACAGATCAACCACTAGTTATTAAGTTCATCTTGTTTTACTACTGCCAAGAAGGCAGGAAAAATAAATGCTTTGCAACTGGGTTTGGGCAGCCCTTGATAACTACGGCAAACCACCAGCTTCAAGAGGATGGACCATTTCCTTCCTCACAATTAAAATACTCCTATTTTAAGCAGAAAGAGGGGTCATGCACAGATACTGGGTATCAGCTTTTCCACAGGGGATGGGCAAACTGCCACTGCCTGGGCCCTCCTGTGAGGAAAAGGCATATTTGGAAAGTAGCCATATGATTTGGTTGTAGTTAAAGGAGAAATTGTATATTTGAGAGGAAGGATGATACTGTGGCTAAGGTAAGCTTAGTGATCTGGCTTCCATTACTCAGCCTTCCACTGGCTTTTGGAGGGGCGGGGGGAATCCCTTAACTCTTCTGTAACACAGGTCCTCATTTTGTCAATGAAACACGTACGTGAGAATAAGTACACGTGCTTCAAGCAACAGCACCTCTGTAAGAGACGGCTCCGCACGTGCGTGCATACACACACAGTACATACTGGGCCTACATACAGAATACTATACATAATTTTGCAGGTGGGGAACTAATCGAAGGAGAAGTTTTCCTCTATGCATTTGCATGTGCAAAAGAAATAATCACACACAGAGATAGGTATCAGTACAGGTAGCTAAACCAGTGTTTTCCCTTTCAAATACAAAGTGCTTTGCTGTTTTCATCTCTGCACAGGAGACAGAATTCACCACGTGAAAAGCCACGTCTATGCCACCAGGCTGAATTCCGACCCACTTTAAACTCCAGTCGTAAATAATTTGTTCCCGCAACATTTTCTAATGCAACTTTTCTCCCAGGAGTTGTTCCACTGGCTTAATTGGACATATCTGCTAATGAGGCAAATGAAACTGATAGTTCTGGTCTCCAGCTTTGGAGAGTCTAATTTGCCTCAGACAAGGACATTCATTTGGCATATGATTCATTTCTGCATACATAATATATTTTGTTTTGAAAGGTTGGTGCTTTACAAATAGAGAGTACTCCAATGACGAGTCACTTTAAAGACCTTTCAATGCCTAGCACTAAGTTATTCATTCTTCGGATAGCTTGACTTGAATCAAAGCATGCACTTTTTGCAACATGGTAATGGTATACACTAACTTGCATAACAGATGTTACCAACATGCTTATAAATGTAATCAGAAAGTGCATTAATCAACATTAAAATTTGTAAACATTCCCAAATAGTTTAAAGAGTTTTTTCCCAATTGCAACATTTTTACTAAGTAGTTTATTTTTATAAAATCTAGACAAACATGGTTGTCATCCAAATTCCCTCTCTGATTATCAGCTTCAAAAACTGGAAAAAAACACAATGTCTGCTGCTGACATGTCTGGACAAATTACTATGTACTGATTTCTTAAATCTCAGCAGGGGACAGGACAATCATTAGATATATCAGTCCTGAAAGTGCAATTAAACTTTATGCCATATCTCAATCCATATCTGGCATTTCCTATCCATAGGAAAAAATAAAAACTACTGAAATATTTCTGTCTTTGAAAATCAGAGACTAAACACTAATGACTATTTCTGGAATCAATAAAAAGCAGCTCTACAATTGTATTTTGATATGTTTAACCTGCCAAAAATATTTGAAAGAAAGTTGTATTATGTCCATAATTATCAGAATAAATTACTTTTATGGGTTTAGTGAAACCAGGAGGAAATAGCTATGGTATGGTGGTGAAAGTCGTAACGCAGCATTTCCCATTGTGACACCAAACTTGAAGAGAGAATTCAGACTATACAAGTCACAGCTTCTCTTTTCTTGGCATTTGGGTCCGAGGGATGCTAATGACTTCCAATAAATACACATGTTGAATGCTGAAAATGGGAACCTTGGAAAATCAGGTATTTATTTGCAATTTTTCAGTCTACACACATATTATTTTTCTGGTTTGGGTTCCTGAAAATGATGGTTATTTTTCTTCTTTTTAAAGAGACTTTCTGAGCCACAACAGAACTTGTCTCTTGCCAGCAGATTCAATTTGGTCGTGCAGTGCCAAGATAAAAGCTACATGGTTGTAGAGGCTCTGATGTTCTCAAGGCATCCTGGCAAGCACAGCTCTCATTTGGAGGATGCTGAGAGCACAGAGGACACAGCCACGGTATTATTGTTGTACATTTACATAGCTTGTTTTATCCAGAAAGATAACAAAAGGCATTTCACAAGCACTGGAGATATACCACCACTGAAAAACACTGCCAACCTTGCTCTGGAGAGCGGTGAATAAATACTACACGGCAGCCAGCAAACCCACTAGGGAAGGTGGTGCTTTGGCTGCAACGGCCACACTTGCGTAAGAGCAAATGCAAAGACATCCAAAATCAATCTACCTGCAACACCTAGATGGAATTCCAAAGCACTGCGAATCACCCAGATAATCTAGGGCAAAACAAATGAACAAACAAAACACCTGACACTGGGTTGTCCCTTTGGTCTTAGTAGGCCTTGGCTCTGGCAGCATCTGCTGATGCTCGCTTTGGTCCAGAAAGGAGGAAACAAAATAAGGTAGAGTTTTAATTGTTCTTAAAGACAACAAACTTCAAATGATGCACCTAACTTCTGCCTAGTGAAAATTTTGTTATTTATACAGATGACCAACCCCTTCTGCTGCCCCACTCCTTCAGGTTTCCAAGCTGCTACACATAAAAGGATCCATCCGTGGCTGGCTGATAACACGGGCTTGGTTTTACCTCACAGAATTTAATTACCACCTGACTGTATTATTTATAACATCGTATTAATGAGAATACCCAATTCTAGGCCCACTGAGTTACCATCAGTATCAAAAAAAGCCAGGAATAGCTCTGAGAAGCCTAAGTGTCAAACAGTAAGGAACGGCTTACGGCAAGGAGCTGGGTAAACGGGTAAGTTGGGAGGCAGAGCTACAAAACGAGAAGAGTTTAGCAGAAAAACTTTGTAGAATGCAGCAATTTTGCAAAGTACAGAAAGAGAAGTTACAGAGACTGTGAGAAATTACCAAGAGGGAACCGCATGTGAGTTGCGAATAGGCACAACATTTTCCATCAGAAATACAAAATGTCAACCTTTTAACAGGTTTCTTTATTCCCAGGTCCAAAATACACATCTGGGACTATACAGCTGTGACAATGGGTGGGTGACACCTAGCTGGAAGATATTTTCCACTGGAAAAAAAGGGTTCTTCCTTGCAATACTATGTGGGAAGACATATCTTCTGCTAAAGAGAAGCCAGGCGTCTCCCCTACACTGAAATCGAAACAGGTTTTTTGCCATAACTGTATGTGCCTATGCTCCCCTGGAAAATTTTAATAGATAAATAAGCAATTTTATTCCTTTACAGAGGCACCGCTCTAAAACCTGGCCACCAGGAAAGGATGTCGGTATGAGGACCAACCAGGAAACAGCAGTGAGCCTCTGCCACCTGAGCTGCAGATGAAAGAGAGAGAAATTTGGGGGGAGCTTGTAACACAGGATACAGAGCAACCATTGGCTAAGAATAAGTGCAGGGTTTTTTTTTTTCCCCCTCTCCTGGAAAATGGTAAGTTGTATATTTTGGCCCACTGCATAAACACTTAATGTTTGAGGCCCTAAGTAGAGAAGTATGGGAAAGCGTCTCCTTCCAAAAGGGGGAAAACAGTGGTTTCTACCAGAGGTGAAAACACTTAATGTTTGAGGCCCTAAGTAGGGAAGTATGGGAAAACGTCTCCTTCCAAAAGGGGGAAAACAGCGGTTTCAAGCTGGCTTTAGCCTTGGTTAGCTTCAGACATTTTTTGAATGCTCAAACAACATGCAAGGTAATGACCTTGCATGTGGCATGTAGGGGAATGCAAGTGTTCTTTTAAAGACACCGTGTGTCACAGAAAGTCATAGGGCTTCCTTAAGCAGCAGATCTGAACAGAGCTTTAAAAACTCTGTTTGGGTTCACCTGTCAATTTTAAATAGCATTTCATAAAATGCTTTCATATCACCTGTCAATTTTAAATAGCATTTCAGAAAATGCTTCTGTATTTTTTTTTCAAAATATCTCCTTTGAAGAAGCACTAGTAAACAGATTTATTCATGTACGCAGTTTTCTACTGAATTGAGACTAACTGATTTAACAAACTCAACATTTACAAGGATTCATGTTCCCCACTGGACAGAGGTCTGGATTAACAATAAGCACAATAGCTTAAGAAATGTGTCCAGAATAACACTCCTCAGAACTAAAGGAAAGTTCTTTAAACTCCTTATAAGACAGAAATTAAACACTGTCCTGCACATGCTGACCCTTTGGGTAATCAAAAAACAACATGTATGGGCTATTATGAAAGAGGTTCCCCTCTTTGCAGCCCTGTCAAAAATCCAAGGTTTGAAAATGTCTCATTACACAAGGTATAGGTACAAGACTTTGAAGATCAATTAATTACCCCAGGAATCTGGGTCTAGAAGCGCCATTTTACACAAATCAGTGTTTGAATATCACAGGGATAGACTCACAGTTTATAAACTGAAGAACTAGATAAGCAAGATCTATGCAAAACATGTCACTGAGAAACCAACTAGTGTTACTGCAAGGACTGATAGGTTTTTGTTCTGTAAATCACTTGTTTTACTGCAGTTGCTGTGGGCAACAGAAGAGCCTCTCCAGCTCTGCTGGCCCACCAGAGGTGCCAGGAGAGGAGGTCCTATAGCCTGTGACCAGCCTCAAAGCATGATCAGGGAGAGCAAGGTGTGCAGAGGAACCAGCAAGAGCTGGACCACATCTCACAGCTTTCTCAAGGGGGCTCGGAGAGATGAGCAGGAGATGAATGACCATGAGCAATGAAATGTCCAGAGCGAAAATGGGGCAAGCCTTGCTGATCTGCCTCACGCGGATCCTAGAGGTCAGTGAAGAGCCACCCTCAAGGAGAAGGAGGTACTGGTGGAGGTGTGAAGGGAAGAGGCTCAGCTCCTCTGGCTGCCAGGACTGCACACGGGCACCGTCACTGTTTAGGCTTTGTTCTACTCACCCCCACAATCTTACACGTGCTTAAAGCACAAGAAACATGATGGCTAAGTAAAATACTAAAATAAACAGCCGGAGAAGCAAAGTCAGGCAAAATCTGACCATGCTTAGGCTGGAAAGCTTGTTGTGTGTGTATAAACATGGCTGTGGTCTAGCATGTGAATAAACAAGCTTTTATCTGAAGTGAAATAACCAGACATTTAACGTCACTTCCATTCACATGGACTCCTAGACAGCGTAATCTTAGATCTGCAAATAATGAATTAACTACCGCTCTCATTCTATTGCATGTGCAATAGCCTTATTCTGATTCAGAGTAGGATTTAGGCCTGGAATTCCCGAGTGATTTAATCCGCATTAAAAAATGTTGGAGGATTACAGAATGCAAAACATTTGAACGTATTTTGGTATTTTCCCGCAACTGCACGTGGCCGTTTCCTCAGCATGCGTTTAACGCCGGGGCGCTCGGGGAGCCGCCTGCTCCAGCGCAGCGCGCGGCGCCAAGCCGACCACCCAAGCAGCACACACGTGGCGCTCGCCTCGAGACGCAGGCACTGCCAGGGGCTGCTCCCATGCGCCGGCGTTGGTTCCAGCTCCTGCTCTGCCCTCTGTGAACGATTTCCCTCCAGGAGCGCAGGTTAATTCTAGCTAATTTCTTCATAAAAGTATAATTTAATTTCTACTCTGCTCCGAGAAGCCGAGGGATTTTGAGCTAACGATAACAATACTTCTAAGATGCCCCATCTAATTTACAGCTGTTCTTTCACTCTCCACAGGAAAACCCAAACACTTCTAATATAAGTTTGTTTGGACTTTTTCATATACTAAACTCAGGAACAACTGTGGGATATATTGAGCCGATTTTGACTAATAAATATTTACAATCAGACAATTAAGATTCCTCTGCAGGACTGCAACTTTCCCACGTCAGTTTTATCTTAGACAACTTTAGTACTGCCAATAACCTTAATAAACACTGCACTAGTGAGTGCAAAGTGTCACTTATGCACTTTCATGATCCAAACCAAGTTTTTAAATGAAAATACTGGCTGATATTAACACTTTTCTCTCAAACAAAACCTTAAGTTACTGGCTCCGTTAATAACCATGCAACTCAGTGGATGAAGTGCTGGATAAAACCTGGCTTTTACTGCCTTCTCTGTCACGGAGCTGCCCGAAGGACTTCGGGCAAATCAGCCTGCCTTGCTTTGCCTCATGATGAGTGTTTTAACATCTGTAAGTGGGAAGGGCTATATAAGCCTGGTATCAGTTATAATTACTTGTTGCTATCACTTGGAATTTCCTTCAAGGTTCCCAAGCAACAAAATGGCAGCTTCTTCATGGGCACTTGAACAAGTCCTGTAAAATTTCAAAGATTTTGATATTCTAGATTACAGTCAAGCATTGCTTTGCAAATGAAAACCATTTTGACCTGCCCAGTATACACTTAAAAATCCTCAAAATGGTATATGGTATAAAAACACCATAGAGCTATAATCCACACAGCATCTCCATAACCTATGAGGAAGATAAATAACAGGTAATATAAATACACCTGTATAGCCTCCAATAAGAGTCGCTTGGCCGCTTTCGGCCCGGATCAGCCAGCCCATTTCTCAGTGGTGCGGCCTGCAGCTCCGCGTGCGTTCGCAGCACGGGGTGGCCGTGACCCGCGCACGCGGCCGTGCCGCAACGGCCCCGCGCAGCCCCGTGCTGTCAAGCAGCGTGCAGCCGCTGGACCGCTGCCACGGGAAGCAGAACAAGCTTGGCCTCGTTCCTGCGTGTGCCTTTGGGATTTACTTCTCCCAAAGACAGGCCCTGACCTTGACCGTGGCCTTTTAAATTTACGGGTTGGTTACAGGGACCTGAGGAATGAAAATACTTGCAGCTCTTTTGGGTTCACCACAGCAGATGGCTGCTGCAAAGTGTCAGCATCTGCATGTTTCTATGTAACATTTCTACACCATGTAATGGTGTTGGGGTGTAGGATTCGTACCTTACCTGGAGGCAGGATTTTAACAGGTACTGCTGCTTTCTATTCTAGTAACTCATTTTGCTCAAACCTGACCTTTTTTTTTTCCCCTCCTCTTTCAAGAGGCATTGAAGAATTAATGACTGATCCCCTTCTCTCCCAGGCCTTTACCTACTGTTTTTTGTCAGGCATACATCCAGTGTTTTAGCTGGTGAAGCAAATATTGCCTTCATTTCAGGAAACCCTGTTGAAATCAGTGAGCCTCAGAAAACCACAGAGATGCACCAAGTATGTAAGTGTGAGATAACAGCAGGTCTCTACAAGGATTTTCCCTCCTCCAGGAACAGTAATAGAAGTTTCAATCTTTAACAAGCAGGCCTCGAAGAATTCGCTTTTCCACTTCTTCTCTACATCAGGAGCCTCTCCCTATCCCTCATAAAAGGGATATGTAAGGGATATGAAAATATTTTTGCTGGCTACCAGCTTCTGTAATGCAACGGTCAACTATTTAGTTCCTAAACTAAATAGATGTTAAATGCATGGACAATTTCAAACTTTCTTCAAGGGACTAGTCTCAATGTTTATGTTGCATCTGTTACCCTACCTTCCACAAGAGCACAGCCAGCAGCAGGAAGATGAGAATTCCCACCAGCAAACTGATGGCAATGATCCATCCAACAACATACCCACGAGGCTCCAGATTGTGTAAAGCTTCAAAGACCACCTACAAAGCAATGAGAAAAAAAAAAAAAGAAAAAAATTATGATTGGAAGTTGCACTGTTTTCTCTCATACTCATCTTATTAAATGAGCTTAGTGGCCTCACCAATCATATTTCATCTATCAAACAAGTATGGAATGTGCCCTTAATTTCGTGCTTCCCATCTATTTCTTTTGCAAGGGATTTAAAGCTTTCCTTTCAAACACAATTTGAGTAGCCATACATGCAATCCAAAAGATACCATCCCCAGCTCCAAACTAACCCTTCCTTGGCTAGTTTCCCCCTCTCCCTGCAGCAGACCCTGAGGCTGTTCTGGTGCTATGGCCACCAAAGCTGCACAGAGGTTTACATGAAAAACTGTATCCCTTGGACTGGCACATATTACTGCGATATCTTGTGTGATCTGTCTTACTCATCATGTTCTCAACTTTACCAAATGCCCTGGTGCTTCGCACAGAAAACCTTAGAAATTTTGAGTTCGATTTTTTGTTTTTTTAAAAAAAGGGGAAATACCCATATTGAATGTGACTATTCTCTGTTGTGCTGTTTAAGATATGTGGCAGAGATACATGTAGTCACAAGTTCTTCTTTTAGGAATAAAGACAGGAATCCCCTGCTTGTTTTTCTTCTCTTTCTGTATAGCCTGTATGGCAGGGAAATATGTCCTATGACATGTTTTCCTCAACTATCTACTTTAAGAAGAAAAGAGAAGCAAATTACACAGACTGATTTTTCCTCTCCTATTTCAATCAAAACTAATTTCTCAGTGGAAAATTCAAAGTTTTTTCTCCTTCATAAGGGCAATTTGTTTGTTAAATTTTGCAACGTACTATCTAGCAAATGTGGTAAGGCAGCAGGGATTTTTAAAAGGTAGCACATTGTTTTGGCTGGCTTTGTTCTGGTTTGCTTGGAAGGCAAAGCAGTGAGTTTTGCTCCCTCCTTCATAAACCACTTTCACCATCTTTGCCTAAAACTTTCAAAGCCCTGTTAGTAGATAGGGACTGTTAAATCAATCTTCGACCAGGAAAAAAAAATAAAAGTGGGTGAAAAAGTAGTGGTTATAATCCTACAGAACTAGGCAACCCTAAAATACTCATTTTGAAAAGGCCCACGAATGACTGTGAAGTGCCACCATTCAAAGAGAGACAGAAAAGGCAAAGCGATACCGTACATCAGATACAAAGCTTCAGTTTACGCATTAGGGAAAACCTGTAACAAGAAGGTTAGGGAAGCACCAGAAGAGGGGTGTCCAGAGAGGTCTCTAGTTCTCCATCCCTGCAGGTTTTCAAGACACGGTTAGATGATAAAGCCATGGGCACCCTGAGCTGGTGCAGGCAACAGCCCCCGCTTTGTGCACAAGGTGGGACAGGATGACCTCCAGAGGTGCCTTCCGATGGACATGTCTCTGTAAGCCTACAAAGTTTCAGCAAACACTCACAAAAATTACAAGCTTAAATAAAAGGAAGCCAGAAGGATGGGACTACGATTTGCCAGGATGTTCCCATAAGGAACTACTCATAAATACACTTCATCTCAGCTTCATAGACCAGTGGTGATTAAGACGATAACCATTCTGGAAGAGGAACTTGAGCACCATTGATTTTACACACCCTTGTTTCTTATCACTTAGATACTAACAGGCGTTTGATGACAACGAGACGTGAACAAGAACAAATGGACAGAAAAGATGTTATCCACAGATGCTATTTTCCCATAACTAATTCCTGTATGTATTCCTGTAACAAGTATCACCATGATGCTCAAAATAGCTCTCAAGCTATTTCTTCACTCAAGAAGAGACTCATTTTAACATTCATATATTAGCACAAAGACTTTATAAGGCTTTTTGAGATATCTTCCAGAACACAAAGTCAGTTCCCCTATAGCCAAGACTAGCAAAAAGGAAATACCAGAGAGAGGAAGACCAAAGACTAAGTCTTGCGCCTTTCTTGTGTCTCCATGCCAGGCTGGAAGGATGATCTGATGTAGCAGTCCATTTCTCACAGAGGCTAGAGTATGCATCCATCTTGGGGACACAAGTCAGATGACTGCTTCTTAGAAGATAAGGCACTCATGTTATTTTTCTTTCTGACTCCAGGGGGAAAAAAAAAAAAAAGGCCTCTAACACTTTGGATATGACCAGCGGGGACTTCTTAGGCCACCACTGAATGCAAAATGAGGTGTTTTCTCTCTACTGCACGGAGAATAAATGTTCACACAGCACAACCTCTGTCACTGTAGCTCTGCACATCATACTGTCAGCAGGCAGAGCCAAGAATAGTTGCAGAGATCAGATCATTTATCATTTCTGTGGCAAAAGTCCTACATTACAGCTTTGAAACATGCTGTCTGGAATAGTTTGGCAGTACATTTCACAGGCACAGCTCAAGCTATACTAGCGTGGTGGGTACACAGTAACAGCAGCTCCTTATCAATCTGTTTTCTTCTGGCAGTTTGCAATCAACTTACAAGCATAAAAAATCCCGTTCATGGTTTTGTGGCTTGGAGAGGAGCAGGGATGTTGCATATATTAACTCTGTATGTTATCCCTCTCAAGGCTCCAGATACTGGCCACCTGAATAGGCGGTCACAGCAACAAATTTTGGTGAGGAAATAAAGAAAACAAAACCAAAAGAAAACAACCTCAAACCCAAGCAAAGCAGACCAGGCAAGCGGTCAACATGCGTCACACGTCCAAGCTGTGAGCACAAGGCCACGGCAGCAAGCGGAGGGAGGCTGGAGCGGTCCGTCCCGCGGGGCCGTGGTGCTGCTAGCAGACGTGGTCCTGCCTGTGGAACCTCTGGCCACTGCGGAGTCTGGGCAGGAGCGAATGTCAGCCCCTCGCTGCCGCCCCGGCTCCGTGGCACGGCTACGGCGGCCTCGCTGGCGTGACGGGGAGCACAAGGCGGCTTCCGGCCTAGCGCGTTTCCCACAGTTGTGAAACATAAGTTACTGATACAAAAGATAAGAGTGTGCGTGAGAGAGGGGACAGTGGAGATGACGGCAGTCTAGCTCAGAAGAAGAACGTGAAACAGTCATAAAACATGGAACAAATTCCAGGTTTCCTTCCATCCTCTGACCAAATGCCAAGGAAATGCAGTGGGAAACACAGTTGTTTCTAAGATTTAATACAAGCTTTTTATTTATATTTCACACTGTACTCCAGGCTTCTTAAAGTAGGGAATTTCAGAAGGTAATATCCATTTCAATGTATGTAACTCACATATCAATCAGGTTTCTAAACAATGGAATTTCTCTGGTGTAAAGTAACAGAGAACTGCATCTGACCATCACAGTCCAAAATATGGACCCTTATGACCAAACACATCACCTTCTACCTGTTGCAAACTTGTTATACTTCTGATCATCTAATGAACAAACTCAGAGGGATCAGAATTGCTTAGTACTTTGAAAGCATTGAAAAAGCATTTTGAAAGCATTTCAAAAAATGCTTTCAAAAAAAAAAAGCACTTTGAAAGCATTTGAAAGAACTGAACTGAGTAGGATTTTTGCAAATATCTGAAGTTTACATCATGCCTAAGTGGGACCCATCACTTAACTGGGGGTCCTGAAGTAAGCAACACAGATCAGCAAAAATTGGTTAGAAATGGGTAACCGTAAAATCTTAATTTCTGCCTCCTAAAATGTATTTCCTTTTGCTTATGCACACTAGGTGATTTTTACATACTTGTATCAGAAAAGACAGTACCATCAGGAGACGCAGGTTTACCAAAAAATGCTATTTTTGTTCTATATTATCAGAGTATTTCTGGTGCTTTAAGCTGCACTGCTTGACTTGTTGGCCGAGATTCCAAAGACCAAATCTTGTGTGTTCCTTGTATCTCTGCACCAAGTTGGAAAGACTTGTCTCCTGGTTGACTTGTCCATTCCGATGCTGTTTTATTTGAGGGGAATTCCAGTAAAGACACCATATTCACATATCGATATGTATATACATACACACATGTATTTCCATATACTAAGAAAAAGGTTGAAGGTCCTCAGAGAACAGATACTTGAGGAATCTTTGCTGCTTACTACCCCCTATCACCAGGAATTATCTGTATTTTATCAGTATTGTGTAGACTTCTGTTCCTTCACCCAGCATTACAGTCTTTCCAAAGCTAAGCTGGAGGACCTGCACTGCTCCCCTAAAAGGCACTGGGAAGAGGTATTCCCATGTGCATTAACAAAAAGTCTGGGCAGTCCCACATGGAGATAGGGGAGAGGACAGCGAGGTAATACAGACTTTTCTTTCCAACTCGGACACAGAAAACAGGTCAGTGCCCAAAGTCTTCTGAGCTGCAGGCAGACAGTGAAAGCTTAGGTAAGTAGATATGCATACAATCCTTCTGTTATAAAGACCTCCCAGAACACAATAAATTAAATTTTAAAGCTTTCCTTTCTTTTATTTCTTTTCACCCTGTATATCACTGTGAAAATAAATATAACTAAACCCCATACAAAAATTCATGTCCAGCAACCACTTGCCTTTGTTAAATTAATCCTGGGATAACTGGTCTGAAAATGAGAGCACAGTGAGGTCTACCCAGAATGACAGAAAGCTTCAAAGGCTTGACGAAGGTATGCATGTGCTGAGCTTAAAAATGGGCAGCTGTAAGCTAGCCAGGAACCTCCAGCTTTCCAGGACACCTTGTCACAGGAGCTGCAGCACATTAGCTTGGGTTCTCCCTTCCTCTGCTCACCTTCATGTGCTCTGACTCAGAGAGACTCAGAGCATTTGGCAGCTTTGAACACAATGAAATTCAGTCTCTTCTCCCTGCCCCATTAGAATTAACAGAGGGAAATCCTCTTGCACTGTAAGAGCACTCCTTCTCCTCTACGTAAGCACAGAGCAGATGTTGACTCTTTTATCTCATATGTGGTCACTGTGGTCTCTCAGAGCTCACCATTGGTCTTGCCTCATTTTTACAAAAGATGGACAATCTTTTGGAGAATATGAACAAATCTTCATGGAAACACAAAGACTCAAGAAAATAAGGTGTGTTTTTTGGAAATACCATACCAGGAGAGTTTAAGTAGACTATAAAAACTATAGAGAAAGAATATAATACTCATCCAAATCCAGAGGAGTGATTTCTGGTAAACTGTAAAAACAACAAATACTTCAAGCCTGCCTTCATTTTAAAACTTTTTCAAAGACAGCCTGGTACCCAACTTACAGATCTTTACATAATCTACTGCATCCCCTTTGGAGATGGTCCATTATGGTATATCACAACTGATATTTAAATGTTGTGCTCAGTACACTGCATGAAAAACATCAGTCTTCCTTTTCTTTTTGTCTTGTTTATAGTTTTTACCCTGTGCAATAAAGTGTAAAAATACGCAGTGAAATAAGGGCAGCTAGTTCTAAAGAAGAATTCAAATGGTTTTAATAAGCCTGTATCTCAGTTGTAGATAGCCAAACGGCCTTTTTAAAATTACCCATGATAAAGTGTCTACAAAAACGTCTTTCAGTGTCCGGGAACACCTTCATGAGCCCATGCACAATTGCTTGGAAAGAGTTGCTGCCCAAACAGACATGGTGCAGCAATCAGTGGTCAATGAAAGGAAAACAGAACAGGATTTTAGAAAGGAAGGGAGGAATATGAAGCAAGATACTTCCTCTCTCCTGTTTCTAGTTCCAGCTGAATAACTGTGGCTTGCAACAAGTATTGTTTCCTTCTGCATTCCGCAAGACGAGGGAGAAAAAGAGAGGGGAAAAGAATGAATGCCTTGAGCCAAACCACATGTCTTAAATTTTTCCCTGAACATGACCCTATATAAAACATACAGCAAGGGAGAAGCCAACTGACATATGGAAATAGTATACAGAAAAGAGCAAAGACCTTCAGGTCTTAGAAAAGACCTGAAATTACAAATTGATGTTACTCGACTACAATATGTCAAGCACGCTTCCCTACAGCTAAGGTTTCCCAGGAAGCAGGAGCAAGTTCTTGTTTGAACTTAGACAGCTTCCCAGTACACACAGTGAACTTGTAATTGTGGTAACTCGAGGCTTGATGAAAAGCTGTCCAAGAGCAGGAAAATAACAATGTTTTTTGGGAGGGGATTTTCTTCCTTTTTGTTTGTTTGGTTTTTTTCTCTGAGCATTAGAAAACAATGAATTATAGCAGAGCTAAAAGTATTTCTGAATTTTGAGCATTAATAGTAATCCCACACGCATAACACTGTGTCCACCACTCTGAAAAAATCTAAAACCCAAACCTTTCACAGAAGGTAACAGTGATGTCCTGGCTTCTCCTATTTCAGATGTGGCATAGGTATCACATTCGGGCATTACTCCTGTTATTAGTGAAACTTAGCCATTAAATGGCTGCAGAACTAAACAGAGATCTAGCAGTGTCTTAACAGTCAAGGTTGCAGGTCATTTATAAGACACATTCCCAGGGAAGACTAGCTATGTGAATAACTGACTTGCTCAGTTCAGCTGCCAAGTCTATTTTTTTAATGTTCTTTGGAATGGTCCAGAAACCTGACAAAGAAAATAAAACAGAGAGGAAAAAAATGGGGTCCTATCATACAAAAGATTTTTTTTTCAGACTGTTCTAATAAAATGGAAAGTTAAAAAAAGAAATAGGAACGAGTCTCGAGTTACAGACATGGTGGTGATGAAGGTGATCACTGTAGCAATTAGACTTAAGGTAGTACATAGGTGGAGGTTGAATTCCTTCTTTGACTGTATGGATTTAACTCCGTTATCCCCCAGGTTAGTGCTTTAGTGGAGGATATCAGCCTTTACCAAAGGTGCCTTGACCTCTATAGCTCTCCTACCCAAACCTCACAGCTGTGTCTGAGATGGAGCCAGGGAGAGAAGTTTCATGGCTGGCAGTCAGGTCAATTATTCGGGGCAAGGGGATTAAGTGAGAGGTGGGATATAGATCATGTTCCAAAAATATAGCAGGAGAAGAAACTGAAAGCAGTCCAGATAAACTTTGATCCTCATGTAAGTGTGAAGTAGGAAAGGAAGCTTAAAATTTATTCCACCAGCCAAAAAGAAAGTTCAGCTTGGGTATGGCTCTTCATGCGCTTTTCATGCCACAAGTGTTCAGACACTTGGTAGTAGCAAGCCTCCTATTTTTGGAATACAAAAGGCCAATACCTCCTTCTTCTCCAGAAGTTTGTAAATATGGCCCTGTTCAAGCCACAACTGACTCGGGAATTAACCCTGAATTTTCACTACATCCACTTGACTTTTCAACCTAGGCTCATGTGGATCAACACAAGACACAGTATTAGGTCATACATGAATTCCAGCAGCTAGGCACAAAGGAATTTATATGGATCTCTGAACAGTTAGACCCCTATACCCAATTTCGCAGCTCCCAGAATATCATTCATTACCACTTTAAATATTTCATACTGGAACATCAAAAATTACTGTGCTGAGGATTCAAGTCTCTACCATGTTTTGAAGGAAAATCTGAAATAGATTAAAGCGGACATTAACCTCAGGGCTTGGAGCTAAACCTAATGTTGGCACAGTTATGCCACAGACAATTACAATTTTGGCTAGCACAAGGCAGACTCTCCTACTCCCCGTAACATCATTCACCACGATGGCATGGTTATCGCAGCAAACAACCCCACAGCAGCATGGCTAGTCTGATCTGAGGAAGCCTGAGCGCTCTCATGTGCCCATTTAACCCCTAAACCCACAAATTCCAGCTTGCCGAGCCCCCTCAGTGATCTCCATCCCACTGGGAACATGACACCTCCAGGCTCCAGGCTCATTCACTTACTGCTTTTTCCTCTGGGCTCCCATTGGGCACCTCCACAATCCTCAGGGCTGGGTCCACCTGCACCTTTGCCCTTGTGACGAACTGGATGACCGATGAACTGTCCTGACAAGGAAAAACGGGAAGGATTGGATTTGGGGTGAAGAGGAAGCATCCCCACACCTCCTCCAAAAGGAAAAAATAAAAAAAGAAGGAAAAGGGAAAAAAAAAAAAAGAAAAAAAAGAGGAAGCCCCTACATTTGTCAGTACAGTAAATATATCTAGATAATGCTTAATGGCACGTTGGGTTGGGATTTAGAACAGGCTAAAACCCTGCTTTGAAAAAAGGACCTTAACATCATAACATAGAGAAAGCTCAGCACTTTACCTTAGATTAAAACAAACATCACAAAATCAGGTATGTTGGATTTTAAACTCATAATTTGGATTTGGCCTGCTTTTCATGCTCCCCACATTTACCACACAAGCAGAAGAAAGACAGAATATTTCCAGTCAGCCCTGGCAAGTTCAAAATCAACCATCAAACATGAATTCCTACAAGTTTTTTAAATGAGGAGAGAAAGATACAGGAAAGCTGGGATAGACCCAAGTACAGCCTGAGATAACAACTACATAATTATTTGAATACATGCACTGCAAATAGCTTAAATATTCATTTTATATATCCCCATACTAAAATATTTTTCTGCTATAATTTATGCAGTGCTTTTTAATATACACGTTCCAACAAGCTTCTATTTTAATGCATGGTAGTTCTTCCTGAGCTGCTTACTGTGGGGACGGTGGGTGATGAGTAGGGTAGGCTTGCGTTGAGGACACCCCTCCAAACACACAGGTAAGTGATGTATATCTTTTAAAGATCTGCTTAGAGTCATCTTAGAAAGGACACCTCAAATGGGATGGATTCTCGCTACTCCCAGGATTGAATTTCCAAAATGCTTATATAGGTGCAGTCAGTTACTTGCTTACATACTTCTGCATTTCTGTGTGCATGTAGCATAAACACCTGAAACTTTAGTCCTTGCCTATTTCTCCTATTACCAAACATTAACACATTAGTGGGTTTCAGCTGGAAAAGTTCAGAGCTATCAACTGCCTTAGCAGCAGGTCTCTAATAAAAGCCCTCTTCAATGTTTTTAATCCATTGGCTATCAAAGACAGGTTTTTACTTATTGTTATTAACTGTTCATGTTAACAGCCTTTTTTCTCGCTGACTATCTTACAATCTTAGAGAATCTAGCCCTAAGTCCACAGTCAGCATTTCTTTAAGCATAGGAAAACAGAACAATATTTATTAGATTTTCTATTTCATTCAGGGGTTTTAGGAAAGATGAGAACTAACATGTAACCATTTGTTTCTTGTCACAAGTGTGAAGCCCAGTGTTATTATGGCTTCATTGAATAATAATCAAAAAAAACAACAACAACAAAACACATATCTCTGTTTACGCAGAGGGAATGACAGGTATTTGGTCACAGTTTATGTACACTTACTCCATTTCTCACTTAACTTTTAGAAAGCTCTAATCTTAACGCTATGCATACACTGAGGGGTTTTATTGTTTCTCAGTGTATTGATATTTATTTCTGTCTTAATATAATTGATCAGAAACAGGATTAACACCTCCCTTTACACTGCTACAAACTAATCTGTTTTCTTTGACAACACACCTTTTTTTGTAACACACTAGTAAACAGCGGAAGGAGTTCAAGGCTCAAGCACATAGATGCTGTTGCACATATGCATGCTTAAATTGGTATTAAAGGCAATCTGCAAAGGAAGCACATACCTTCTTCAGTATCTCAGTATTCAGGAGGGTGTAAATACTTATATCACAGGACTCTGCTTTTGCTAGGGAGCTTAAAATGCAGCGCATAATTAAGCAGGACCTGCCTGGTCTTTCACAGTCCTACAGGCAACGGGAAAAAAACGGTATTAGGCACGTCAGGAAAGGAGGAATTAATTCCTTGAAAATACTCTGTGACAGCAAATGCTCCAACGGACCAAAAAATGCTAAAATAATAAATAACAAATAATAATAAAAATAAAAAATAACAAAACATAAACTGCTAAAAACTATGTGTATAGGAAACAGCAGCAACTTGCTGAAGAGATCCAGGACCCAAATGTCGGGCAGGGCAGTGCAATGCGGCCAGGCAAGGAGGTCACCCTCTGTGCTGAGCCCCAGCATGAGCCTGGCCACCCCATGGGCTCCTGACGGATACACGGACAGAGGATTTTGCGTTCCCACTTTGAACAATTTCCTCCCCACTGGATTTCCGGAGGCTTCCTCTAGGTAAAAATCAGATACTGAAAAGCACTAAATGTGCCCCCCAGGCATCACACCAGTACTAGTTGCCCCAAACTCTGTAAGGAACTATCTGCATGAGTTCTTTGGGATGATCCATGCAAAATGTTCTGTAAAATACAACATGTGCTGAAGTTTGTCACAGGTGGGCTTTCTTACCAATACTTTTCTGCCGGACTTTGTGAAAAAAGCAAATATTGTGTGGAAAATATTTTCATTCTCTTGAGGAATGACGCATGGGCTGGGGTTTTTGTAGAATGAACAGTTTCCTTTGTCCTGACCAACCTGCAAGTACAATAAAAACAACAATTAATACTCAGAATTAAAACTGCATGACAAGAAAGGCTGGGATTAACTTAGCCAAGTAAAACACCTATATCTGAGCTGAATGTCTGGACTCCCACTAGGAGTCAACAGAAAATCTATTCGTCCTAATGTACACATTTAAAATAAGTCAGATAAACTATACTCAAGAAAAGTTTCTCTCTCTCTTGTTTGGATAGGATACAAACATCTATAAGGTAGCTCAGAGGCAGATGCCTGTGATCTAGATGTTTGAAGACACAGGAGAGAAGTCTCAGCCAAAGACGCAAAACATCATGTAACATTGCAGATCCACTGCTTTTTTCTTCTTCTTTTTATTTTGTAATATGATTGTATTATTTGGTGCTTTAGCCAACTTGATTGTTTTGCAGTTTGCATTGAAACAAAAGAAGTAACAAAATCTTTGTGAAACGCACCAACCTAGACACAAAGTCTTCTTTCCTTCCTTCCTCACAAATAACACTAAAATTAAA
>NW_010583057.1:79391-116279 GCF_000705375.1 Tinamus guttatus | reverse complement strand
AAAAAGTTGTTATAGGTACAAAATTGCTGCATAATTTGAATTTCTTTTTTAATAACAATTTTTAGGTAAGTTAGCTGAAGTGTTGCAAAAACAAAAACAAGAAAAAAGAAACCCCAAACCCACAAATGTTTATCTACTTTGAACAATATCTGTCATCTCTTGGTAAAATCCCTTTTATGCATTCCTGGTCCACAAACCCTTTATAATCTGTTCTCTGATATACTGCCTCACAATCTGCCTTTGCGTGATCCGTACTTGCATTCCCCTTTAATACAGACACAAGTAGTTACACAGTTTACAGCTTCCTTGGAATCAACAAAAAATTAAGACTATGATGTTCTCTTTTTGTCCAGGTCACCTGGAATGAGTTTTCATAACTTACTGTATGCAAGAGATTCACAAGCACACTGACATTTATTTTCTTTGAACTTTCATGTTAGAATCAGATCCAGATCAACCAGGAGGTTTATGTTAAATCAAGAGCAGCAAAGAGCAATAGCTGCTCTTTCTTCATGAAAGCTTGAATTAGGAGGTATCTATCTGGAGAGATGTCATTACATTCATGCAACAGATACTAGAAGGACAGTATGAGCTTTTGCACTATCCCAACTTTTGGCATGCTTTCTAGATGGCCCTGCTTTACATCCCACACAGACAAATATGATATTAAAAAAAAAAAACCAAAGCAGAAAAGTCCAAATAGAACTATATGGAATGAAGCAACATAAATCTGGTCCTTTCTTCTCAAAATAATTTTCTTTTCTAAAACTGAAACTTGGATACATCTCACTCTTTTAAAAACACCTTAGCTGAAAAACAGACAGGCACCTCTGGTAGACTAAGTCTGATTTTGGAAATACCCTTTCCTCTCCAGCAACTACACAGCAAACATGTACAACAAGGCTGTTAAAGCACAGCTGAGTCCTCCTTGACATCTGTGCTGTTCTGTAAAACACTGGGGATCACCAAAACTCTGTTACAGTAGCCGAAGGTAGATGTCACTTGTTACTATTTTTCAAAAAAAAATGTATGAATTCAACTGGGCAGCAATTAAGTCATATTTGTGGGCAGTCTGAGATCCATTAGCATATGGTGAAAACCAGTGGGCAGGAAAGGATGCATTGCAGTTGAGATGCACTTCAAAGTTCTCTAGGAAATAGCAGAGCCACTCACAGAGGAGAGAAAAAAAAAAGGCAGTAAGTATCTCTGAAATAGGTGGATTATAAGATGAGCTAGAAAGGAGGACTGCAAAGGACTCAAAAGACTGGCCACAGTTGTTTGATTTTTTTTCCCTCATGCTGACTATCAGACACTTACACTTCAGAGCACCTCTCAGAATCACAGCATCATAGAATTATTAGGTTGGAAAAGACCTTGGAGATCATCAAGTCTTACTTCCTCACTTGTTATATCCATAAAGGGAAAGTTTGGTCAAATCGTTAGATCTTTGTGGGACAATACTAAGTACATAAATTCTCATTCAACTTTGTTTTCAGGGCAAAAATTAGCTCTGGGCAATCAACCTCTTAAACAAAAGCTCATTGCTATGCTCCTGCCTGCATTATGCTGAGACTGAATTACCTCTCTGAAATACAATCAGGATATGTTCTCATGTTTGAGCCTCTCTTTGTCAAAACATGGTATTATCCTAGACATTCGTTTTTCTACTTGCTCAAAATATGGTGCAATGAAGAGAAAATCTCTGGAAAAGCTTTGCAAGAGCAAATGCTTACCATTTACAAAAGGCAGACTGTGAAAGTATTTGAAACTGAGTAAATAGCCAGGCTCTTTGACGAAGTCTTGATGTTTCTAGGGACATGACTTACCAGAGCTTTCTGGAAATTTCCAAGCAGGCCAGGGCAACCTATAAACAGAGGATGCCTGCCCGAGAAAGGATCTTCCCAGGACCTGGCTGCATATTCTAAGACGTCAAGGAAACAGAAGTGGGAGGCTTTCAGAGCAGGGTAGGGGAAGGAGACGCATTTTGGCGCAGTGGCAGTCACAGTCAACTTTCCCATAGTGGAAGTATATCTAAAAAAATGTACCCAGTCACATTTAGACAAAGTCTACATTGGCACACAGTGTTGGCCAAACAGAAGTGTGAAAGAGTCAATCTGCACGACATCCTCAGGACCTGACATCTACATTATTTATATTCCCAGCTCACTCTGAGTTTAGTCCTGGGACCTGAACATTCATTTATGGTTGTAGCACATCAAGTGCAGGACGCACAAGAGTGTGTCTTCTTGTTCAGTTTCACCCAAAGGGAACCCAGCCCTGCCACGTGAACCACAGCTCCATGAGTGGGGAGTGCCAGGAATTTCACTTAAAAAGCCCATGCCTGGTCTAAACTGAGATCCTAACAACACAAGCAGTTTGGTCTTCAGTTCAATAGAACTTCTGCAAAGAGTTAAGACATTAGAAATCTTAAAAGAACTTCTTTGTAAGATTTATAATGTGTGTATGTAAAGATTTCTTATTTTTTGTGTAGATTCAATCATTCATCCTATACATTAACCTCTATAATCAGGACACCTAAAACTCACTGCATTGTTACTATTAGAGTGGTTATATTTCTGCATAAGAAAATCACTCTAGAACAAAAGATCTAAAAGCAGTCTTGACCTCTGCTTCTAAAGGGATTTTTTTTTTCAATCAAATCTAACAAATTTCATTGAAGAGATCTATGTGGTGGACAAATGACATGAAAACAATTTCAAAAGTTTTATGTTATTTTCTGTTCTATCTTCTCCTCTGTGTACACTCAAATATAATCTACACTGACACATTTCGGATCAATCTTTTCAGTGTAAGAGTGTACAATCTCTGATCTAAATACTAACTACAGATATGTAGCCTCCAACTCCTGGAAATTTTTCCACATGACATTTTACTGAAAACCGATTGTTTTTGTCAGGTTTCTGTTCCAAACCTCTAGAAACATCCCACCATAGGTTGAAAAACACCTAACATGAATGTGTCTAAAACATAAACACTATATAATACCTTTACAAATATAATACAACTTCAAGGAAAAGCAAAATACAGCAGTACATCAGGATGTTTAAACCCAGCACAGCATCCATCAGTTCTTACTGGCATCCTTGAACATCTGTGGATGCCAGAATACCCATCTACAACGTTCAAGAGTGAAAAGTTATTTTGGGCGCTTGACTTAGACACCTTAATCAGGCCTGATAGCAGAATGTGGGTATGACACTTTTATAAAATTACCATCTTTTAAAGAAATGGAAATAATAACTAATAATAATAATAATAAAAAGAAAACAGAAAAAAATCTAAGGGATTGAAAATCCCGAATCAGGTCAGCCTTGTTTTAGAAGGCTAAGGATTTCTAGAAGAAACGATACACCCAGTGCCTCCACACATTCCCCTTCTACCACGAGCTCTCCCCCAACTTTAGATACATGTAACATCCTTTCTGCTCACCTGGAACTGCTCTCAGTATGTGGCACTTTCTAACAAGCCTTCACGGCCTTTAAGAAAATGTCAAGCTATGTTAACACATATTTTAAGGGTCCAGGCCCACTGTCTGTAACCTAAAATTTGTGGACTGGCTAAGAAAAAATGCTCCCTTCCAGGCTCTATCTTAACAAGCTAAACATTCACCAAAGGTGAGACCCTCCATCCTTCCATAGCTCCATATCCTGCATAGGGTGGCAACCAAAGAGAAGGAAATGAAAAGCAATTTCCAAGCAGGAAGTTGGAAAAGTCAGCCAGGGGCCAAGCGCATGGAAGGGGAAATTGGCAGTTGGCATAGGGTTAAGTACATGAGTATGACGGGAGTCCCTTGGAGCAAGGAGCCTGAAAAATGGGAATAAAGTAGCTCTTGCTGCCAGGGAAACATTATACAAACTCCATGCTACGTATAAGTAGCTATTATTATTTATCATTATATCTTATATATTATTATATCTATTATTATTTCATTGTTTTATTTTTTTACAAAGGCAAACATTTTATATTTCACAAATGGAAACAGACAAACAAAAGCAGATCTCCAACCCTGTTCCTATTAGACAATTCTAGATACCCACTAATGCAAATAAATTCATTATAGCATTAACATTTGAAAAATATAAATAAAAAACACAGGCTTTTCTTGTCAGCCTGATTCCCCTGCTGAGTTAACTATCATCAGTTACTAGGAAGAGTCTGTAAGCAAACAAAATTAAACTGATACAAAACAAGCGTAAATGCATGATCAAACTGTGAGCGAGGGAAACTCTCGAGGGGTTCCAAAACGAGGGACCCAAACCCACATTTGAACATGGAAGAAATAAGAGGACAAGTTCAGCGAAAGCATCATTCGACACCAAATAATTGGAAGAGTAATTTTGGCTACAGGAAACATACTCAAGGTCTGGGCACAGGTCAACTGTTTCACAAAACTGTTAACATTGCTCAAGCCTGAAATGGATGCTTTTCTCATCAGCCCTGGGGTATGCTGGCTCCAAAGGACAGATTGGCTGTAGTCATCCAGAAATTGCTGCCAGATAGTTTTTACATGTTTCTTCCTTCTTATTAGTCTTCTTCTGTTCTATTTGCACACACACACCTAATCTGAAGTTCAAGTTTGAAAACTGGATAACAAATAACAGATCCTCTTTTGTTTATCTTTGTGGCAAAGCATAATACATTTACCTGAATATTAGGCAAAAAAGGTCTAAGTGTGACCTGGATCAAAGATGATAACTGATTCACCCTATAGTGGGTGACTGCAATAGAAACAAATCATTAAGCTAAAGTGTCACACATGTAGAAAGAAAAAAAAGAAAAAAATGAATAGTGACAAGAAATTCCAGACAAGGTCAGACTTTCAACAGTAGACAAATAAGTTATGTAAATATGTTATCTGAGTACATGGTGCATATGCCAAAAATATTTAATATTCACAGATAATGAAATATGTTTGAAACACAGCAGTTTTGTTGATTCTGGCAATAAATTTAAGAGCCACTGAAACAACAGCAAGGACTTTAAAAATTAACCCATTTTACACAACACTTGAAAGATTTTTGACTAAATCCCAGCAATGTTAGTAAGGAAAAAGAGTACTCGACAAACATGGCAAGAAAAGTTACATGTCCACAAGGACATGTAAGAGAGAAGCTCTGTAGCAGTGTTGTGAAATTATATTATGACAGTAGTTTTTTTACTGTAAATCTTCAGCTGGAAGGAGAACACTGGGTGTGCACCTCTGTGCTAACATGACTACAATACCTAGAGATGATATTTTTGATACAGTTATCCACTCATATTAACTGAATGACCTGATAAGCACCTCCAATTAGCATAGTCTTACAACACCCTCCATCACCCCATAGAACTTGGCCCTGCAGCCACTTGGCATATTCTAAGCAGCAACCCATAGAAGTACTATTTGCAAGAACTAGTGCTACTTATCTAAGAAAAGCAAAGATGCTCTGATTTAAAGCTTCTGGCTCATAAGAGAGCAGTTTCTCTCTTAGATACTGCTGTCACAAGGACACAGGGAAAAGAAGACCGAGTATCCGCAAGATTTATCTGCGTTATCCACAGAAGGTTTTGGGCTAAAAATGAACAATACCTTACATGGCAACTAAAGCAACCGTTTACCTTTAACGCTCATGTGCTCCTTATATATCAGCCTTTGGCAGCTGGAATCCAAGAAAGAGTCACTGACGTGTACATTCCTTCTCCTCACTACGAACTGCAAAGTGTTTAATCAACGCATGAGATGTTAAATAAATCTTAAGGTACAGCTCTTTTTAGAAAGCTTTTGAGATCACTCAAAGCTTAATGCTCTCTTTCAGCAATGCTCTACATCTTTTTTTTCAGCTTTTCACATGATGCATGAAGTATAAATAAATGGATGGTTTTCCTTTACCCACTGGTTACAGTTTCTTCATGGGCTGTGTAAACACAAGGATGAAAAGTTCTGAAAAGTGTGCAGTGGGCCTGAACAACTTGAGTGGGTTGTTTCACCAAATTACGTATTTGAAACTATGTGAAAGATACCTAAAAGCAATTACCCAACACACGCTCCAGAGGGAATGGAGCTAAGGTGGGATCTCCTTATGATGACTTAGCCAATCTCTTGCAGACACTTAGTCTAGGAGGCAATGAGCCTCCCTCTTGGGGTATTTTAACTTAACCGAGGAATCTTTCCCTTTGTTTCCAGCAGACCATCAGGGCTCTTATTTTGCCAGGAGTCTCTGGCAAGGAATGATTTATTGATATCTTCTGTTATATCACACAAGACTGGAATGATGTACTTTCAAATTTAGGAAATTTCAATATTTCTTATTTTCACTCAGATACATAAAAAGGAGGTTAAAATCTGCTTTCCGTCAAAAAGGAGCTAGAGCTTATATAAACAAACACCACTGTTTTCAAATCTTTTTTTCCCCTTATTTTCCCAAATTTACGCTTAAACCACATTAATCTTTTACAGTATTTATAACAGAAAAAGGCTAGGTCATGAATCGGCATGTAAAGGTGGCATATATGTTAAAAGAATTATTCAGCTCTTTCAAATCACCTTCTTCACTATTTTTCAACAGAAACATTTTCACCGATGGCAAAATTGTGAAAGGATACAATTCTGACACTCCTTCAAATAATACAATAAAATACGTATTTTTTTTAAATGGCTGTCACCTTTTCTGCTTCAGTAGTTCCTTCACAGGGAATTCTTCAACTGGAAAGCTTGCAAAAGGCCTACTTGTATGATTTATTCTATACTCCAGTAAAATTCCTGATTATTACCAAACCTCCAGCTTTCTCACTGAATCCAGTAAGAATGAGTATATATACATAATTTACTTGGTAAAGTTTCTTTTTTTCTTTGTTTTAAATTCATACCTACAGAAAACCGAATGAGCCATCTTTTTCAAAAGTGCAATTTCACACTTTTGGTCATGAAAATAGGAAGTACAGGCAGTTCAAAAGGTAGTAATGCTTTCAGCCAACCCAAGATATTAATCAGACTCCCATATCACATTGGCAGGTCATGAGCTTACAGTGGGGCAGGGGTTGGAAAATATCAACAGTCGAGTAATTTGACAAATTTCACTTCTTTGGTTTAGAAGTTAATCATGAACAGGTCACACATTCAGTGTAGCCATGCTCTGGTTTAACAGTTGGGTTGCAGTGCATCGCTCTCCTTTGGATGATGCCTTTGGAGAGAGTCCAGCGCAGGGCCACAAGGATGATCAGGGGCCTGGAACATCTGCCCTATGAGGAGAGGCTGAGGGAGCTGGGCCTGTTCAGCCTGGAGAAGAGAAGGCTGAGAGGGGACCTGATCAGTGTCTGTAAGTACCTCAAGGGAGGGAGTGAGGAGGATGGTGCTGGTCTCTTTTCAGTGGTGGCCACCGACAGAACTGGAGGTAATGGCCACAAACTGAAACACCAAAAGTTCCACAGGAACTTAAGGAAAAATTTCTTAACAGTGAGGGTGACAGAGCACTGGAACAGGCTGCCCAGAGAGGCTGTGGAGTCTCCTTCTCTGGAGATCTTCAAAACCCGCTTGGACGCAGTCCTGTGCCACGTGCTCTAGGTGACCCTGCGTGTGCAGGGGGGTTGGACTAGAGACCTCTAGAGGTCCCTTCCACCCTTAAGCATTCTATGATTCTATGCTGATTATCTTTAAAAATGGGCTTATCTTCATAAACCCAGTTTACACTTGCCATGAACATTCTTGTTACTCTGTACCCATGTAAAATTCTCTGCTTATGCTGATGCTGCAGGACTATAATTCACAAAGATTTGGGCAAAATAAATACAAAATGGCATGACATTTGTTCAAATATGTTTTCATTTAAAAATCCAAAGTAGGAAGTCACAGAGAACTTTGTGCCATGTTTATATAACTTTGCTGTCTCCTGAAGGCAGTATCCAGCAATGCATGAAAAGATTATTTTCAAGCACTGTAAATACAGTGAACTCTAACCAAGACATGGCCTTTGTACACTGACTCAGATGGTTCCAGTAAAGTAAAACATGAAGATTATTTTGTTGAAGTTGGATTTATTTTAAGGTCCTAACTCAGGAAAGAACTTAATTTTATGGCCAGGCACCCCTTCCTGTGAAACAATGATATCTTAAATCACTTAAAACAGCTTCAGTTTATCATGCTGACACAAGGAAGACGCTTAGGGAGGATCTTTCCAAACTGCTTTGGGGTACTGGGTCTCATGCCATGAGGTGACTGTGCCATGATGGCATATGGCACATGCCCCCTTCTCCCTTTGTGGCTAGTCTGGAGTCTCCTGGAAATGATGGGGTTCCTATGTGAGGCCAGGTGCAGTCATATCATGAGATGCTCTAAATGGCGGGGTGGGGAAACACCTCCAACTTCCTACACAAAATGTTTTGGAACAGTCATTTAAAGAAGCAATTAAAGTAAAGTAGGCAGGAAGGTCTGCAGGTTTCTGTACAATACCCTCCTAGGACAAATAATTTCCTCCAGCAATCTAGCAATGTTTTTAAACATGGTGCCAAAATATATGTGTGCATGTGTGTGTACAGCCTTCACTGAAATGAAGTGACCACAGGGGGATGATTAATACAAAAGGCTAAAATAATCCATGCTGTAATTATGAAATGTTCTCAAACAAACCTTGTACCAGTGGTGGCAAAGCAGCAGCAGTAGAAATAGCTGTGGGAATAACGGTGTTACATAAAGTGCTATTGGGAAATATTTTTATCTTCACATGCTAGAACTGTGTATATAAGTTTCCGAGCCAAGACCTGAAACTTCAGAAAGACAGAAACTAAACAATTTTGAACTGGTTGTCAACAAGAAGGGGTTTTCAACTAGACGATGACGATCCATAAGCTTGCTCCACAGGTGGAGCACACAGCAGTAGCCCAACCATCTCACTATATACTAGTACAGGAGAGCTCCTGTACTAGCAATACTAGCTTTTGAAGGTTCTGATGGTCTCCCTTTGCTTAAAGCTTTAATACCAGCATAAGGGGTGCCCAAACATTTCCTTTGCAGGCTTCTGTGGATCAAGACTGCAAGCTTTAACTCTTCCCCTTAAAGTCTTTCTGCTCCTTGTAGACACTACTGCGCAAATGCCAGGAAGAAAATGACATGAGAGCTATACAAAACTGGCCTTAAAAACATAACCTGTCATCAGCCAGGAAAGATTTTCAGCTGAGAGATTGGCTCCATTTTACTTTTTCTGTTTTAACATTCATAGGAAGAAAATAATGCTTATTTCAACACTTTTCCTTATTAAAAATGACAAGCCATCTAAACGTTCCATGCTAAGGTAGCCATCAACTTCAAAGGCGTCTTGGAAAAGGAATTCTTTACAATTCCCTCCATGAGGTTAATTTATTTTCAATACAGCTTTTCATTGTTTCTGAAATCTTATGCATAACAAGTGTTACAGACGTGCACTCCAGAGCTCACCTGCCCCGAGAGAAAAAGGAGTGACCATACTGAGCACAGCGTGAGAGGTGGAGAACATCTGCATGCGAGTCACCTCAACAGGCTCTTAAAAATAAATGCTTGTTGGCCTGCATGATACTTGCAACTTCCATAAACCCACAAGCACATGCAGCGCTCGCTCTGCATTAACACCGTTGTGCTTTGATGCTGGTGACGATCGTCTCACTGGGCTCTCAACAGCTTGGCAGCCCTGCGGAGCATCGTCCCTCCAAGACCAGGGTGAGGATCTGCTGCCTGCACCACATCTGCCTTCCAGTTCCAACAGACAAACTCAGTTCCCAACTGTTAGTCTCATGCTCCTCATAACTGCGTTTATCTTTGCTGAAAATAAAAATAAATATGAAGGGAACAATCTGATCCAGCTCCGTAATACCATCACTGGAGTAATCCAGGACTCACTGCTGATTTATCAACAGCTTCAGGAAACAGAAACACCCTGGTTAATTTGGTACAAACTCCTGCTGTGAAAATCTTTTTGGATGCCCCAGAAAGCAGTTTCTTGGCTGGCAAGTCAAAGTAATGTTTCCCCTGCCCTCCAAATTAGCTTGATACTCAAAGGAAATTACTAGTCTTTCAGCTGAAAATCAAGTTTAATGCTTGGTTAAAATCCAAGCTATGCACAAGTTTAATGAGCAGTACTTGCCCCTGTTGAAAAACAGTAATCCATGTCTTCAAGAGTAGAAAAATTGTAGTCCTGTTAACACTGTTCCTACTGTATATGTTATTCTGCCTTTCTGTGTACTCACCTATGCTTTGCCTATCACAACACTTTCACCTATAAGCTGAAGTATTCCATTAATTTTTTTAAAATCTTGGCTTAAAGCCTCTGCAGGAAAGCAAATACAAAAATGTGTAACACAATCAAGTATTAATCCGTCTTTTCTACGTTATGCTTCTAAATGGCATGACCACTGCAGACCTTGAGTATATCCTGTGTAAAAATCAACATAAACAGTGAAATTCCATGACTATAATCACCTGTAAAATTTTTAGCACTTCCTTCTGTTTTAAACTTCTACTAAAAAGAAGGTCCACTTTTTTTTTAAAAAAAGTTTTCTTTCAATTACATATATTTTTTTTCCTTTTTCTTTTCTGGCTTTTTACTGTTGACCTATTTCTTTTATTTATTATGGGACTCATTGGGGGAAATGCTGCGTACACTCCTGGAGCCCCCCAAAGAGAGCCTGAGTATCTCTAAAACAGACTCCCAAACACCCAAACATCTTTGTGACCTGAATTGCTCCAGAACAAAATCTTAAAGCAGTTTTTGCAATATAGCCAAATGCTTGGAGCAACAGGAACAGCGGATGCATGAGAGCTGTCATTTCCTCCAAAAGCAGCAAGATAATTCCCATTAACACCTCCTAGAGATACAGACAGTTCCAGGGGGCCATATGTGACTCTCTTATTATTTTTTGTGACTGAAGGCTATAAAATTCAACACAATATGAAGGAATTAGCCCCTGGCACAATTTGGTGTGCTATGAGTATATTTGAGACACACACTCTTGCGGTTTTTCCGCATGTTTTTACTCATAAATGTCACTGCTGTACTATAGTACATCAGAGAAGTAACAAAAGCATTTTGGGGCTTTTTATAGGAAAGGATGATGGCCTCAACTCCCAAACACCATGTCAGCAGCATGAGTTGCAAGTAAGTGTCAATTACTAAACCTCTGTACCATGAATCTTCTGAGAGCTATTCTGAAAAGTCTGGCAATACTGACACCTAGAAAAGCTAGAGAAAGGTGTAATTTCAGGAAAAACCATCATTGTCTGAAGGGACACTATCGCTCTGTGCTACAGGCTAGACTCTGGGAAAGTTCAGAATAAGCAAAAGCTCAAAAATCTTTAATGAATACACTTACAAAAACCCTTTGGAAAAACAGCTGTTCTAACCCATTTTCCAAAGTTTATTCCAATCTGTTGCTTCTGGGATTTTTTTTTTTTAAGTCTATTCGGTTTGAGAAAAGATGTCTTGAAAAGTTCCATGATTTTAGTTCCCTTTTCAGTCAATAAGAACTCTGTGGGAGGGAGGCAGGATGAAAGAGCGCAGGATGCTTTTCCTGTTCAAATACTAAGCCTGCAGAGACACAGGTTCAGTGCCTGGCTCTGACGCAAATTTCCCATGTGATCTCAGGCAAGTCATTTAGGCTCTAAATGTTTCAATTCACTATCTGCAAAGCAGGGATTACACCACTACCCCAGGGAGGGTTTGCTTGGCTCAAAGTTATTACTGAGTCAGAGGTGCTCGGAGAGACCTGTATGAAAATCCTACTGGCCTTAGACTCCCAAACAGCAGTCAACATGATGCAGGGTACACCAGTGTGTCCTGCAGACACCATGCCTGCCTGCTGCCACTCTTCACATGTGGCCTTCAATGCAAATAGGCTTTGCAACGGGAGTCTGAAATTTCTACAAGCTGTGAAGGAGAAGAAATATGTCAAGCAGCACTTGAGGAAACATAACTAGTTGATCAGAAGAGTTGTAGAGCCTGATCCTACAAGTGTCTCCAGCATGGTGCTCAAAGCCACAGTAGCCAGCTGGACCTCCGCTAGGTAAGCCACCCAAAGTAATGGCAATGGAAAACATACAGCCCCTTTACAAGGTAAGCCCAAGGTTTAAGCTTTTTGCTGTTTTTCTATGAGCTATTCAGAACCATAGGGTCCAGTCCATCCTTGGCAGGAGAAATCAGGGTCTTGGGAGTGGAAGAATGACAAACTGCCTGGAAATCAGCACTTTTGCACTTTATGGGTAGCATACATCTCAGGTGATTCAAGCATGCAAAACAGGTGGCTTTTCCATAACATTTTTGCCAAGACTTCTGGAATAGTCAATGCACAGAATCAAGCAGTGCCTGAAAGGATCTCATCACCCCTGCATTTAGAGATGTCAAAGAGAAGGTTATCTGCTGCATAGAAGACTGTACTGAAAAAAACTAAATGCATTGCCATGGAAAATAAAACACAGGCTGGAGATTTAACTCAGTCCATTTGAAGAACTGACTCTGTCTATGCAGTACTGGTGCCCCATACAATGCTAGTTATCCCAAATCCATTTCTTGGCAATTCTCTCTTTAGCACCCCCCACCAAGCCATATATAGCTAGTTCTTTTATCTGCCAGCAGCTTGGCATGGCACAGGACCAGACACCTGCTTAGGAAGGTCTTACTGGATCTGTATTTGCACGGATTGACTGACAACCTCCATCCTGAGGGTGGTAATACTCTTCAGCCAAATTGCTAGAAAAGTAGCCACAAAGGAAGTGTCATACTTCTTCCCAAGTAGCTCCTGAGCGGATGGAAGGAGCTGGTTCCTTCTCACACAAAACAGAGCACTTCAAATTTCAGGGATAAATTTACTTCAGTAGTGAGGTTTTCCTTCTATTGGCCATCACAGTATAAATGAGGATATTTCAGTGGTTAAACAGAAGCTTTGAAAATAATAAATTAGAGATGAAATCTAAGAACGTGTCTCCTTTACCACAACATATTTTGGCTTTCTTTGTAGTTGACATAACACCATCTTTTGAAAAATGTTATGTTGAAAGAAAAAAAAAATGTGTGGGCTACTTACCTTTGTTAAAACAGTTGAGAAGAGCAAAATGTAATACAGACTATAATTATAGAATAATATACATTGATATTGCATTCAGATCTAACTAGCATTTTGCAAATGACTATATCCAAAAAGGAGGGAATGTGAGTCAACTGGGTAACATGTTCTTCTCATACTATATCCGCTACTTAATCAGGGTGGTCTGAATCCTCTTTGGAGGTGTGATTCTGGGAATCATCCACATTTCCTTCAGGATTAGACTAACCCAGACTTACGCTGCACTGTGGCACAGCAGGCATGCACATGGGCTATTGCTCCTTGGTAAGGGACAGTAATTAACAGCTGGCAGGGCTCTAATTTGCATTTTTTAAACCATTTGACACAGCTACTTATCTGTCCACAGGTACAAAGAACCTTCTATTATCTGAAAAAGACAGCTGATTCACCCAGTTCTCTTCAATACTCTTTGATTCATTCTTCAATATTCCTCAGTGCCTCTCTTTGCTCAGCACGCACTGAAAAGTACTCACCATCATCTGCTGAACGTGAAATATTTCAGCTCCGGTGGCAGACAGGCGGTTTGGAAATGAAATGTCAAGATAAGCTCCAGGGAGAGTGCTTGGTCCAGCATTGTAAACCTTCAAGGGTGAACATAGATATAAATAAATGCCTATCTATGACTATTCATAAATGGGAAGCTACTGTAGCCAGACCTGGGAAGGTTGGTAAATTTGCAAAAAAAAACAAAACAAAACAAACAAAAAAAAAACACCACCAGCAGTTTTTCAGCCTCCCCAAAGACTTCTCCTGTAAGCATCAGGACACGGCCAAAGGTTTCACTTATCTGACGGTCTTCAAGCACATCTCATGTATCAAGTGAGAGCCATTTTGCAGCATAATTACTAGTTATCAGTAATAAATAACATGCTACTTCTGCTCTACATACAGAGACATTGCTAAAGCTACTTTGCATGCTTTAGTAACAAAATCCAGAAGGCTGCAGAAAATATTGCTGTATCTATCAACATTCCCCTTTCCATCTGGTAACCATGGCATTATATTCTGCAAATGATTTTCTTATGGGGCAGAAGTCAAGATAATGACAACTGTGACTATTGGACTGTGCGTTTTCTGACTGAATTGCCAGGAAATCCATGTGAACAGTTTCGCTTCAAAATCAGGGGTTTTCATTTAAATTAAAAAAAAAAAATGGTAGAAAAATTGGCCTTCACTAACTTCCCCACAACCTTCCACAATAAATCAAAATATTTCCACCTCTGAAAAGGATCCAGTGAAAACTCCAAAAGTTCTGGGGTTTTGTTCAAAAAATAAAAACCATGGAACATTTTTAATGAAAATAGATTTCCTGGTTATTTCTAATGCCACAAACATAACTGCATACAGTAAAAGTATTCTGCATTTTAGAATATTTATCTGCACTACTCCTGTGTTCTCTAAAGGTGCAGCAATCAGTTGCCAATCATGTAAAGTACATATATGTGTACACAACAAAAACAACAACAGGTTTTCATTCTTCTGACACTGTTTAAATTTGAAGAAATGCCTGACTGATAAAGAGGATCGGTGCATGATGCCAAATCCTTACAGAAACCCTGAGGCTCCAGGCAGGGGGAGAAATCCCACTACAATGGAGCATGATAAATGCTGCATGAAATGCAAACATAACGCATCAAGTTAACTTAAAAAAAAGACTGGACTGTCTCATCACGATCAGATGTAAGAGTTAACGCAGGAGAGACATTTTGATTGTATGTCTTAGTTTCCAACAAAATTGATGCACAGATCTCTATTAACATCTGACATAGTATAGATTTTCACATATAAAAATTCCAATGAAGCTCTGTGTTTTTTTTGTAAACCATCTCTTTTTGTTTTGGGTTAAGAAACTACTATTTTTCTTCATCTGGAGAAGTTTAATAAATAGCAGGCAAATCATTAAAAACAATTAGGCAAACAGTGATACAAACCATGCTCTGCCCATTTTGAAACTCCCCACTTTCTCTCTGATACAGATAGTTATGAGGTTTACCGCTTTACCAGAGAACAGATCTGTGACTTGTTACAGTGCTATTTTCTATTTCCATATGTAAAAAAATACATTTTTTTCTGATATCACAACCTACAAACATTTTCATGAGACACAGAAGGATGGAGGAGGCCAAGGGGTGGCTCTGTCTGTATATTCTCTCTTCCTCAACCGTTATCACTTTGCTTTACTGAAAATAATCATCTAGTCAAAGCATCAGTACATCTGGTCTTTATCTATTTCTAATCAATAACAGGTTATGGGAAAAAAAAAAAAAAAAAGACCTATAAAGCCCCAAGAATGAAATGAGAATCGCCAGAATTAACAGCCTCCTTCACAAAGGTTAATGGCCTGAAATCCTGCTTTCGCTCCTTCTCAGTAAATAGCTAAGGGCACTGCATGACAGTGGGGGCTTAATTGCCTGGCCCAAGGAGTGGACACATGTTATTCATTATGTGCTGAGTGGCACTCATGCCTAGGAGAAAGAAAGGGGAAAAAAAAAGGAAAGACTTTTCTACAATAAATGATTCCCCCACCTTTCCATGATTTATCATTCCCTGGTTCCATCTAGTGGTCAAAAAGGATTTGAAGTGCTTGTAGCATATATGGGGCGAGCTGTGAAACAAGCTCCTTTTGGTTCCACCACAAGAGCTTGTTAAAACACGTATTCCATACATTTGGCTCTCTCTGCAACCCATTTAACTGCCATGGAGAGCATAATCTATACATAACACACACCAAGGGACATTTAATGAACCCTTCCCATGGATGAACCCTCACTTCCCTTTTCCTGGGTGCTGCTGCCATAAAAAAATATGTTACTCTGCTTTTCACCTGGCACTGCATCTAAGATGTGGCACTTGAATGCTCTTCCCTCCCATGTGATGAGAAGTAAAAAGGAAACAAGTGGGAGCAGCTAATTCCTTAGGGAGCCCCTAAGGAACTGAGATGTCTTACTTGTAACTCTTGCAATAATGTATTCAGACAAGGCAATATGCCACCACTGCCCACCGTACCTATGGCATCCCATCGAGCACGCCTTGCAGAGCATACTGTACCGTGACATGGGAACATGCACCAGAGCCCATGCCACCCCCAAAATAAAAACAGTACAAAAAACAGAAAGCAACCAAGAAGGGACCAACTTTACCTGCAGTGTGAAGTTGAGAGACTGGAAAAGACATTCGTGGTTTTCCAAGTGAACAAAGTTGGAAGTTTCTACAGAGTCCCCATAGAAGAAGGAAGTAGGGAAGACCTCTCTGAAAGATCAAGACACTGATTTAGTAAGTCGCGCTTGTCACCAAAACTAAATATATCTGTGGCTAAATGCATCACACCTCTCACATTTCAACCACAGAGTATTCTGTAGAACCATTTAATACTTTAATATTTTAAGTCAGTATTTGTGATTTCATTTCCTCTTAACAGCACTAGCATCTCAACTGACCAGGCTTAACATGCTGCCAGCAAAGTAGACTTCTCTGATTACACCTCCTTCTTCCGCCTGATCACAAAACCTCCTGTCCATGGCTCTCTGCCATGAGTGATTTGTGCAAGTCCTCTAGCTTGTGTCACGCAGGAGATCACTATGCTACTAAATTCATCTGAGAAATCAATTACTGATAGGAATTATTTCAGTTACATAATCCTGTAAATAACATTTCAATTTTAACTACTGTTTCACAGAGCATTTCATGAACAAGCACTTCATTAATGATCTGCCCTTCACAACCTTTACTATTAACACATGGAGAAAGGAAAGCCCAGAGGAGGGTATGACTCGCTTTGAGCTATGGTGGCCAAGGCTCTTCAACTGCTCTTATTACAGCACCAAACACACTGTGGTTTAATCAGGGAAGACTTGGAGGCACAACAGAGAACTTGAAAATCCCAGGGAAGAGGACCAAAAATGTTTTCATCATCCTTGTGCCTTCTCCTAATCGCAGGGCTGTTCCACTGGCTGCAAAGGGTCCTCATGACATTTCAGGCAGACCATAGTGAGGGCATACCCAAACCCATGCTTTCTTTCCAGGCTGCCATCTGGATCACGGGTTTTTAAGCCTGGATTTTGAGCCTGCCTTGGTACATGTCTTCCTTCCTCCTGGCCTGCCTCCTATGGCAGCATCTGCAGGACACAGATTTGCTGTTCCCCTCTACAGTGTTGTACCAGAAGGCTCCTCTCAAGGAGAATACAGATCTTTTCGGGCTACTTATGACCAGGACTGAGGTTCTCTCTCGTAGACTCAGATATAGAATAACTAATAAAAATAATCCTTAAAAGAACACTGCCTGAAAAAATACTACTAATGTTTCCAAGTCTGGGAACATTCTTGCACTACGTGAGCTAAGCTTAAGTTATGTTAAAGCAGAAAACAATCCACAGAGTCAGTTCAATGCAGTGTACAAACTCTGAGGGTCCACTCTTTGAAAAAGTACATTCTGAAGGGAAAGTAAGAAGCCCAAAGTGTATCAGGCTTTTGGCATGCGATATTCTGCAGGTGACAAAGATCTAAAGACACAGACCAAAGCTTTTGTATCTGTAAAGCTCTCACGGCATCCAGAAGCAAGGGATAGAGTGATTTTAATTGCTGTCCAATCTGCAACTATAAAAACATGCAAAAACATTTGAAATACAATGTTGGGACTGTATTCTCATCATGGAGGAGCTCTGTGCTCCTGTTAGCTGTCTTGTGAGGTCTAACGGTGCTCTTCATTTCTCTGAGCAGATTCAGCCTATCTTCCACCCACTCTGACTACTGTGGCAGTAACTAAGGCATTTTGCTCCTATGCCATGAGAGGCAAATTCAGCCTTATGTGATCAAACCTAGCCTGAGTTTATTCAGCCTTTCAGCCAAATCACGTGTCAGTGCAGGTGACTTCTTCCCCACATAAGTAGCACGCTGCTTTGGTCATTTAGGCAGTACATACTCTCTTGGGCTTGCAATAAATGGTGGTTAAAACAGACACGGACCTCTTGGGGGCTTTGCTGATGAGCCTTTGCTTCCCCAGTTTAAAGGTAAGTGTCAAGCTTCTCAGTCTGTGTGGATGCTAATTCACCTCTCGTGACCAGATGACCCAGTTCCAACCCAACGCTGCCTGTGCTTGAGGATGGCCCAGCTGTTGAGGCTGCACCTCCAAGTTTTGATCCTGCGCCTAAATCTGTCATGCTGAAAGGGGAAGGCAAAACCCCTGAGGACAAAACCAGGAACTTGCCCACCTCCAGCTCCAGCAGATGACAGTGCTAGATGTTATACAAGTATTTCAGTCAAAGGAACAAGTGGGGTCTCTCTGTTGTTATCAGATGCCAGGCAGACTAGGGAACAGAGGCAGTGGGAAAGGGAACAGAGGCAACTTCTAATTGTGAAATTAAACAGAAAGACAAACAGCTAGACCTCCCCAGGCTCCTTAAAATCCCAGAACATCTGACCCTGACCTTTGGCCTGGCAATTCTCAACCACATCCTTCAGGCATGTCGCAAGGAACAAGATGTGATTTACTTTCTCTCATTTTACTTTAAGGTCCATCATATCCATACAATTCACATGAATTCAAACAAAATTACTAAAATATCTCTTACTAATTTCATGCTAACTAAACTAGTGCTACTTAAAATGGAGCAAGAAAGAGGTACAGTGTGGAATGAAAGGAATGATAAATAAAATTCCCAGATAACGAATGAGGTTGTCCATATTTCCAGGGTCTGAGAAACAAGGAAAAACCAACATTCTAGCTGCATATAAACAGAGAGAAGAATGTAATTTTCCACAGACTCACATGTTATTGTTAGGATTATTATTATTTTTGTTGTTTTCATCCAATGACCAGTACTTACCCATTGATAGATGAGTCTACCTCGTGCATCAGGGGTACTGACAGGGTGAGAGTATTATCATGCAGAGACTCAGTGCGTTCTAGGTTGCCGCTGCATCAAGAAAGAAAGAGAAACATGCTGTAAACCCACAGCCTTTGCAATAAATCACACAGTTACCCAGCTACCATCTTTCTGCCTCTTCCTCTGAGGCTCTCTGAGTGATGTTGTCACTCCTTAAGAAGCCTCTTAAAAGATAACAAGTTACATGTGTTTATCACACTTTGGAGAGGGCACACACAGAACGCTTGATCTGCTTGGCTCTTTTCTGTGGCTGTGAAGTGATCAGGCACGCAGTGAAAACCTATCTTCGAGCAAGGCGATGTGGGATGTCAAACGGAAGCGCAAAGCTACAGCAAGCGTTGCACTCTGGGCAGAAACAAGGACATCTGGACTCAAATGAGAGGATCTGTTCTTTTCCCAGACAGATTTTCCTTCAGTTTGAGAGCAGCACGGAAGCTCTTGCTTCAGTAAACAAAATGGTGCTTTCTTTGCAGCTTCACAGTAAAGCAGCAGCACTATGAGCAGCTTTGCGCTTTAGACCCTCGCACTGAACTGACCCAAAACACTCAATCATTCCATTTCCCAAATACAAGTATTTAGTCAATTTTCTTTTTTTTTTCCCCATTCTTCTTTTAATTTTCAAACATTGAAATGACATATTGAATGGTCAAAGTGCAGAAGGAAAGAGAAAAACTAGTGATCATCTCTTGCTTGCATTTCAGAGGTAAATTCTTCAGTACTAACTCTGCAAAGGATTCCTGAAATGCATGTCCAGGAGGCAAACTTGGAAACATTTTAATTCCAACAGTAAGCCTGTTTGGTGTGTGACAGTGCAGAAAAACAATCTTGAGAAATATTTATAATATACAGTTCCAATTTCTTTAAAATGAATCAAGGATCACTTCGACTTTGCATTTCATAACATTTGCTCACAAATCTACCCACCTGGCAAAGCTAAAGATGTGAACCTATTTATTTCAGGAGAGACCTACAGAGGCTACAGCAGACAGTATGTCATTCTGCAAAACATCTTGCATGATACCTCGCAGATGATGACAGTTGTCAATCAGATTATGAAAACAGAACCTGCTGGCTACATCCTTACAGCTCAGCGTTCTGCAATGACCACTGGTTATGTCTGCTAATAAGCAATGCTATGGCCCAGAAAGAAAAACCCACTAACTTTTAATCAAGTTAGGCAAAAACATTTAATAAAAGCTCAAAAGAGAGTCCAAAAGGGAGATACTTTTCATCCAATGCAAATATCAAGTTACCATGGGAGCAAGTAAAACGAGTAAGCAGAATCTCACAGGAGGTCTGCTCTGTGCATGCTTATCTGTTTTAAAAGGAACAGAAAAAGAGAATACACCTGGATGGTTGATCTAGACAGGTTTTTCACTTCACTAACTTAGAAAAGGCTGATTGTACCCTTTTTTTAAAAAAAAAATAATAAATGCAATGTTTCATCCCCTGATCACTTTCACCTAGTATAGAATCAGTCTCTTGTTACAGATGCTGCTGCCAAATTTGTAGTTACAAGTGAAAGGTTAAGTGGACACTTGAAGGGCAATTTTTACTTTTCCATGAGAGCGTGGTATAATCCAGAAGTTCTCCACACTCAAGACATTTGAAAATAAGAAACTTTCCTTTTGAAACAAGAAACTTCATCTGAACCCTTCTGGGCTTCTGCACTCTAGCACTAGCTGCTTCCTCACCCCACTCAAAGACACAGACCAACCCTTCCAACAGAGAGGGCTCAGCACTCGGAGGCTCCTGAGGAAAGCCTTGTGCTGTGCAGGGCAAGCAGATGAAAGGGATGGTCTGGAAATCACCAGCTGGGCCAACTTAAAGTGCTCCTGACTTATCTTTGCGAGTGCTGGCATTTGTACAGCAGCTCTTGATGTAGCTCGCTGACCTAGAAGCATTACAGGTCACCTGAACACAAGATAAACTTCACGGAGAATAAAACTTCTCTAGCATGTAAGACCCAGTCTTGCCCTTCTGCTGCAAGGTCTCATTTTCAGTATTTCGTACCCACCCCACATGCTGCAGAACCTTGTTCCTCACCCACCCTGTTACTGGAGGGGAAAGATTACACTCACGCACGGCAACTGGTCATCCCCAGCTGTTCTGCAGGGACTTCTAACTGGGGAGGAGAATTCAGACTGGGCATCTTTATTTGGACACAGGTGGGTATGAAACTGGCCCACTTGCATAGAAGGGAAAGTGGTCACACACCCAACGCCCAGTCACGCGCCCCACACATTGGAGCAGTGATTTAGTGCAGGGTTATTAAACCATGCTACTTGCAATCCCCAAGCAAATACAGATAGGGTCTGGCAGCAATCACCCAAGGAGTTTGCTTCTACATGGCAAATCATCTTAGGAAGCACAGGGATTACGTTACACCTTTTATTTTGCTCAAGATCAAATCCTTGTGCACACATCGTACCACCACTGGTTAAGACTGGCAGCATCCTACTACACAGAGTTTGTGCCACCCTTTGGGAAGTAGCTCCATGCACTCTGTTAAAGATCCCCAGGGAGAAAAATGGGTATGCAACTTTGGAAGCTGTCACTGAAGATCCCTCACCATCTGATGAATGCATTTGCCTTTTTTTTTTTTTTTTGGTTTGCATCCAAGCACACTTACTTTGTTCAAAAGCTGGAACAAATGGGTCTGCCTGGTGCTGATTGTCAAATGCAGCTGAGCTGAGCTTGATACAGGGCCCAAAGGGATGGACGCAGAAACACAAGGACCTTCCGACCGAGAGAGCACAAAATGCTCCTTCAGAATCGCAACTGCCTAGCGGACAAGCACCATCCTACCCCTTTCTGCAGAAGGCTGGGTCACACGGCTGCTCTGTGTCACCAAAATGCAGGCATTTAGCTCCAATCATTTAGCCTCATCTTTTATACAAACACATACGTGTCCAGGACTTCCATCTCACGCTTGTCAAACAAGCACAATATACCCTTCATGAAACAAGGAGCCTTCAAGTCATCAAGACACGCAGAGGTTCCCTTACCTTTGAGCAGTGACGAGGAAAGTAAGCGTCTCTTCCTGCCCAGACAAGTGACTTGTGTCAAAGATCACACTGAACTCATACTGCACAAAGAAAAAGGAACATTTAGTGATAATATTTATTACTTCAAAATATATTTATTCTGAAACTTCACATATCCATTATACTTTACTGGCCTGACTGTACAATAGTAGCATAGTTTGATATGTTTAAGGAGTACCTCCTCTACTACCAAAGAGCTTTTAAATCACAGAAATTGCAGCTCTGTTTTCCGTACTAAAGAGTCAGACTGCTCCTTTGCTGTGAACAGGCCTTCATTAGAATTGCTGTTCAAAGGTATTTTTTAAGCACATCATCTGCCAGTGGAGCAGCCCTCTGGTATAAGTGGACCCACTACCTCAGCACCAATGTGTAGATTACTTCTTGGCAAAAATCCTTGAGGGGGGATAAAAGTCATGTCACAAACACGCACAGAGACTTGCAAACACTTACGCAAACTATAGCAGCCTTCATGCCACTCATCAAATGGATAAAATCAGATGCCAACTTTGAAAAGAAAATCTACTTTGATGACAATTATAGTGGTATATAAATATTCCACGAATTTTTCTTATCTGGGACTCCTGAACAGTTTGCGGCTGAGTGAAACAGTTTGCAAATTCATGCCAATTTCAGTAGTTAGTTGAAAAAAATGAAGATAATCTAACTACTCCATTGTGAAGTAAAACACTAAGAGCCTTACATTTCAGAAAATATTTTCTAATGTATTTATTCTTACCATCTAAAAAATTAGAAGAGCATGTTACAGACAAAAGTACTTAAAACATTTCATGCGTCAATGGAAAAGAATAATTTTAAAATTCATATGTTCTGCAAAGTTTCAAATTCATTTTGTTCAGATTATGATGAAAATATTTCTCCTCTTCTCAATTTTTGGATGATAGATCAGTGATTTATACAGATCTGTTCTGTGGCAGAAAGAGCCCAGCTTCATTTTGAAATATTATGAGCTTATCTTCAACTACCTGAACAAAATCCTCTTTAGAAAGCTACCAGGAAACATAATACAAAAAGCTATTATAACGTTTGCATTCTCATTTGCATGAATTCAGACACACTTTTATGTGAGAGGAGACAAAGACGAAAACAGAGAAGACAACAAATCAGAGAGTCTTCTAATTTTCTGAAGAGAAAATGCAAGTTTTTGGCAGCTACAACTCATGCATCATCTTCCAATTGCACTATTGCAGCTGATAGGGTGCTGTCATTGACTCTGGTGGGCAAGAGTACAAATATCTTCCCATAACTGTGAAAGGCTTGAATATCTTGGTTGGAAGCTACAAACAATATCAGTCACAAACATTTAACAAAGCAGTTGCTTTCCCAACCACTCCCGGGAGCCAGAGAAGGGAACACCATCACTCTGGAAGTGAAAACATGACATTACCCTAGATTTTGATCTCATGAAAGGAAATCCCACGCTGCACTTAAGGAAGTCTGACTCCAGCAACTCACAGGCAATGCCCAGCTCCTCCTATAAGAAAATAAAACAGACAACGAGATGATGGATCTGGGGCAGTAGAAAAGAAAGATTACTAAGAATTATCCTTATAATGAAATATCTCAAAAGATAAAAATTTCCCACTGCATCACTGTTACTCCCAGAAAACTAAGAGACATCAGAAAAGGAAAAGCTCAATGTCGTACTTTCGCACTCCACCTCAGTAAGATTAGTAATTGGATGCAGACAACTATCAGAACATTGCTCTGAAAGACACACCATGGTGAAATACTGCACGGATAAGTATATTAGAGTCAGGGGATGAGCCAAAAGCTCTTTGATAACTCAGGCCACCAGCTGTCCCCTCCATCTATTGAAAGCCAGCATTCAAATAGTCCAAATAATAGGGTCGCCCAGGTAAATTTCAGTGGTCCAGTATCATAAAAAGAGAATAGTTTCGGGCGACGGTCATTGAACCAGGCCGTGCACAGTTGCAAGAGAAAATGGTCACCTGGTCCTGGTGTGATTCACTGCCTCGAATGCTTTTTTGGCCCACAGGATGGGCCATGGGAATACCAAGCCCATTTAGTGACACAACAGCATCATGGAGGGATAAACCTTTCATCATGATAAACCACAAGAGACTACGAACACTGCCAGTAATGGAAAGGAAAAAGGTTAGAGCCACCTTATCCCGCTTGGCTGCTGCCTCCACTAAAACAACAGAAATGCTGCTGCTGCTGCATGGAAAGTGTTTTATTGTTCCATAAAATAAGTGCCTGGCCCCCAGTTAGCATGTTCTCACCTCCAGATACCAAAGAGTTTTGTGCACAGTCACTGTGGGTGGGCTTATCGCACCAAACGGTTAAGAGTGAGACTCAGCTCCATAGTCTGACATGCACATTTAGATGCCTACACAGTGCATGATCACTATGTGATCTAGGCATTAAAGCTCCAGCTGTAGTCCGTGGAGTCCAGCCATCCTCCACAGGATGACACAGCCACCCTTACATACTGTGTCAGATTCATCTCCAACATAAGTTGGGCAGCAGAACAAGTGCTTCATGGGCAAAGCATCCCCTTCCTTTGCCTTTTCCTCTCCACAGTCTGGGAGGTTTCTCCAGTTTTACACAAGCCATCAAGTGAACACAAACTCCGAGCAGCTGAGTAACCAAAAGAAAAATTTCACAGCTGCTTCCTCTGGGAACATTCTTGGTACTGTGTTGTTCAAACGTCCCTCGCCGTCTAACTGCAGCAACCCATGAACTCTCTTTCATCAACTCCCAGCCTCTCTTCATTCACGAAGGGTTTCTATTTACATAGTTGTCTGGCGGTGACAGTGGCCAGACGGACCCAAGAGGCCGCCCCCTCTCCTTGAGGCTGCATCACTTCAGGGATGTCAAAGAACACGATAAGAGAAAGAATCCTTATCCTGATACCAAAATAAATGCAGTTCTTCCTTGTTTTGCATGGCAGTGGCTGCCTGTCTCTTCAGTCCTGACAATAGGCAATCAGATGCCAGTTAATATATCTATATGTGTATATAGATATATATTATTAATACAAGAGCCTGTTAAGGAAGTGATAGATAATGCTGCACTGCACTTTTTTGCTGTGACTTACAACAGCTTAGTAGGTGCAGCGAGCTGCCTTGAGGGACCTTCTGGCTTCATCAACATTAACCATCCAATTTAATGATTAATGCTATTACAAGATTATCAAGGCTGCAAAGTCAAACTGTGAGATGCCAGGAAATAACAGAAGCAAGTCTGCCTGCACCACATGGGTCCAACCATCTGCACATTTCCATATGACACACAGCAAACTTTTCCATGGACCCCTTGCCCTACTCTGTGATGAGGATGGAGAAGCTCAGCTAATGAACAAATATTTCAGTTTTCCTTCACTGCTCACTGACTGGCCTCAGGCTTTATTTACAGCACACTGTTGTGGAGAGGGCAGAAGTTGTTTCTTCGTGGGATTTCCTATGGTGTTCAGCTCTACGACATTTTGGCACATGGAAAGTGTTTAATTTTCCCCATACTCCTGCAAAATGAAGGGCTGGTGCTGTCAACTAACACACAGGAAAGGGACACGAGGGGCTTAGGGCTTCCACAAACTTTGGATGCCACTTCTCACAGAGTTTAGATGACACTGAGTACACAGTCCTTCTTCATGCCAATATAGCCTAGTTGAGAACCCAGCTTATTGCATGGGTTTCCATAGCAGAATTTCTAGTTTGCTTACAACATGCAGCCAAAGAGCCAAAGGGGATGAAGGTTTCCAACTCCAACTAGACAGAGGAGACACTTTCGCTGGAAAATATTTTCCTTCTGAAATATTTTACAGCATTTTCTATTTTGGGGAGAGTTAATCAGATAAACAGCCAATTAGCCAAATAGTTGTAGTATTACTGTATAATAACTGCAGACCAGGGTGTGAGAAACATGAACCTTGGCCTGACTCACAGTCTGTCTCTTCATTTCTTTATCTTTGAGAAGCTCCTGATAATTATGAAACATTAAAACAGACAAGTACAATGCCATTATAAGAGGCACATGGTATATTCTGTAGCATAATCTTTGGCAAATATAGACCTCAGGACATAGAATCATGGGTATGAGCAGAGATGCATATACATCTATTACTTCTTGATATGTTTGTTTTGAAAGTGTAATATGTGTGGTTTCAGTTGACTCAGTTGTAGAGAAAGCTGGTAATAACCATATTAATACAGTGGAGAACCACACCTGGGAATGCTGGTGTTTGCCAAATTAAAGATTTAACTGAGGAGGAAAACATTTCAGGAGCGCTCATGTTTTTCTCCATTCCACTGCACATCCTCCCCATTTTGAGGCATTCGTGCAGCGCACCATGTGGTCCGCAGTGGGCAAGAGCAACTATAAGAGCCAAGCATCAGGTAGAGGGGATAAGTCTTGGGAGAAGGGCACTGCTGAGCATGGGAGCTCTGAGTATACCCAACCTCAGCGTGAGAAGAGAAACATACCTGGGAGCAAGATCTATTCATACTCTTGCCTTGCCCCCCCATGCATACACCAAGGGCAATCTAGCCCTCACTGCCCAAAGCAGCTCAGATAGATGACCAAAAGAGAGCTAAGAGCTCATGGATAACTTCATTAACACAGACAAACAGGGCACCTGGCTTGCGAAACTCTTTCAACATGAGTAGTGTGTTTTAACAACATAGAGGGAAGGCTGGACTACTGGATCTTTATAATTCAAGAGCAGAATCCTTTTGCTGACTTCACCTAACTGACTATCTGGGGATACAGATGCAAAGTAACCCTGGAGTTTGCTCCTGCCTGACCACAGAGCTCATACCTGCACTGCAAGAGAAAGGCGTATTTCTCAGGCCACACAAAGTTAGTTATCACTAAGAAAACAACTGCTGAGGATTAGAACATTTGATACCAAATCTGCCTCTCACTGCATGTATTTTGGCATTTAGAAAGCCTGTCTTCTTGCAATAATATTTAATGGGCCCAATATCCTCCTGATATGAAGATGGACCAACGCCAGCTAGAACACATCAGTTTATTTTAGGTGTGATGCTGGAAAAGGCCTCTATTAAAACCAAAGCCTACTCAAAGACGGACCATAGAATCATAGAATGAATCATAGAATTCATATTCAGAATTCATAGAAGAAGGATGCCACTTGTACCCCTCCTCTTGAGAGAGAGTTTTAGACATGTTTAAAAATTGCATATTTTGACCTAGCAGTCAGTTACTGTGACCAAGTTTTCAACTTGGTTAACCGCCAAACCAAAGGCTTAAGGAGAAGGAAAAGAGAATGTCTTAGCAAAACAGCCCGAGAGAATCCCTGGTGGCGGAAAGGCCGCCTGGCTCAGGATAAAACAAAGCACGGGGCTAAGGACCCCCGCTCCGGCGGAAGCCTTCACGCCGGCCAACAACGCGGCGTAGCGCTCCTCACCGAGCTCCCCTGCCTCGAAGGACGCTGACGAGAACCAGGCCAACACACGAAACGGCACCGCGGAGGGGAGCGCTACACGGGAACCGAAACCTCCCTACCTGCATCTTGAACGCTCTCCAAACCAGAACACATTGTTGTGTTTTTTGTTTTTTTTCCCTTTCTGGCAGGATCATGTTGCTTATATGTGATGACTTGTATTCATCTGCTGATACACCCAGACCTTCTCTAGCTTCATCCAATCCAACCAGTAAATTCCAATATCAGGAAAAAAAAAAAAAAAAAAAACACTCTCTCCCGAAGCCTGATGCAGAAATTCACATAGTCATATTTTTATTTCTCCATTTCAATTCTTCCTCAATGATAACACCATTTTCCCCTGCACTAATGTTGTCTGTGACCCAGCACGCTTCATCAGGGATCCCCCATGCCTTGTCCCCATCCAGAACCGTTTGCAAACCCCATGCCTTAAGCACCCCTGCACGTAATCTGCCCCAGCTCATTATTTCCCCTTTTAATACCCACCAGTAGCAGGTTTCTATCTATTTGTATTTTCTTCTGCTCATTTTTGACAGTCAGCAAAAGCATCCAAATGTAGCCCTACGGTTTGCTGGTGTTATACTCACTCTCACAGAGTAGGTACAAATACATCCATCCTACCACTTGTTTACAGCCTGCCAGCTCCCTGCTTTCCAAAGCATACAGGCTACCAGCAGAAACCACAGCAAATGCCAACAGGAAGCTGCACCAGAAAAATACTCAGCTTATAGAGCTCGGCCAAATTAAGTGCTGGATATGGCTCTGACTGATTTTTATTGAAATCATTCAAAGACAGGCAGGAGAAAGTTGTATTAATTTCTCGGTTTATGGATGGTTTAGTACCTCCCTGAATCCTGGCAACTAGCCTGTGCTGATGACCAAACCCTCTTTAATAATTGTGTAATCAGCTGTTATTTCTGAATGGATTAAATTCACTAATGAAAGCATGGAAAACTTCTTCAGTGCAGAATTGTTACGAAACCCTATATATTTTTTAGGAGAAAAAAAAAAACAAAACTGGTTAGGAAATGCATGTACCGACAGTTTATTCTAATTTCTCTCCTTGCTTATACTCAAATTACATCATTTCTTCTTTTGTCTAGATGGAAAAAAGTCTCCCTTTTAAATCCTGGCTATCAGCACATATGCTCTGGAACAGAAGAGCAAATGCCCTGGAACCCTTGATAATATGTTGGCAGAACACCCCTGTTTGGAAGTTGTTGAGAAATTATTTGACTTGTTAGGTTTTGCTGTGCTGCTGCAGGATTTCCAAAGGGCACAGAAGCAGGATGACAGGAGTGAATACAGAAAGGGTCTGTGTGTGTTGCCAGCAGACGCTATTGCTATTGTTGCTTTTTCGAGGTCTATAACACTCGAGTACAGTCACACCTGACACCACGTGGGGTCCTGAACACTATCCTCATCAGAGGAGTCCTAAAATGAACATGCTAAGAGAATACCACCATGAATTCAGAACTACCTGTCTCCACTAGCCACTTGGAAATCTGGGTCATCTGACCTGCAACAAAACTGGAGGCCTCAAAATGGGACTACTTTCTACAGTACCAACATTATTAAAGTATATTTTTGCTATATTTGTGCCTTTTTATATACTTACAATGGACTTTATATACTTACAAATGGACTGATTTAAAGCACGTACTCAACAATTCTGCCCTGTGCTTTGCTGGACAGGGACACACTCCTCTATGAGAGTCTATATGAGCATCTGCATGTTCTGCCGCATCCATCAGGACGGCTATTTACACCTGAGCCGCATCTTTACAAGTCTCTGACTTCTAGGAGATATCACTGAGCATAGATCTATACCCAGCAGGGAATCTGCTTCCTGGACTAGCAGAGCTGAGCAGCACAACCAACCCTCATTTCACCAACCTAAATTAAAGGCCTTCCTCTTTGATTATGCTTGACATGGATTCTTCATGTTACTATTTGTACGGCAAATCAACTCAAAAAAAAAAATCCCCAGTGTGGGTTTCCCTGCGTTTTGAGGGTATAATTTCTATTTTGATTCTGATCTTAACTTTCCCTGCCTCACAGTCTTCTCAATGCATTGATGGAGGCTTCAGGGATGTCCATTTAGTATGGCTGTAGCCTCCTGCAGTATAGTATACTTGCTTTATTCCATAGTGACTTCCATCATGGGCCATAGTTACCCACTCATACTGAGAAGCTGGGAATGCTTTAGGCCTTAAAAGTTTGGGGCTTATTTCATTAAAAATATTTGTCTAACCTGAGACTGTTTGTATGACTATGAGTGAGTGTAGCTCTAAGTAATTCAATCTTAGAGACCCCTTCTCGTGCATTTTACAGCACAAATTTTCAAGTGCAAAATCCCATAAATACCATGTTTTCCTCCAACATGAGACTACTTTAAAACTACAAGAATGCAAAGAGAATCAGTGGTACCAATAACTGAGAGTTCTTTCTGGCATTTACAGCAATGAAAGTAAAAGATGATGTGTCATCTGAAATGAATGAGCCTAATCTACCTAAAATACCTCTTTAAATGCTAGCAAGCATTCCCCAAAGCTTTTGTGTCTCTATTCTTGTATTTCAACTCACAATCTCATGTCTGCTTTGTCAACACTTCTCTTGTTTTCTGAACAGACAGCTCATATTTCAGTTACGTTTCTGGGCTTGATCCTGCCAAGCACAGACTTCCTTCAACTCCTGTAACCCAGAGTGAGCCCTGAAGTGAGCAGCAACTAGCATACATTTGGAAATCTCAGTGTCTCAAACTCAGCCAATTTGCGTGTATTTTTTTTCTCTCCCTCTTTTTAATGCATCTGTTTCAGGACGTATGAACACACAAAGTATTCAAGCACAAACATTTATCACTGTCAACAGCCAGTTTTTGCTGCTTCCCAACACTGTATGAACACACAGAGGTTGGACTCAGGAATCCCCTTGTGCAACATAGGGAAGGCTCTGCACCACCAAAAACACTCTTTTCCAACCGTGACCTTCCCACATGGAGTTCCCAAGGGCTGGACAGGACACAGGGAAACTTGAAAAACCCACAGGATGTCTCACTTGTGCCTAGAGCACAACATGGACTGGGAAAGAAGATCCTATTACTAATACCTGCAAGCCAGCAATAGCTTTGAAGGTGGACTGAAGTCGTCTAGCAAAGGTGACCATAGCCTCAAAACCAAGATCCAAGAAAACTGTGCGTGTGCATTTCATGCGTTTTTCGTCTGACAGTAAAATCCTCATGAGTTCTATTCCATTTTTTTGACACATGGTTTCCTTGGCAACCTCAAGCAAACACCTTTTGTTCAGAAGCTCTTCTGTAAGTGCTTCTCAACTTGCCAACATTAAGATGTTGAAAAAATAAGGCCTGTCTCAAGGGTGTCGCAGGGAGGAAGTTTTTTTTTTCCTTTACTTTTCAACGCACAGATATTCTCCTAACAAAATGAATCAGCAAAATCCTGCAGCCCCACAAACTGCAGCTTCACACAGAAGAGCCTTGCCATGCTGCTGCTTCTCTGAGCGAGCAAAACCACAGGTTTGCCCAGGCTGGCGTGCACACAACCGACTGCCCGTTGCACCTGATGGATCAGGGTGCCAGCCTGTCCATCCTTCCATTCACTATCTGAAAACACGCCTGAAAGAAGGAGGGGGAACCTCGGCAGTTGTTTCATAAAAAGAATTTAAAAAAAAGGTTTTATTTGGCATTAGCTAGAGATTTCCTGTCCCATTCCATGATCTCATTAGCAAATGCTGTAGGCACACCCCACCCCCAAGCCCCAGCAAGCCTGGCTTCAAATACCTTGGATTTCTGCTTGTTTAAAAAGAAAAAAAGAAAAAAAAAAAAAAAGAAAAAAAACCCCACTATTTCTATATAATTAATTAGAGCCTCCCTTCTCTCCCCTCTCCTCCCTGTTTGGAACCTATTTATAGATGATGAGATCACCAACCAGCGCAGGAAATCCTTGAGTAAAGAGGGAGAGAAAAACAAAATTTTTCTATTTACTGGATATTCCCAACATTCTTATTTTTTCCTCTCTCGCTCACAAACATTTATTTTAACAGAAGGAAAGCTAACGCAGCAGATTTTTTAAGCATACCACCTCAAAAGCCTAAGAAGCCACAGGAATTGTTAGCTCAGCTTACATAAGTGAGTAAGCCCCAAAACAAGGTTTAGAACATGCAAACAAAACTGATTACGTTTCTGCCTCTTTTGAGGGACCTGCAAGACAAGGGGTGAAGCTGGAATGTGATGGGGTATTCGGTGATTTAATGCATGCTATTTCTACTCTGAGAACTTTTATCTACTTTGCTAACAGTCCAAATCTCACTCTTAACAGACCAGCTGGATTTGCATCACTTTTCAATACACTCTACAAGCTGAATCTTTCCTTTCCACATATTTGCTGAGAACTGCTGAACTTAATTTCCTCAAGATACGAGAAATAAAATAGAGTATGTTACCAAAATCCATCCCCCTCCTGCGACTGGTGATAATGTACGGCTGGAACTCAACTGAGTGGGAGCAGCCTAAAGGACAGACCTGTCCCCCAAATGCCTTGACTGGGACATCCTCAGGCATGAGCTGTTTGTATTCTTATTTGTAATTACTAATATAAGGAACATGCTTTAAGTTTGAGCACAGTGTGCCGTGGGGTAGGTGGTTCAGCACCCTTGAAGGGCACACTGGTAGCCTTTTGCACGGCAATGCGTGACCATTCATTACCCATGGTGGAACTGCCCACATGAGTAAAGGCTGAAGACAGACAAGAACTAGGATCTTTTTAATATCCCACAAAAGTTTGGAACAGAGGCGAGGGCCTATTCTTGCTTTCCATACACTTAAAACAGACAGAGTTACAAAGCCCTTGTGTTGTGAAATATTTCTCGCCACAGCAAAAATATACATTTTTGAATATGGTGTTTAGGGCCAAGGTTGCATTTCTGAGGTTACCTGCCTCCTGCATCAAGTAGCCTCTGATAAACGACATCGCTGGTGACACCATCAGCTTGGGAACACCGAGCCGGCAACGCACCAGGCAGCTCCCGACCTCCCAGCCCTGCTCAGGCCAGCTGACCCATCCAGAAGAGAGCTGAGCGCAGTTGTGTTTGAGGAAAGAAAGCCAAATCTCGTCTGAGGCTGCCAGGCAGGGGGTTCACACAAAGCCTTCCTTTAATAAAACACTAAGACAGGGGCTGCACTGCAGGAGCCGTGGGAATAGATGCCATCTTGACCACCCCATGGGGCTCTGGCCCATGCACACATCCCAAGGAACACGCACTACCTCCGACTCGGCCCCTGCCAAGAGTTCAAGAGCGAGCTCAGCAGAGCCGGGCCTGCCAAAGGCCCTCCTTGCCGGGCCGCAGCTCCTAACTGCCTTTGGCACTGCATTGCAGGGGAGCTCTCGGATGCAATTTGCCTGGCCTCTGCTGCGGGAGGATCCGGGAAGTGCTGGAGTGAGATCACCATCAGCCCCACTGTTAGTTCGTTCGTCTTCTACCAAAAAAGGAAGCAAGCTCTTTTCACAGCAAAGATCTAGATGAAATCCTCTGTCCCTCACAGTATTTACACACACATACACAAAAAGAACCCTATTGTAAGCGGGCCCTGGCAGGCCACCCCTGTGCACTTGGATCCACTTCTAGTCTCTCCCTCTTTTACACTGATCTTGCCTTTATTCCTTCCTTCCTTCAAAAAAATCCTAAACTCTAGCAAGGTACAACTTCAGCTTCATTAAGCACTTCATTATGGTCAACCCTCTCCAAACAGCCTTTCTTGCTCATGTCATCACTTCCCCATGCTAGATAGGGAGCAAAGGCAGGGACAAGCTGGTTGCCTGCTTGTAGGAAGGGGCAGCTATTGTCACTCCACAAGGAAACGCTCAAAAATTCCAAGTGAGGCATCAAGCTGGAAATGACAGAGAGTTGCAAAAGCTCAACTCACCTGCTGAGCATTTTAACATAACCAATGTCCAGCATTACAAAAAAATAACAACTTTCTTAGCTTGGGTGAATTCAAACAAAACAAACAAACAAACGATTCACTTGTCCTTTGTACTAATCATTAAAGAATCAACTTCGTAATTTCTATTAAAAAATATATAGCTGTCTTTCATAAAAGAAGTACTCTTTTATCACATCCCTGTTGCGTGGAACAGAGGGAGAAAGAACTGTTTGTTTGGACCTCCCTGGGTGGAACAATAAACAAGCCCCTCTGCCAGCCCTATTCTCTGACTGCAGCATTTCAAAACTATGTAGAGTGGGGTGGGGGGAAAGAAAAAGAAAAACTAACATCAAACTTCATTCAAGGTCTACTGTTAATGTTTCTGTCCATATTTTCCAGTCGAAGTACACAACTATATTGGCTTTAAACTGGGATGAAGCCACCGCCTCACCTCATGACCATAAACCAATTATTTTTATTTCCTCCTACATAGGCAGTTCCAATGAGAAAAGGGGAGAAAGGCACGTAATGACCACATCAGGAACGGTGGTCACAGCACAGGAATTGTGGGATCCACAGAAGCTTTCCTGCGTTGCTCCCCACAAAAATTACCCCTATTTACCTGAAAACGATGGACGCCTACCAATGAACACGTCTAAGGAGACAAGGGGAGATCGGGTGGTAGGTGCCTTGTTCTTAAGAAAGACTCGGTAGAATAGTCTTCCTTAGTCAAAGGAGGGTCAGTGACAAAGAGGTTCCTTGAGCTGATCCAGTGTTACTAGATATACTGTGTATTGCTCGTCTATTTACATGCTGATTGTGAACAAATTCAGCCTCCTCCTTCCATAAAGACACATACGTACACTGTCCCATCCGTAGCAAGGCACAAGGAAAAACAAGAAGGTCGCTGTGTGGTCACTTACAGCCAAGCCAATCAACCTGTGCTTCCTAGAGCCAAAACCAGTAACACACTCACGCACACTGCAAATGACCCAAACACAGCCACTTTGCAGCAGGTATTCTGTACCCTATGGGTTATTACCCTCAGGAGATATTACAGTTGAAGAGCCAAACATGTGCATGACACGTTCTCCGCAGAGACAGCGCTCAACTTCTGCAGTCTTCTCAGTAGATTTTTATACACACCATTTAATTTTGCATGAGTTTTCCAGCTCAGTTTTGGAAATCATCACTTCTAATATGAATTCTAATCATACAGATCATTTAATAGTCTTATTTTTCAGACCGGGGGTCATGCAAAGTTGGTTCAACTCAGCCACGGCCCAGGACAGGGCCCACCACCGCCTCTCCCATTCCTGAGTATCCGGGAGAGGAAGCCTGTCGGCAAATCCAGCTAATGGAGAGATCCTGCTGACCAGCTCTGCCTCTGACATGGAGCTATATGGAGCAGAAGGAAGACCCAGGAGACTCAGGGAGACACTGCAAATGTGGGTGCCCAGGCCTAGCCATAGGGAAACATTAAATGGAAACACAGCAAACACAAGAGCCTGTATAAGAGATGTGGGATCATGGTGCTACTGGTGCTATCCACTTTTCACAACATAAATCCAAACAAATGTTAAGTTTGGTGTTTCTGCCACCACTCTGATCTAAATAAATCAGTGGACTACCAGGCACTTATTCCCTTTTCATCAAGAACCACTGAAAACGGCCACAAAATGAAGCACAGGAAGTTCTGCCTGAATCGGAGAAAAAAATTCTTGAGTGTTCGAGTGACAGAGCACTGGAACAAGCTGCCCAGAGAGGTTGTGGAGTCTCCTTCTCTGGAGATTTTCAAAACCCACCTGGATGCCACCCTGAGCCATGCGCTCAAGGGGAATTGGACTAGATGATCTCCAGAGGTCCCTTCCAACTTCAACCACTCTGTGATTCTGTGACATTTACACCAAAGCATATGCTTAGAAAAATATGAGCACCATCTTCCCAGCCCCACAGAGAGGCAGAGAGGAACGTGACTAGGCTTGATAGCCCTGGACCTGGTCTCCACTATGCTAAAACCAGCGCTGAGCAAAGTGCTAAAGAGTGGGGGAAAGCTAAAGAGCCCCCATTTGAATCAAAGATGCCTAAGCTAGACCTGTTTCTTGTGCATGTCACAAACATCCATGGATTCTTCTTCAACAAACCTGTTTATGCTCCTTAGCAGCCATGCTATTTTTTTTTTTTTTTAAACGTCATGTGAAGAACCACCTCCTCTTATTTGCTTCCTAGGATAGACAGCAGGATGGTAGAAAAAATAAAATCACCCCCTCCCTAGATCCAGACAGTTAGTTGTCTAGATACCTTCCCCAATCCCTGTCTGTCTTAGAATATTTCAAGTAATGGCAACAACTGGCTTGTTTTCCAAAGTGGCTTTCTCATTTATTCCAAGAGATGCAGAGCTCTCCCTTTTAAAGGCACGCAATGTCATTCCTGGCACCATGTGGGCGACAGCCTCTTGCATCCAACAACAGGAACATGAACAAACAGGAACAAAATAACTGCAAAGTAAACGGGCCAGCTCAGCTCCTACCATCTGCTAGACAAACACTGCTCTGGGTGCTCCTCTCCAGTGGGATACCAGGGCTGGCTGCAAATACCACAGCACCAGCAACAGCCTGGGAGATATCAATACACCCAAATACAAAAAATACAAAAGTGGAAACTCGGGCTAAAGCTAATGCAAACACGGTAGTGTCCTTCGCGTATACGCAGGCTGAGTTATTCTCTCATGATCTACATATTGGAATACTACAATAAGTTTAATAATAGCATTATATTCTCGTGTGCATGAGTCCAGGCTCTCAGATAACCCAAGCAAACACAGTGACCAAGAAGCCGTTAAGAAGAAAAAAGCTCCCAAATTTTGCTGCCTATTGCCTCTGCCTACTAATACATTCCTACATATGCACATAGTTATACTATGGAACCATGGATGCAAGGCAGCATTACAAGGAGAACGGCTTTTCTGCTATTACAAGTAACCCGCGTTGCTGATACTGTATAATAATAAATATATCCACAAAACACGCTTTGCTTAAAGTTAATAACAGAAAAAAAATAAAGTGGAAGAAATCAATACTCATTTCCTTCTGACATTTATGAAAGCAGAGATAGCAAATGCCAGCCTATACTGTCAGACAACTTCCTGTGCATAAACTTCAAATTTTGCTGAATACCGGTATACTCACCTCAAACACAGCTAATCACTCTTACTTGGTTTTATAATGAAAACCTTAAATTCACAGAAAGTTCAGTAAATAAATTCACTTGTCATCAACTCCACATACTGTGATTAAAAAAAAAAAAAAAAGCAAAAAAATTAAAAAATTAAAAGCAATCTGTATGGGGAAATGTAATCAAGAAAATAAAGCTCTTCCCCCTTCTTCCCCAGTGGTAATACTTTCATGAAAAGAACAATATTAAGGTTATAACTGTTGTAATGAGTTTGGCACTGAGTATTTCCCTGGAACGAGTCATCTTTCACACAAGCTA
>NW_010583057.1:0-79340 GCF_000705375.1 Tinamus guttatus | reverse complement strand
TACAACACATAGGTTCTCCTTTTTTAGCTCTTTCTCTCTCAGAAACATGAACAAAAGGTGCACAAGGACTTTTTCACAGCATGAAGCAATGACATGATAGATACTACGTGATTTAGTGACACCGCTGAATTTCAGCGATATAACTCATTCTCTATATTATATAGGATATTGAGACAGGTTTCTGTTTTATTGGTGATTTTTTTTTTTTAAACAAAAGCTTAACAGTTCACTTGTAAGGCTTTACTTTAAGAGGTGCCGCTCTGCCTCCCAGAACAGTGTTTCAGTGCACTCTCTCCCCTCACTAAGTGGAAATCACCGAATCGTTGCTCTGCAGATGGTTACAGTCAAGAGTCACACGGGGGCTTCTGGATTCCTCCCAAACTCCGGCTGCACAAGCGCTGCCGGCCGGGGAGCTCGTGGCTGACAGCCCGAGGCGCTGGGACGGCTGGGGATGGGGGTCCCCGGCACACCCCGGCCCCACCAAACGCCCCCAGGAACAGCAGAGCTCGTGCCAAATGTTTTCGTCCCTTCCCTTCTGCCTTGATCTCACTCCCCTGCTTTGGGGGAAGCATCACTGGAAGCTCCTGCTCCGGAAAAAAAAAATAATAAGTAAAGAAAAAAAAAAAGGATTTGGGGCCCCAAGGTCTTCCTCAGAGAGAGGCTTAACATGCTTATTTCTGCTAATATGAATTTAGATTGATCCCAGCTGAACCCAAGGTTAAGCCATTACCTTTCAGCTGCACAAAGCCAGAAGTGCAGATAGGAAGGAGCTTGCTTTACCTAATCCTCATGAAGAAATCAGGATTCCCTTGAGAGCTTTCTTACTGGATTTTCCAAGGAAAGGAAAAAGGAAAGAATGAGCAAAAAAGAGGGAGAGGAAACAAAAGAAAAAAAAAATAAAGGCCAAGGCTTTTCATTCACATCTGTATGACCCAGGAAGTTCATGACAGAGTCACAGTATCATGGGGCACCGGTATCAACCTGAAGGAAAGCAAAGCTCCCAACTCCTTTAACAGAGCTAGCCCCTCTTTGGATTTTTAGCTAAAAGCCCTTCTCTCTTCATGCCTTTGCTGGTCTTCTTGACTGCAAGTGAAATAGGGCAAAGCTTATTTCTGCAGATAAAACTGACAACTTCAGAGAGGCTACGCCTGAAGTATGACTGCAAGACCGTGTCTTGGGTTTAAAAAGAGTAATTAAAACGGAGGGATTCAATTTCATTTATAAAGCCTATTAGCATCACAGGAGATGACCTGAACGATCAGGCGGAAAAGAATAATTACTACCACTTCCTGCCACATGGCACTGGGATGTCGTCAGCTTAAAATATATATCACTTACAGCTCTATTGGATTTTCACCTTGGGGTGACATTTATCTTCTAGCACCGTCTTCAGCTGCCTTCCTTAAAAGTGACTAAAAACGCCTATGAGGACAGAACTGACCTTTTGTACCAAAAATTTGATAAACTCTTAGTTTCAAGTTACAACAAAAACAAAGTCCAAACCCAACAACCGCATGCTATAAAGAAAGTCCTAGAAAGCTGCAAAAATCATCTGTTACTTTACAGCCTTTGCAGGGGTTATTTAAAAGCTTGGACAATTTAAAACACTGGCACATAGAAAAGACACTGGCCTCTTTCCCTTATGGAAAACATTGCCTTTGAGTGAACACAAGGAGCATGAAGTACGAAGATGAACTTGTAGCACGCTTGGCCCCGCTGTCTCTGAGGGGCATCTTTCTTGCTCCCAGCAATGCTGTTCATAGCACAGCTCTACCTCAGCAAGGCAGAAAAATCCCACTCTGACAGACCCATGTCATAGCCCACACTCATGTGATCATGGCAATGGCTCCAAGCTCTGTGTGGCCTCCTGCAAGACAGAAAGCAGCTCATCGTGGAGCTACAGGCTTTGAAGCAATAGCAACAAGGTGCCCTGATGTTGCGCGTGGCGCTAGGAGCTGTTCTGCATCCCTTGGAGATGGATCTGCAAGTCCTGGCCAGGTGGACGTTGTGGTGAAACCCCACCTTGGGTGGTATGGCAGAAAATGGGTTGGGAATCACTCTTAGCATACCTCCCTATAGCTCTGGCTCTCTTCTACCCTCTGCAAAAATACACATACTCATCCACACATTCTCTGCACAGCCCCAAGGGTTAGACCGTTGAACGAAACCTCCATTAATAATCAAAGTCACACAAAGCATCCCAGACTATTCCCTAAAACCACTCTTTACATATATGTCAAATTGAGGCTTGCCAAATTCTGCATTCTATTCTTTGAGTTGATTAATTAAGAAAAATAAAGAAGATCCCGTATTAGATATACATGATAAATCAAAGTAGAACATATGTAAATTTTTAAGACGCCTACCAGTATTAATTACACAACTCAACCTAATCTTGAAGGCCCATTCCCTGAGCTGGGGAATGATAAGTGAATCTCGACGGTAAATTCAGGCTCAAAAGTTTAAACTTCAATTACTACCTGCTATGAGGATACTATATGGCTGTAACAACCTCTGGCCTGAAAAAGACTTGCTCATTACTGATCCCTAAGGAAGAATAAAAGTGGAGTTTTTCACTACGCATTCACAGAAAAAGAAAATTAAAATAAACAATGAAGTCAGGTTGAACTGAGAGTCTTTTTAAAAAAAAAAAATTAAGAACTTATACACTTGTGGCAGTCATGCCATACCATTGATATTCCCAAGTCCTGCCTATAAAAATTCGCCTGGAAAAAGGGTTCAAGTCCCCTTGCTTAAGTGATATATTGCTTGGACGATCTGCCAGATGTGCTCGTGTCAGCGGAAGGGGTCACAGCTTCCATGCTGCTTGGCACCATTCCCCACCTCTCACGTTCTGGCAGAGAGGTTCAGGGGAGCAATTCCAACTCACTCCACACAAAATCAGCTGGATTAACTCAAATCACTAATTTAAAAGGTTTCAACTAACCAGCTGGATATGAACTGGGAGCAATCACATTAAATTCTCTGCCAGTAGATGCAAAAGGGCAATAACAGCTGGAAAGAGAGAGCCATAACGAATAATTGGGAACGAATAACCAGTTCCTCCCACCGGCACAGCAGGATGCTAAAGGAGGCACAAGTCTTTGGCTTTTGTGCTTTATCAGTACCCTCCTTCCGCCAGCCTTAAAACTCTTAGAAAGTATGAGCAGCACTGGAAACCAGCATAAGAGAATTTCCAGTTTGGAAAATATGAAGCTGTGCGTGCGTGCGCTCCTCCTGCAGGCTCTCTCAGCCGGGCGTTCAGGGCGAGAAGGAGCTCTCGCCCAAAATGCGCGACCGCTGCAAGCCGAGAAAGAGCCGGTATCGCGTGGCTCATCAGCAGAAAAACCCCAGAACGGAAGCAACGTGACTCAAAATATCTGAGTATTCGTAATCAGCAAAAAAGCTTCACATGCTCACTAAGGAATTAGGAGAAATGACAGCATTGAAGGAACCCGTAACCTTGCTGCTTTCTCTCTGCCTGCTGCAGCGCTGTTAACTTCATCTGTTGCTTGCGCAAGCAGCGAGGAGCAGCAGGAGCATCGCAGCTGGCCGGGCGGTTGGGAGCCTCTCCGAAATAACCAAATAATCCCCGGCTGGAAGTGCATGTCAGCAATGGGATTTCCTGATCTCTCTCCGCAAGGAGCGCTGAAGCGAGGTTAGCTCTCACACTCCAGGCGGCTCTTGCACAGCTCTTTAAGAGCAGTGGGGGATTAACACCATGGGCTGTTACTGTTGGTCTTAGCATTGATGTGCTACATGGCATCTTTATGCCCTTGCTGTGAAATACACGCTGTACCTGAGCTGACTTAATAGACAGTTGCTGTCAAACGATATGGTCCTGCCTGTGCCCCACTCCTAATCTCAGCCCCTCAGTCAGGTACTTCCACTGCTTTGTTTGCACTTATCTCATACCAGTTTCAGCCTTCAGGAAGCCTCAGCTCATCTCACTAAGCTCACAGAAAACTAACGCAGCAGAAGGGACAAGAAGAGCTGGACTCTCAGCCAGGAGCAGGCAGAATGGTATCTCATGCTACAAAGAAGTCAACAGGCAGTGACACTAGTGTAACAGATTTAAATTGATGTAGAAATAAACAGGAATAGCTTTTAATTTCCTTCCCAGACACCTTAACACACAAACATCACTCTGCCTTCTCCCTTACGGCAAAGTGATACCCTCCCCGCTCTGTTAGGAGATTTTTCAAGCTCTGGGCAACAATGCTTCCCTGAAATCAGACTTAGATTATGGGATAATAAATGTCTAGATTAGAAAAATAAATTTCTACTCTACACAGAAGCAGGTCTGTCTCTTGCTTCCACTCAATATGGTAAAAAATAATCTTTCTTTCTAAGTGAATGGGTAAGTTTGTAAGTCTTGCCACCGCCAACAATGGTATTGTCACCAGTGTATCTACAATTAGTGAATGTAATCACAATGAAATGAAGAACAGCATGTCTATCAAACTATGTTTAGTGATGGCTGCCACTTTAGATGGCAACAGTGATGACAGAGTAAGAAATGCTGAAAGAAGAAAGCAAGGAGGGATGCAAAGATTGTCCCTTAAAGTGATGCTGCGTACTGTGCCTCTCCATCAAAGGACTGTCCGTCAGGAGCAGTGGAAAGAAAACTCCGGGCTTCCATCCACGGAGCTGGGGAGGACTGGCTGCAGAGCAAAAGGAAAATCACACAGTGGAATAAATCAAGCCTGCTAAATATCAGTCCATGAACACTTTTTTGCCTCCCTGAGAAGCAACGAAGCCCTGCCAGGTGCTCTGTCTATCAGAGCTCATGATATCTCAGTCTTCACGAAGCAGCAAGGGCTGGCTCCACTAAAGCATTTAGCTGAATGCTACCTTCATCATCACCAGGTGAGGCTGTCATTTTCTCTTCAAGTAGATTTTGTGGATTTTTGTCTCAATGACTGTTCATATACCTACTTTACTTAAAGAACCAATCGTTGAGAAACACTGTTAAAATTGTGTGTTCTCTATTCTCAGTGTAACTAATCTAAAGAAATTGTACTCAGTCTACTAGAAGCTCCACTGGAGACGCAGGGAAAACAAACAGCAAATTCATAGCCTCTTGAAATGACTACAGAGACAGATAACAAAAGCTCATCACGCAGTCATTGCTCTCTAAGATACTGTAGAGAAACCCTAGAGAAAAAGTATTAAGTAACTGCACAGAAAATACATTTTCTCTTTCATTTAAGTGATATTCATTAACAAGCAGTTGCTGCAAAGAGTGTCCCATAAGAAGAAGCTCTGCTGATGCTGAAATTAGTCCACTAAGGCAAATCTTATGATCTTATTTCTACTCAGACTTTATGTTCTGGATTTTTGCCTGGGCAACGTTCAGCCAGTAACAAAATCCATTTAAAGTACTGCACAGCACCTATTATGCATAGATGTCAAGGGACAGGAGTAGGTTATGAAGCATGTAGTCCATCATATCTTACAAAAAAATCACTGTTCAAGGAGTCTAGGGAAAATGCAACACTGCAATTGAGGCTATAAGGTTGTAATTCAGTTCCCCATCTGGACAGATGGAGAGGCAAATGACACACTGATTGGTCCTGAAGCAAGAGCTCATTAAGAGAAAAATAATAGCCCAATACAGACCTGTTCCTTGTTTTCAAAACTATTGGTAAAATAGTTATGAAATGAAAAGCTAGGAAGGGGGAAGAAGGGAGCCTGCATGCTTGCTCGATGTGTATTTTGTGTTTGTTTTGTTTTTAAAACAGAAATGCTAGCTCCTGCTATCAGAGAAGACATCGAGTAGTGAGATAACCCTACAAGTGTCATCTGTTTCCAGAAAGTGCTCTTTCTACATAGCATTCAGCACAACTGCTTCAAGTTTTGATGCAGGGTTAAGGCAAAATATCAGTGGGAAACAGCACTGTCACCTTCAGCTGGTTCCCTAACAGTGCTGGCCATGAAGAACAGCTAAGCCAACTGGTGTTCAGATAACTTTGTGTTTTAAATACTCAATACATAAGCAGAGGGGAGAAAAAATAATAAGGTAACTGTTAAAACATATACCTCAAGATCTGTTTTTTTCCAGTGCAAAACAACGGAAACTCTCCCATTGGCTTCAATGGGAACTAGGCCAGACCCTGACAGTCTTCATTCAAAAGTTCCATTAAGGAGAAATTGCACATTGGCATGAGGCATTTCTACTTTCTTTCTCCTTTTTTTTTGTTTGGTTGGTTTTTTGTTATCCTGATAAACAGCATACTTGCAGCACACAGTGTCTGGAAATAAGTTTTACAATCCAAAAACAAGGTTTTCAAGGTTTGAAATTGTATGTGAGATGTAATAGTCAAAATTGGACAGCATGAAAATTAACATGTATCAGAAATTATATTTTGGTTTATTATAATGAGGCAGTTCAAGAGGTTTATAATAACTGAAATGAATAATAATCCCTCTTTATAAAATATGACAAATACTGGCAAAATGCCACTGTTCCAGCGGATTAAGTTCATCCCACTTCGCAACAGTCATGCTACTGTTTCCGATACTGCTCTCATGGCTTACACAGAATAGTAGAGCTCCAGCAGAGAGATGAATCACTGAGAAAAATAGCCAACATGTTGTTACGTGTGCAGTTCTCATTTTACACAACTGCTTTCACACAACTTTGCTCTCAAAGTTTTGAGGGCCATCAGTTTGTGAAAAGCTTGATTCAGTGTTTCTTTTTCTCTCTAAGTGAAACTCACGCTAACATTAATAGCCAAGTACTCGTCCAGAGTGTTCTTGAGCTCCTGAATGTAGGGTTGTGTCCTGGCCAAAACCCAGTCCTTGACCAAGAACACCCTTGAACAGCCTTGTGCTTTGGTTTCTGCAAAGAAGCAGTTGGGAACCCAGGTGAGGAGGTGACCAGGACCAGTGAATGTAGCCTGGCACCCCTCTTCATTCAAACTAGCGGCAGCCTTTGTAGTTCAGCCCCACTGAGTATCCTACAGACCAGTCTCCCTCTTTCTGTCAACTCCCTAAAACCAAAGAGGCCTTCTTTTTCATTAGCACACTTCAAATAACAGCGCTGTGTCTTCTACAGAAACGCCAAGGATGTAGTTTTCACAGATTAACCCAACAAAAGAAACAACCTCAATAAAGAGTCTGGAACAAATTCAAGCCCAGTATAACCAGAAATAATTCCCAAATGTCTCAGCTATGTGGACCAGGCCACTCTACATTCCCATATCTATACGTGGACTAGTTCTATATTAGGAGGCTTGCTCAGGGAGAAATTTGCCTTTCTTACCTTTTGCCACATTTTGATGAAGAAGAGCTCCCCAGAAAAGTTGAAGAAAACGTTGGTGTCGTAGGCATCATCCCCGATGTTAGAGATGGAAATGTTAAGCGAGATGTTCCTCACTGCTCCCAGTGCCAGGTAGGCGGTCCTATCATCAACACTGTTGGCAAAACAATTACACCAGTTTAACTCTTGGTGACTTTCACAATTTCTTTGTTCTTTCCTACCACAGGATTGTTGTAACTCAGCTGTGCAAGAGCTTGGAGGTTACTAGCTCAGGTCTGTGCCAAATGCCCAACAGAGAGCACAGTGGGTCATAAAGGGAACCAGCATCTCCCAAATGTCTGGGTCTGGCACTGTATTTTGCACCTGTCAAGAAATTCTATAATTCTAATGTGAAATCATTTCACATTACTTACTGTTTATTTGATTTTATAGAGAGCAAAACAGTGGAAGACTTTAAGAGAAGTGCAAAATATTTTTATGCCACATTTGAATACAAATGTTCCTCCATCTCTCTGCCAGGCTAGTTTAACACTCTAGTAACCTTCCAAAAATCCTCTTGGAGTTATGCTATGGAAAGGACAAATGACACAGAGGCTCAAACAAAATCTAGAAACTGCTGTACGTGTAGAAAACGTATGAAAATTACAATAAACATCAACTGAACCTGACTAATCTTTCCTTGGGTGTTTATGGTGGACGTAACATGATGCAGTCATGTTCAGTATGCCACTTACTGAAAGGAATGATTGAATTAAAATAACTGTAATTCATTGTGAAAATTAAAAATGATTCTAAAGTGAACTTTGGAGTAAGGCAGACTAGTCTCCAAAGCTGGTGCTTACAGATTTATTATAAGTGTAACTTTTCAGTATTTTCCATTTAATGCAGGCAATATTTGTGGTGTATGTTTCCTGCACTCAGTTCTCTTACGATGATCTCTATTATAGCCCAAAATTATGGCTTACATTTCAATGACAGCTTCTGACAAGTCAAGTGCAAATATTCAGGAAGTGTGTCTGCTTTTTTATGCCTACAATTAACAACAGAAACCAACTAATCCTACCTCTAATTGTACACTTTACTTTCTAAACCTTATGGCTTATTGTTGAAATCAACTATCAGTGCAAATAAACATTTCCAAAAGCATTTCCAAGGCAAGATCCAATGAAAAACTAGCTTGAGAAGTCAAATAATTTGAGCAGGAGTAATGGGACAAGTATATGAGAGTGCTAGGAAGTATTAAAATCTTTAGGTTGCAACTTCAACATATATTCTTGAAATGCTGAAAGATTATCAAGATACACAAAACAATTTGCTGGGTTTTTGCAATAATCACAGGCATATATCTGAAAATAAGAAAAAAAAAACACTTTATTATTGTGGAATACTTCTCATGAAGTTTATAAAAGCATCTGTTACTATGATTTAAAAATTAAATCAACATCCATCAGAGCCAAAAATCTAGAAATATCTAATTTAGTAAGTGATGGAAAGTTACAAGATATGCATTTTTTGCAGAGTTGATATTAAATGCAAAGCATGCCACACAAATGTCTCCCGATTACCATGATCTGACATCATCACTGACACTACCTCTTTCCCGTCTACACAAATGTCTTTATACTTAAGAGCATGGCTTGCAATGAACAGAACCCTTCTTTGTAGCAGTAGCGTTATGAGATGCAACACTAACTCTTTGGGACTCTCTGAGAATGCTGTTCTTCCTAAGGAATGGTAAGTGCTCGCAGTAAATTCTACTGAAAACGAAGCCCAGAAAAAAATGTCAATGTAACTGTCATTAGTCAGTGTTACTCCTTCCTAAAGTTACCATTTAACTGCTAAAAGTGCATCACCCTAAAATGGTGATGTTTAAAACAACATTTTCTTCAACAGATAAAGAAGCTTAGAAAGCCAACTTTCTACGAGAACACTACCTGCCCCCAGTTACAGCTCCTCCATAAAATACACTTGCTATTAAACTCTGTGAAGAGCTTCTCTGACAGGGGGCTGGCAGAAGACTTCAGATCTTCCTCGAAAAGGCGACACCGGACTGTGCTGCAAGCCTCATTTTGAGGGAGCGCCTTCCTGAGTCACTAAGGCTGCGCACATCTGGAACGGATCAGGTTCCCTCGCATATGAGAGAGGAGGATGAGGAATCTCCGCGCTCGCCAGGGAGTTCCCGGCTGCATCTGCTGCCCTGCAGCGGCCGTCGGCGCGCGGGGACCCTGCGGTCACGCGTGAGCCGTGCGGCCAGCCGGGTGCCAGCCCGATCCCGCGTCTGCCCAGTCAAGATCTGCCACTGAGGAAGTACTGTCCCCTCCAGGACACGGAGGCAACCCAGGCCACCCTTCGTACGGGCAAGGTGTGTCAAAAAATGGAGAAATGGAACAAAGCGATGGCTTTTGGTTTATGTTTCACTGAGTGAGGACTGCAGAACAGCCAGTATCCTCCCCACAGCCCTCCTAACCTGCTTGCGTTACAGGACATAGGATAAAAGAAAATAATAAAATCCAAACAACAACAACAACAAAAATCAAAATACAGTCACTAAATCAGAAAGAAGAATCACCACCTTACTATGTAGCATGCATAAATATAAGACTCGGTAAGAGTTCTGGGTAGACTGAAGACACATATAAATTATATATAACCCAATTTGCATGAACATCCATACAGGCACACACAATATGTCAAGTTACCGATTTCTGCATGGTAAGGAAAAGAAACTTGTCATTACTTGCCATTCAAAAGCACTAAACATCTGCAGTTACCATTCAAATAATCTAGGCTTGTAGATAACCAGCAATTCTGAAAAATGAGACCCCAAATTTATGCTATATAGATAACATTTAGAAATTCTGCCATAGATTCAAATTTACTGGCTGTAGGACTGTACATCAAATGTAAAAGGAAATATTTCATTTCTTTCCCCTTAAGTGCTTATGGAAAGGAAACCTAAATTTTAAAGTTTCTGGATATAACAAGTACTATCACTTTAACATGCTTTAGTGCTCTCTATTAACACCTGCCCAGCAAGTGAAGAAAGACTAGATGGGAAAGGCAAACAGAAAAGTTCTGCAATGTCCATTTCCCCACCCCCTCAAGATGTTGGAGCTTTTATTATTGTGGATCAGGGGAGACATCATCTGCATTCCTGAAGGTACACAGGGACATACTTCCCTGTTTCCTGTACTAGAGAGTATTAAAAAAAAAAATTGAAAGCATTTAGCACTTCCCTTTAGTCTATGCATACTATGCACAGTGCAGGGAAGGAATGGGATAGAGTTTGCACTTACCCTGTTAATTTGGGTCACCAGTTTTCCTTTCTGTAGACCAAGCTTTCCTAACCTTTCTGCAAACCTGCATCTACATAGATAAAATCCCCACTACTGCCCAACAGACAGTGGAAGCTCTAGAAGGCATTAGCTAAAATGTATTCAAATCATGAAGTCTAACCTGTCTACTAGCTTCATCAGATGAAGTTATGCCAATTAAAGAGGGGTCCCGCTTTTTTAAAAAAAATATTTTTTGAGACCTGAGTAAGTGACGTTGGGTGGTGAAGATACTGGCCTGCTTTGGATCTATCACACTACCAACACTGCGCTTCGTCTTGGGAGTTAGTGGAATTCTGAATATAAATTTTGTCTCCATACCCTAACAGCAACCCTAAAAACCTTCTCGTTGGAGTTTTGTCATTGATTCCAAAGTAAGGACAAACTTTGAGATGAGTTTTACTCCAACACTTAAGCAAATTGGAACCAATGAAAACCCAAGACCTCAGCTGCTCTCCCGGGGATCCTTCCAAAGCATCAGTGAAAACTCAGAAGTTGCAGCCCTGTAAGCAAATTCAGACCATGCAAATACTTAATAAGCAACTCCAGAGGAGGCAGAGCTATTGAGTTTTATCCCGCTCTGTTACTCCATCTCACACACATTCAAGGCCACCACTCTCTGAGCACTTCAAAGCCAGTGTAGACCAAGCACTGGGGCAAACACTGCAGTTTCCGAGGTTTATTCCACGCCGCTGCAACCCCCTCCTCGCACAGAGGCACAGGCAGCAGAGCAGCGAGGAGACCTCACACAGCCGATGGCTGCAGCCACGTGAGCTGCACGAAGCCGCCTGTGGCGGAGCAGCTCCGGGAGCAGCAGTCTAAGCCAAGGCTTCCAGCGAGGAACGCTGGAGCCCAGACAGACGGAGATCGAACGAGGCGGTGGAAACCGTCGCCGCTCCGGCAGACGCTGCTGCTTCCAGTGCAGGGTGAATGGACCGGGGGTTCCCTGAAAACCCATGGGGAGCTGGTTCGTGCCCTCGGCACGGCATGCCCATGGGCCATGGGAAGCCGTGGGAGGAATCCCTCTGCTCCACCTCAGTGTCTGCCCGCTGGAACGTCCTGCGCTCGCACACGGGCACAGGGAGAGCCCGCCAGGGACGCTCACAAAACCTCAGTGTCTCTCTAAAAATGTTACTTTGGCGCAAGGCGCACGAGTTCGCTGAGCTGCCAGGAAATCCAGGGCAGCATTCAACATCATTTTAAAGTGACCGATGAATTCTAGGGCTATTTCTCTAGCTGAAAAATCTTGCTGTTCCTGCATGTAGCAGGTAACACGACACTGCAGGGAAAAAGAAAGGGAAAACTTGGGGAGCAGCCCACAGAGCTCCTGTGCCAGCAGAGCACAGCCTGCAATCCATGCCAGGATTACTCCAGACGAACATGGAATAATAACAACATGCCAATCTTGCTCCATAGGAAAGGACAGGGTGTTCTCGCTGTGCATGGAAAACGTCCTCGCCGCGTGCCCAGGAGCAGCGGAGGGAGGAGCTGCTCCTGCTTGCGCCCTTGTGGAACAGGGCTGCAGGTTCCAGCGCTTCGGTCCCCATCTACACCGCAGTTCAGGGACACAGCGGATGCTTAACTCAAACCCCCTCCCTACATCTTAATTAAAAAACAACCCACACATGCACTTGAATGCTAAACAACAGAAAAGCAAACACACACACTCTAGGAAAACAAGTTTGCTCTTCATTGTACTATTGAAATTAATTTTTCTACAAGGTTAATTGTATAAGTTAGAGACGGTTACAACATTTTTAAAACTTCTCTGGGACTTCCCTTCCCCAGATTAAATTCCTCTACACCTAATCCCATAGCTGCACAATCCAGGCAACACCCAGCCACTTACGTCTTCAGACTCTCAGAATTAAATCACAAGTACTACACAGGGGGGAATATCCACTTAAAAATACCCTTTATCCTATCACCCTACAGAAATCTGTTTTCCTTCTCTCCTTATTAGAAGCTATTCCAATTGCACCCATATGTTCATAACCCTTTATAAGCAGAACTGAGGAATCAGTGAGGAAGGAGCTGACTCTGCTTTCACACAGTGTTTGCTCCAGGGAGTAGCTTTTCATTTGAATTGAGTTGCCCTGGTCTATGACACTGCCACATGAAGCAAGAGCAGGCACAGCACCTGCAGAAGCTAAAACCTTCTCTCTCACTCTTGCAGACTCACATACAAGCTGGCATCCTTTATAACCAGGAGCAGTGCCCTTGCAACCAGTGATACTGTGCTCCTGGCACAAAGTTATTCCAAGACATGCTTGTGGTGTAAGGCTGGAACACAAACAAATACTGATTACTAGTGGTAAAAAGAAGCGGTCCAAGACACACCGCTGGAAACTGCATACACCAGCTTGATGTTAAAAAAAATACATTACTCCTGTTAAAATATTTGAAGAGTTTTAACTGAAGATTGTTGTCCATAGATCTAGTGGAGCAAGTGAGTTTGGAGGAAGGATTCAGAAGCACTTTGGAACAGAAGATTTCTAGGAATTAGAACAAAGTCACCAAATAAGCCACACTTTTATATGAGAAATGTTGCCTCAGAAACCGATCTCCTATTTAAATACGATTAGAGAGGTTAGACTGTTTGTCCCACTTCGGGAATGCTAGGATGCAATATATGATTTAAAAACATACTCAGCCGAGCATGGAACAGGGAGAAAAGGACCAACGCCTTTTACATAGTCACTGTTAGAGGTCAACACAAGACAGTTCATCAGAGTTGAACAGTTAGAAACAGCAGAGGTTTGTTGCTTCAGGAAATTTGTTTTTGAGCAACAGGTGCTATATATCATGAAAAAGTTACGTCTGAATGTCAAACATGATAACTAACACATACCCACTAAAGTATCAGCAACGCTTCTCCTCTGTTTCAACTCTCTAACACGCTCAGTGTTGGATTTAGTTTGGAAATACAAAACAACAGTGCATTTCCTTTTCATTGCAGTCTGTCCAGTATTAAGAACTTCAGTTTCTTGAGGCAGTTAACATATGACAGCACTGCCAGAGGTTAAACTTCAGTCTTCTTTGGTTGCTAGAGCAAGAAACAATATGGTGCTTTGCAATCTCTTAAGTCCACTAAATATTCGTGTTGGAATCACAGAATCACAGAATGGTTGAGGTTGGAAGGGACCTGTAGAGATCATCCAGTCTAACTCCGATGTTCACAAAGAATACAAGACCACATATTGGTTCAGCAAGAAACTCAAATTATACCAAAGCACATCACTTTTGAGTTAAGAAAGAAAAAGAAAAAAGAAGAACAATATCCTATTTGAAAAGATACAGTCGAGTAGCGTTTACAAAGTAGAGCAACATGTAAGAAGTGGTATGACTGGCTTGTACGATACCCATGCCTGGTAATGAATGGCCTGCTATTAAAAAAAAGAAAACAGAAGGGAAATCTGTATTCTTGCGTTACAAGTAAAGTATTGAGGTTTGTTGCCACTCATCACTTGATGGCTCTATTACCATCTGGACGGGTTCAGCCACCGTATGTTCAAAAGGAACGGAACTGGCCACAGCTATCAAACTGGGCTTTATTTATTTTGTAAGAGATTTATGAAGCTCTGTGTGCAGCTAGCCAGATGGAAACCGAAGAACCATTCCTTCATCCCCATTCACCCTCAGCAGTGGAAAACATTCACTCGTTCCTCAGATGATGCTCCCATTGCAGCTTATACTACATCCTGATTAATTGCTGGCACTGCTGGGTAGCCCTTTCAGGAAACTGCAAATCAGATCCTGGATGTACTAGAACAAAATTTTCCATGTGCCTCACAAATGCAGCATTCAATCTACTAGCAACTAGTTGCAGGTAAAAGATAAATTAGAAATCAGAGCTCTGCCTCCTGGATTCACCAAACAGTCTTAATTCCAAATACAATTACAAATGTACTAATATACACAAAATGGAATAGTAAGTCTTTTGCTGTGTGCCAAAATTACCTTGAAATAGCATTAAAATATGTTATAATTTATGAAATCATTTAAATCCCAGTGTGAAACTTGGCATGATTTCTTGAGAAAATAGAAAAGAACCTACCCAGATGCATTTTTCCAATGTTTTCCTATTCTTCTCTCCATGGAAAAAAAATCTTTTGGTACTTAAAAAGATCTAAACTTAAGCCAGGATTGGGTATGACCAAGTGAGCAGCACATAAGCCCCATCGGACCAGTCAGGGCTCTGCATCTGTGTCCCTGGTGCCAGGAATAACCACTGTGTATCTATAGTATAACAGAAACAAAGTCCCAACTGAAAGCCCAAGAGCAGTAGATTTGCTAAATCATAGCATGTGCTTGTTCCTCTTCTGATTTTTTTTTTTAATAAAGCAGAAAAAAAACTCAAACTGAAGAGCTCCACTATTCAGAGTAGCCTGGCTAGGGTAAACGCGGGGTTGAAAACATTTTTCTAAGAGGTGCAAGTTCAATGAAAGATACAAAAGATAAAATGAGAGAAAACAAACTCTGCATCTGCTATGAATGAAGAGGAAGGAAAAAATAGATACTATCTGAGCATGTAATTAAACCCCAAATGAAAGGATATTGTTTTTCCTCATCATCAATGTTGTGTTAAGATGCATTTCAGGGGCATAAAACCACAACGGGAAAGGCCGTGAAATGTGAGGCCTCCCTGGAAACGAATTCCTGTTGTTTGATCAAAGCAAGATAAGTGCTGAAGCGTGAGTCTGGTCCAACTCATGAAACAACTCTGCTTCCCACATTAGACCACAAGCTTGCAACTTTTCTCCACAGGTTTAACAAAGCCTATGATCAGTGAAAATCCCTTATTTAAAAAACTGCTAAACATTACTATATTCATGAAATAGCCACAAAAGTTGAGATGTTTTTGACCGAAACTTTACGTTATTGCTCCTTCCCTTGGAGCACGCTGCCCATTTACATTGCTACCACACCAAGCTAGCATTCTGCACCATTATTGCTTGTGTTGGTGAAAACCAATTGGACAAAGCTGTCCTAACACATTTTTATCTGCAGTGAATCAGAGGGAATACTACCAATCATTTACCAAGCCCAGCAGCACGTACTTTACTTCATCTGCAAGCAGCACTTGCAAAGCAATCACATACCTCCATTAGTTGCATAGTGTTCACCCATGTGAAATTATTCATTCTCCTCAAACACAAATAATGTGCTTGTAAATTTGGGAGTTGGTCAAAAGCCCAGTGAGCAGAAGGTGGGGGAAAGAGGCAAGCTCTCTCCCCAGTGTGTTTTCTGTGATGTCTGGGTTAGGTCCTCCAAGGTCACATCCCAGAATATCATTATCTAACCATTTACCTGCCTGTTCAGTACCTAAGCCAAAATAGGTCAAAGCAGCAGGAGGAGGATTGGCAGAAACCTTGTTAATTCTTTAGTAGGTCGCGGAAGGAATTTCTTTGGGAGAGAAAAGGCTTCTGTAGGACTGGTCATAAGGTTTCTGGCAATACATTTTCATCATAAATTACCACTTTCTTGAAATGGAAACATTTCAAACTCAATGAATTTTTTGACAGACTAGATTTTTGTTCCTTTGCTGGCTAATTTCAGAGGGACTCACAGAAGCAGAGATGGCCCAAGTCACAAGCCTGACCTTTCAACTGGAGAAGGAACACTTCTCAAAAATTCCATTTTACTATAAGCTTTTGAAAGCTTTGGCTTCAATGCAAAACAACCTGCAAAACTTGAAAGTCTGCAAAATTCACCTGTTGCTTTTTTGACCTCTCTGACTTTTGTTCAACATAACAATGCCAACATAAATTATTTGCAGCAATACATACAAGAACCCCAATCAGTCTGCAAGGGGAGAAGGTCAATTTGAATCTGTAACAAAAGGTATCTGTTAAGGATCCTCCAAACCAATACGATAGGAAGTTGCATATTCCAAACAGCCAAACACTGAAGCAGAAGCAGTCCAATGGGTGAGTAATCCTATTTCTAATGACAGATGAATGGTACGCATACGTCACATAAATATATGGGACTCAGGCTTCCTCTTGGAGCCTTCTCAGGAGCAGTGACATTTATTATGGCATTTTCTATCCAAGGAGGCTCACAGTTTTGTCTTTACAAACCGACTTACATAACACGCGGACAGCTCGCTTTGCTCACGCTGGAACACAGCAGCTACACGACAGGCCACAACATCATTTTTCTTCTTGCACAACTTGTTTTCTGCAAAGCTGTTCGCCTCATTGTGGGACACAGGCTGTCATTATATTTACCCAGTCATGCAGGATTTCCTCTCCAGTTGCATCTCCTAAGGAAGCTACCACCCATTCTCCTCTGGTCTTTTAGCTGGTTTGTTTGTTATAGCTGAAAGAAAGTCTCTTTTTTCCCCCCAAACACCTTTACTATTACTTAAACACCTCCCTTATGCTTTTCACTCGGTTACCATTAGAGTCTAAACAAGGCTTGATACCTGCTATTGCCTTTGCAGATAGATGCCCAAATGTCCATCAGATGGACAGGTAACAGACCAGAACCCGAAGCTGATTAGTATCACAGATAAGATCGGTGTTCCTGTCTACTCTGCTACTCACAGTTCTTGGTCTTTCTTCAAAGACCGCAGGGCTTTTCTCCCACAGAAATAGCAAAAGTGCAGATACGCACATTTGTAAAGTTAGACACGTCTAACCTTCCACAAAACACAGACCTCAGATTTAGCACATCATGAGGAAACAGATGCATTTCAGGTTCTCAACAAGTAGCTAGGGGGAGGCTCAATAAAAATGTGTTATTTACTGCATAATCCTAATGGAAAAGACATTTGCTGCACTGGGAAAAAAAAAAAGACTAAAACATTCAAGTCAAGCATGGCACGTAATAAAGGTATTTTTAATACTAAAAAACATATTTGAAAATAATAGCTAACAGAACACTCTTAATTGCATTTTGCTTTTCAGTACTGTTTTGCTGGCAAGCAAAACCTATTGCTTACCAGTCCCAAAGGCTATGGCTATAAAAATAAATCCCATTGCAAAATATTTTATTCCCATATCTCTCACCGTTTCAGATTGTGCCATTAGAGTTACCCATATGCAACACATAACAGACTTTTTTTTATGCTAAGATACAAGTCTCCTCTTCCTTAAATCACTTTTTTTTTTTTTTAAATGGGGCATTATTGCACAAGTAGGACCAGACTTTGCCCTCTCTGATGACAGCCACAAGGTTTAACAATGAAGATTCTTTGACGGTGAGGCCATGAGGTCAGCCTGCGCACTCTGTGGTGCCAAACCCTCACGTGATTACTAAGAAAGTTGGATTTGAGAAGAGTTATGACTGGAAAGATGAACTGTCTGTTCATCTGCCCCTGCCTTCACTAAGTCCCCAGGACACTCCACGCGTCTCCTCTGCCCCGCTCCTAAGCTGCTGGCTGCCCTTTGATGCTAACGGCACTCATACGCCTATTAATAAATCCAGGCAAGGCACTGCTAAGACTAGCAACATTCCTGTATTTTTATAGGCAGAAAGATCATTCTGCTTTCTTTAGAGATACCCGATCTCATAGGTTTCTTAATAACTGAAGCAGACACGCTCCTTTACCTAAAAAGAACCCATTCATTATAGACTTGAATGATTTGACGACATCCTGTTTATCTCATAGCGAACTTCAAAATGTCGCTGAATAAAGAAAGATTGAGAGCTTTTGCTCAACATTTTGCTACAGGAATGTTGTATTGTATTTGAATAACGAAGCTGCTTTGACAGTTCAGGATTTTAAATTGCCACGATAACATAAATAACAGTTGTAAAAGTAAATAGTCTAATGTTCCAGTCACTCAACATAGCTCTTACTGCTGAGATTACGAGGCACTGACTGACAACAGGTTTTTGAGCCCAACCCTTACTTTTTATTGAGTATTCCTCACCTGCAGGACCAAATCCCTCATATGTTTTCCTAGTCTGCACAGACAGGCCTCCAATTCTACTTTTAATACACTCTGCTCACCACTAACCTCTAGCCAAAGGTCAAAAATCCAGACTAATCACAGTGGAAGCTTGGACTCCACAACCTGCGACCTAATCCAGGTCCCAAGCAATGCAGTGAAACATTCCTGTTCACTTCAGTAGTGTCTGGAGAAGTCCGTAACTTCTCAGATTTGACTTTGGTTCAGTTTCATCTTCAACTAAAACTGCGGTACACTATAGACTTACCTAAAACCTGTGTATATCTGCTGACTTTTTTTTTTCTTCCCTAAAAGAGAGCAGGTTCTTCTCCACTCTTACCTGACCTGAAAGCAAAGTGTTTCACAAAAAGGATCGGTATCATATAGCTAAACCGCTGACACACAATTAAATAACTGGCATCAGCATTTACATTTCTAAAAATGTGCTTAACAAGCTGGAAAAAAAAAGGAAACAGAAGTGATGTGTGAAGTTCACCTTTAGCCCCATCTATTCAGAAATTGAAAAAAACTACATCCTGACAAAGTATAGGCATTTTCCTAGGATCATTAGACAAAAGGGACAAAACATATCTTGTCTACTTAATGAGGTTTATTATCCCAGAAGAAAGTAAAATGACACACACATATATACACACATCCAAGTTATAAACAGAAAGAACTGGCAAAGGAAAGCATTTTTTCCCCAGAGAGTTAGCAAAATCACACAATTCAGAAAAAAAATCAAAAATAAAATAAAACCTTACCATATTCTGAGTTGTTGCTTACTTTATTTTTGTGTGTGTCTTTTTTTCTGAATGAAAGGGCTTTGCCACATTCAATTTTGCTCCTACCATGCAATGGTGTTTTATTGTCTCTGAAAATTGGCACAGACTAGCAGATCGAGACCTGACTTGAGCATATTTTTTTACTTTCCCTGCCCCCATCCTCTATGCTTGCTTTCTGCTCCAGTTTTGTCTTGGTATCTTATTTCGTGTGTGCATTGAGCCTACCACCAAGGATCTTCTGATTTTATGTGCATTCTCTACACATTATTTCACTAAAGATGATATAATCAACATCATCATTCTAGTCTGAAACAAGACATAAGAGGTCTTTATTTGGATTTTGGATTTTCAAAGCTTCTTTCTTAAAATCAAAGGCGGCAAGAAGAAAAAAAAAAAACCATCCACTCACCTAGACAGCAGTAATTTACCCTGAAGTTTCAAATCAGCAGCACAGTCATCAGATTGACAGTTCCTCTCAAAAACAGTCTGTGAAAAAGAGAGAAAAGTACTGTTACAGCATGCAAAGGGTAAGATCAAAGTTTTCTTAAAATAGCAACATCTTTGGATGATATGAAAGAACACAAAGTTGTGATATGTAAATGTATGGTAAAAATGTTAGGGAAACTCAAAGGCAGCCAAATCACATCTTTATCAAAATCTCTTTGTTCTGTCATAATTGAACATGAAGGGTCACCAAAATCAGACTCTCTTGGAGATTTTTTTTTCGATTCCTGCTTCCCATCTGACAAGAATTACTTCTCACACAGTATTTCTGGCACTCTTATATCTGATCCCAACATATGTATGGAAATGAAACAGAAAATAAGAAACTGCTTAAGAAACTATTTTCAACAAGGCCAAGTGCAAGGTCCTGCACCTGGGGAGGAATAACCCCAGACACCAGTACAGGCTGGGGACCGAGCTTGTGGAGAGCAGCTCTGCGGAGAAAGACCTGGGTGTCATGGTGGACGACAAGTTGACCATGAGGCAGCAGTGTGCCCTCGTGGCCAAGAAGGCCAATGGGATCCTGGGCTGCATTAAGAAGAGCATCTCTAGCAGGTCGAGGGAGGTGATCCTGCCCCTCTACTCAGCCCTGGTGAGGCCGCATCTGGAGTATTGTGTCCAGTTCTGGGCTCCACAGTACAAGAGGGATGTGGAGCTGCTGGAGAGAGTCCAGCGCAGGGCTACAAGGATGATCAGGGGCCTGGAACATCTGCCCTATGAGGAGAGGCTGAGGGGGCTGGGCCTGTTCAGCCTGGAGAAGAGAAGGCTGAGAGGGGATCTAATCAGTGTATATAAATACCTCAAGGGAGGGAGTGCAGAGGACGGGGATGGTCTCTTTTCAGTGGTGGCCACTGATAGGACTAGAGGAAATGGCCGGAAACTGAAACATCAAAAATTCCATAGGAACTTAAGGAAAAATTTCTTAACAGTGAGGGTGACAGAGCACTGGAACAGGCTGCCCAGAGAGGTTGTGGAGTCTCCTTCTCTGGAGATCTTCAAAACCCGCTTGGATGCAGTCCTGCGCCACGTGCTTTAGGTGTCCCTGCGTATGCAGGGGGGTTGGACTAGATGATCTCTAGAGGTTCCTTCCAACCCTAAGCATTCTATGATTCTATGATTCTATGATTCTATGATTCAGTTCTAACAACTGAAATAGAAGAACTCGTGAACCAAGCAGATTCACTGACCTAGAATAAAGATTTAAATTATTTGTTTAAATTGTGTTTAAATTGTTTATGTGGTAGGAAACATTTCAGATTCAATTTCATAGAAAATTACGAACAACTGTGACATACCAATGATAACCTAAACAATGCAACTACTGCCCATCTCATGAATTCTAGAAAAGACCACCATTTCCAAAACTAAATGGATTGATAAAACTAGAATTTGTAAAATGCAGATATATCATGAGGCATACATGCAGCATTTAAGCAGCAAAGGGATGTTGACAGAAAGGGAATATGTGTGACACCCACACAAGCCTAAGCAAATCTCTACGACTACCCGCAATTGAGATAAGATGGCAGGAACATATTTGTAGAATCCAGGAAACCCAAATTCTGTCAAGAACATGGTTAGTTTTCCCCCGCTTTTGAGAACAGGGGCCAATAGCCTTCTATACAGCTGAAGACTTTTTAGGCTGCAGAGTTCATTCTCTCAGATGTATAATGCTTTTCAGTTTACAAAATATTCAAGGGAAAAATACCCTAAATGAGGATAACGAAAAGTGCTCACCTAGGAAACCTGACACTACCTGAGTCTCCTCCTTTAACACGAATATTCCTTTCTACAAAAGGATATTTCCATGACTCCTTTATCCAAATCAAATAAATTTCAAGTGTAAATGGGAAGAGATAGCAAACCCCTATAGGTTGCAGACAACAATCGCAGTGTTGCAGAGCCTCGGGGGAAAGACAACATGCAGAGTTAGTCTTGTGTTTGAAAAGCTCTGCCCAACTGTATCAGCACTGAAAAAAGACTTTGAGTCTAGACAGAGATTTCTAGTCTTTCACTCACTAAGGAGATCCTTCCCAAAGGAGATAGACAGCTTTACATTTTCTGTATTGTCTAAAATCTTGAAACACACATAGACCTTTATGCAGCTGCTTAGCATTGGACAAGCAGATTTCAAGCTATGAGGTAAGTTGCAATAATTTCCAACAAGATGAAAGACTCAAGAGTGTCGAAGGGTGGGCACTTCACCTAAGGCTAGCTACTCCGACGACTCATTGTCCTTTCCTACCTTTTGTTTTCTCAGAATTTCAAAAGTGGAAATTGTTGAGAATTTAAACTAAGGGCTGAACTTAAACTTTCTCCTTAATAAAGAAAGCTACACCAAAAGGTGGTAATCATGAGACAACCCAGTCCCAAGACAGGAGCTGGCATGGGAATCACTCTCAAAATGTGGAACATTTCAGAGAGATGGTCGGAAAGTCCTCAGAACTAATCCTCCAAAGCTAGAGTAGCTATATATAGGAAAGACTGTTTGACCTTCACAGGAGAAAGAAAAATAAACTGTAGACGTATCCTTGCCTGACAATTTCCCTGTTTGAATTGCAGAAATCTTGGCAAAGTGAACAGATTGATCAAAGATCTGACCTACACTTTTAAAAGATTCAAGTACTCTAAATACATTCAAGGAACTATCTAATAATTCTGGAATTTTGTTTCTATAGATATAGTTCATCAGAAATGATCAAATACTTTGGTTCCTAAAACTACTGAGCACATATCTCTTCCACTACATCATGCACTACACCATGAACTGCTTTGAAATACATTAGGAATTTTTTGTTGTGCTAGAGCAACTCAAGTTCCCATGCAACACTGGGCTAAAGGCTCTTGAACTCGTTCGGGTTTGGGGGAGAAAGGATTTCCAGTCCCACCAGAACTTCCTAGCACTCAGGACGCCTTCGAGACTGCAGGAACTGGTTCAGCTGCCAACTCCACTGCAGGCTGATGGTATCTCTGGATTATTTTGTTATTTCCCACCATTTCCCTGGACTGAACAGACGATGGTATGACTGCACCCCACTTTGCTTGCTAGAGCCTTAACCATGTCACTTCATGGAGCCAAATCAATCTGCTTTCTTGACTTTCTCTTGCATTTTGCTGGCCCCTCCCTGCTCCACCCCACAAAGATGGGGCTTCATCTGCCTTTCTAGTTGACCAATTCCTGTGTGTTCAAATCCCTTCTAAGAAATCAGGGGGTAAGCACGCTGTCATCGTAACATTTGTGAATATCATCTAGGTATTTTCCTACTGTACCTTTGCTTGGTCTGTTTGGGCTGGGATCTCTCTGGGCCAGAAACCACCAGCTGAACATTTGCATGTTGTTTAGAGCACTGCAGGAGAAATACAACTGCATTCTTATATTGAGGCCACAGTGCTTCTGTCTGGCACTTCTGTGAGATAAACTTGATAGTGAGCTTGTATGCTCACTAGTGCGAAGATGATAATCCTGATGCTTTTAGCATCATTATGTATTGTGTATTATATTCACAATACAAGCAGAGAACCAACGCCAGAATGTGCACCATGAGCTCAGCAGATATGGCACCACCAGATCTACAGCAAAACAGAGTAAATCCAGAATTTTTAGGATCTGTGATTTTTCTCTGCATTCACTTTTGTTGCATAGGACCTGGCAGCTCCTGAGAACTGCCCTGTAGAACTTCCTACCAGCTCAACAGATATCCTGGACAAACACGCAGTTTCCTCAAACTCTTCCTGACAGCTCTTCTGGGCAGAAACCATGGCAGATGCATCCTTAAGGGTCAGGAGATATGGATGCATATTATGTTGCCAAAGCCCTTTAGAGGGCAATTCAGAGAGCCTAACTGAAAAGACACTAATTATAAAGGGTGAATAAGGTGTATCTGTACACCTCAGACACCAAGAAGACACCTAGAACTAACTGAGGAGGAGGATCCACCTAGACAGGCGCTCATCTCAGGGCCTCGTAGCAAGTACCCTTGTGTTCAGCCCATCTCTTAAAGGACAACAAAAAGTTGCATTTTGTGGTACAAGCCATGTGTATATTCATAATCATCCGCCTCACGAAGGAGGCAGTGGTTGAATCCATAGTTCCCATATCCTAAAGCCTCCTAAACACTGAGCATCTGTGTAAAGAGATGCTTCCATTTCTTTCTGCTGATACTGGACTACTACTATGAGGCTAGAAGGAAAACACACATCAGAGACCAATTTCAGCCTAATGGCTTCAGCTGGCTACTCAGAGGAACCAATGTGGGGGTTCAAACCTGACTCCCTAGTTTACTTCATTTCCTTCCAATGACTATCTAAAATTAAAAACATTATGTGTCTGGGAGCAGGGAAGACAAATGGAAACAGAGAAACTGAAAAACGCTGTGTTTATGGCAACCCTGTGCACAGAAAATACTGGAAACCATCCATTAAACAAACACAAAAAAAAGAAAAAAAAAAGTATTTCAAGATATTTAACCACCCCAAATTCAGGGAATCACACAGAAAATTCAGGTCTTAGCCAAAGCATGCAATTAAGACCTTGCAACGTTTCCACTATTGTGTTTCAGCAAGAATTGCTTCCATCCTTTCACATGAAAAGGAAGTGACCAGACTAGATTCACCCTACATCAGACCTGAAGCAGCACATCAATCCACAGACAGTTAAGAGTGCATCTCAAAAGAAAAAAGGAGCAGGGCTGGCTCTCATTAATTGCCCATCCATTCCTCAAGCCTTCAAAAGTCTGCCCTACACTTCAGTGGAATAAATCAGTTAATTCAATATAATCTGGATTAAGAGTATAGTATTCCAAGTTCTATTTCATGTAAATTGTCACTATACTCTATGGCGTGTGTAAGAGTGATTTTGCAATTAAACCATGGGAAAAAAAGCAGATTTAAAAGATGTAAAAAAGGAGTTTATTAGTTGAATCATTCTTTAGTGTTTATATCTTGATGCTGTGGCTATTCCCACATTATCTGGTGAAGTTAGGTTCCAGGGTCCTTATTTAGGACCACAACATGTGAGCAATTTTTTAAAAATATGGAGCAGTAAGCAAATCTCACTGCCTTTTCCAGGAAAACAAAACAAAACTCTTCCACAGTTCCACAGATTAGTCACATACATGTTTAAAGTGCCTAAGCAGACACAGGAGCCTTATTTTTACGCCTTTTATAATTTATTTGGGCTTTAAAGTTGTCTGCAAAATAAAGCTATTGCCTACAGACCCTGATCACCTATTGAGCTCAGATAAAGAAATAGTTACTGAATTTATCTACACATCATCCTAGTTTCACTAACAACCGACGGTAAAAAATCCATTCGAATATCCTGCTGAGCCAACTACATTCCCTCTAGAAAAGCAACTACTATTCTCAAAAAGTTTCCAGCATTTCATCAGATGTGCCAGCTAAAATAAAACCAGATTATTTATGCAATATCCCCAGTGAATGCTGGGGCAAATGCATGACAAAGCAATGAACAGCATGGGAGCCATTAGCCTGCAGGAGAATCCTACCAGTAAAGCAAACAGCCGTGTCATGCTGCAGTGGTGAGAGTGACTGAGACGAGCAAGGAGCAAGTTGGGACTCCACGTAAGCTTCATGGGAGCAAGTCTTCCCACCAAGAAAACAGCTGTTCATTCACAGCATACTGTTATAAGAACGCAGGGACTGAGCAGTAATAATTACTTTATGCAGGTAGTGCAAGCGAACCACGTAGAGCTGAATTTCGCCAAGTGGAGAAGGCCAGAGGGAAATCAATCCACTTTACTGAGTGGAAAGCTCTCAGCCTAAGGCTCATGACTAGCACATTGCCACAGGCCAAGTGTCACCTAAGGCCCAACGCAACCCCTTCTCCTCCAGCTCGGCTGTAGTCTGCTATCTGTACCTGTCAGTGAGTGCTAAAATGTGGGCCTGGTGGGCACCAAGATGGAGAAGAGAGAGAACATTCAAATGTAAGAGGAGCAGGAATTCCCAAAGGAAATCATCTGCGTGGAAAAGATCAGGAATGAAACCTGTTAGCCATTGAGAACAAGCAGAAATTAATAAGCATATGTACATCAGCTATTCCTCACAGCAGTGTGGACTTAACAATGCAATCTTTTGTCCTCATATTCTCCTGGGGTGAATATGGATACAGTTGGTGGCAACAGAAATATGCCCCCAAGTCTTTCACAGCTCTATCAGATTTCTAGTCTGACTCACTTTTCAGGCGGAGGCATTTTTTTCTTTTTTAGACCATGAACAGTTCAAATCATCCAAATAGTGTTCTCATTTTACAGGACTTCAGACCTTATAAATCCATGGAACAGTATATGGGAAGGATCTGTCGTGTTAATTGCTCCATCTCCCACTACCATTATAGGATGAATTTCTGAGCATACCTCACAATATACATTCCTGTCTTGTCTTTAACGGTCTTCCATTTAATTCTGGATGACTAAAAATAATCCAATTATATAATCTCTGGAGAGATTTCTAATGATTTTCAGGAACATTCCCCATTACAAACTCCCTTGTATCTACTGCTAAGACTGAAACTGTGCAAGATGAATCTTTTTTACCCATGAGGCTTTCATACTTAAATATTTTAACATAGGAGTCAAATCTTTTATTGCTTATTGTCCAAATATGTAATTAAAATACAAAAAACATAATAGCAATGACGAATGATAAACAAATGGCAACTGTTTTGTCAGCTGGAAATACAGAAAAAACTTCAGAAGAAGTGGACAGGCGATTCATATCTCCCTTTAGTTCACTCAGAACCACAAGGCTACATGCAAGTCCTCTCCCAAAATCCACCTGTATTTAAGTGGTTTTGTATTTACGAACATTGCTCTGGACTGACAAGCATTTTGCGGCCCAGAGGCTCTCTTAGACAAAGGAGCTATTTCAGGGAACTATCATATGAGCTCTGTGTTCTCAAAACGTTAAACATTCCAATTTAAGTCCACTGCATACAGTTGCTGTGAAAACACGAACTGAAGGAATGAAGTCTGTTTTCCTAAGCCTAAGCTTCCTAAGCTTTCCTAAGTTTGACTGATTTGCTTTTTAAACTTCTTGCAATTTTCTCTTATAATTTTCTCTTCCATGTGGAAATTCCCGCTTTTTCTACCCTAGCTAACCCACAGATTGGCTTGAAAATGACATTCAGGCTGTTATGCTGAAGTGCAGAAATTACCCCAAAGCATTTGGGGTTAGGGCTCATTTTGCAAATGAGCATGTGATCATCTCTCTCTTCTCTGCCTATTTATTTAAAGGAGTAAATTTTGTTTACTTTAAATCATGTAATTCAAATTCTGCCACATTTATAAAAGATCTGCCCATACACTGGCATATATGCATACCCTTCCCATAAAGGCATATACAATTATACATATGCATAAGTATACAAATATACACATACACACATTTATTAGCGTGTGATATCAGCTATTGTTTTTTAGGTAGCCCATGGACTTAAACCTGGAGATTTTAAACGTATCTGATACATAACCAGTTCTGTTATTTTTCCTCAACTTTCAAGTCCTCATGAAAAATCTGGGCACTTACTGGCCAAGCCTGTCATTGCTTAAGAATGAGCATGCACACACACACACAAAAGAAAAATAGAATACTAGCAGAGGCACTGTTTTCCACTAATTCTTACTTAAACAAATTTGCCAATTATAAACATTTCAGAGGTACAATACATCTGGACACCTGCTGTCCTAGTGCAGTCCTGGATCTCTTCCAGAGTCATAAATCATCCCTCTTCATTGCCATTCAAGAAAAGAGGAGACAAATGCAGTGCTTGGCCGAATTCAGCACACGCTCAGGGTGGGACCTTTGCAGATTTCCTAGCACAAACAGCGCTCAGTCCCTGCCAGTTCAACGCTGATTCTAACCAAATGTGTCTAAAGCAAAGACAGGCACCACCAAAGGGAGGGCAGAGGGAGGAGTGGATCTCATCACTTCTAGCAAACCCACCCCAACCGCAGGGAAAACAGGGGCAATTCAGTTTTTTTTGCTTCAGGAATAAATATGGGAGAGAATTTGGGAGCCTGACCAAGGAGGAGAGTCCAGCAGCAATAAGTTTCATCTAGAACAATAGTAATTAGACTAATTCTTGTTGTCTTCCCAAGCTTTCTTGGGTGGCTAGGAATAAGACAATGAAATTTGCTCCTTCCACCTATCTGGCTATGTACAGGCACACTAAGCCACTGAAGCACATGTCTACTGGCAAACTAAACTGGCCTCTAAACCAGGGTGGAAATGTGAAAAATGGGAAAGACCCTTTGAACCTCCTCACTCTTGATCCATGTCTGGGAGGAGTTTGCAATACTTAGTCCAGCCTAAAACCATGCCAAGAACCACCCCAGAAGCTTCCCGGGATGGGGGGTGTCATTCTGGAACCTAGACACATCCCCAGGCACCATCGGTTTGCCCAAGGAGACATGGCACATGGGGAGCTCGGTGCTCTGGAGAAGGCACCCAGCAAGCCTGGACCACATGGTATGCAGAAACACGACATTTCAGCCTGTCTTTTTCTGCCATTCTCTTGTCCTTAGTACGACGTGTGTGTCGCGGGGCGGGGGGAAGGGGAGGATGTTTTAAAATAAAGAATTATCTGTGCAGAGAACTAAAATTATCACAGGTCTTCATAATTCAGCTTCACAAAAATCCTCCTGTCCTTTATCATACCTGTCAACTAAGCTTATGTATTGATGTACGAATACTTGACTGACTTTTCAAGCACAACCATTTCCAAAAAAGTCCTCTACTTTAGAAAGGTGAGGTTTACATAATCCCAGAAAACCTTAGCTTCACTCACCCAGAGGTGCAGCATTGCACCCAACCTCTCACTGCGTGTCCGTGGTACAGTTGGGAACAGCATGTCCTACATGTCTGCCTGTTCTTATAACTTAAAAGCAGTTTTATGATAGACTGTTCCTGAAGACACTGAGGCAATTATTCTACTGTGAATATTTTCCTATACCGACAGGGTGCCTCCATCCACATAGCAGCAGGTGATTTTATTATAGTATTTAAAACAGACTGAATTCTAACATATTACATTTTGACCTCTAAGTTATATTACTAGATATTACTAGAACAAATCCCCACTGTATTTGGCAGATCTTTCTCCTTCTTGGTTGACATGTATTTATACAGTGAGTATACAAAAATAAATGTTATAGTACAAACCTCTTATGACGAGCTAAACCAAACAAAGTTCTAAATACACATTAATTTCCCTGAAGTAAGGAGATTTATTATTTTTTTCCAGAGAACGGAGGTAGCAACTGGGTTTGGGAGGCAACAAGGAAGCTAATGGAAAGTCATCTTCAGGGTGGGAAGTTTTAAAGTTCACAACAGTGACACACAGAAGAAAGCAGAATCTTTGTTTCCCCACCCTCTCTTGACCCGTCAGAGATGTTCTGTTTGAGCAGGATGTTCTGTTTGAGCAGGATGGCTGGCCATGTGCAATCGTCTCCACACAGCCAGTCTCCACCCAACACCATACAAGTTGTGGAGAAATGTTTCTGTAGACTTCTACCCGTGACCCTTCAGTATGTGCATTTGTTCCCACAAATAATTATACCCAGCTATAGCAACCATAGTTTCTGCTAAGCACAAGAACCAAGAAAATAAGTAAACCAGTGAGAAGTCTATTGTTACTGTAATCTGGGCCAAATAATCTCTCAGGCCAGTTTAATTACATTATTACTTCCTTTTGAGGAATCAGAGCCTCTTCTCTGTCAAAAACAGGTAATATGCAAAGCCTCACTTAAACTGTGCATTTTTTCAGGAGGGAATTTCAGCTAAGAGCCATTTGCTCAGAACTATCAGAAGCTCCAATTACTTCTCATATTTTGATAGTTCACTTGGGAAGAGAAGCAGCCTCCTCCAATAAATAGTCACAGTTTGGGGACACAAGGGACGTGTGATGTCTACACTTCTCTTAACGAGCATCCCCCTCAACGCTAACCCAAGCTGATGTTCAGCGAGCGCTTGGGACTCCTCTGTGAAAACAGAGCCCACTAAAATCATCTTGGACTGCCACAATGCAAAGTTATCATCAAAGAATTGTTAGGTTCTTTGAAAATGTAAAGTTTATTACATAAAACTTTGCTTCTGTGGCTCTTGCTCTTTAAAAATACTTTCTACTTGCAACACGAGGAGAAGCCTGAAAGAGAAGGCCAAGTAATGATTTTCCCATGAAATCAGCCTTTGAGAACTACGCCTCGAGGCTACACCGCCGGGGCTTTATCACCATGACTGCCACAGTAAATCTGAAACTCTGCCCACTTCCCTGGCGGAAAGAGGCTTCCAGTCACACCCCAAGTCAAAACCCTTCTCTCACAGAGCTAAGTGAGCAACATCTGGAAAGCAAATGGGATTGTTGCACTGGCTCCTGCTCATCCGCATTACACAAGAAAATAAGTCAGGGATATTCCCAACATATTTTTGTTTCTGTTTATAATCTCAACATTTAGGTATTTCAGTAAGGACCTGGGACTACGCCTGCAGGGTTAAATAGGACTTTATCAAGCTTAGATCTGGTGGTAAAGCACCTAGATTCCTATATGAATATGTGATTGTAAGAGTTACCATCCATTCTGCAACAATATAATAGGCAGATACTTAACGGTCACACAAATCTCTCTTTATAAAAAAAAAAAAAAAAAAAAAAAAAGTTGAATTCAAATATTATTCATTCATTTGCAAAAATAAGGCATATTTTCCTAAATAATCATTTCTTTAAGGATTATAACCAAACACAATTCAAAACACCTGGATACATGACAAGGCAAATCTCTTTAAACAAGAGATTTTTTTTAAGCAATCTCTTTTAATTACTTTTTTCCAGTAGCCTTCAGACTTCCACAGAACAATATATCCTTATGGTTAACATCAGACAGAAATATAGTGCATGATAATCAAAGCATCGCTTAATATATTGCTGATGATAAACTTGCCTAGGCTAAAAACTAGATCTCACAATCCACTCCTAAAAGCCTGTAACTGCAGGCAAGCTTTCCAGGGTCTAAGAGAAGGGGAAAAATAAATAAACAAACAAATAAATAAAAGTTTTATATTCAGAAGCAATACCAGATCATAGCTCTGTAAGAACATTTTACAAAACAAACTTGACTAGATATGACCTTGAGCAACTTGATCTAACTCAAGCCTGGCTCTGCTTTGAGTAAGGAATTGGATCTCCGAAAGTCCCTCTCAAGCTAAATCATTCTGCAGTGCTGATGAGCATGCGCTATGGCAAGCCATGGAGGGAAGAAACTGGATTTCCCTAAGGAGTTTTGAGCCTTACAGATGGATGCTCTGCCGTGGCATGACAGGAGATGAAAGGGCTGTGGGTTTTTTCTGCCTCTGTCTTTCCAAAGACTGGGATCAAACTAGTCTTTCCCTCAAATGGCCACAAACAGGTTTTTCCCCTCAACATGACCGCCTGTTTTCATGAACACTTAACACCTTCCTGAGTGCTGCCCTGATCATTCCTATCAAAACCAGCCAAAACCGGACAACAAATTGTATCAGTGAGGTCAAGACAGACGTGCAGCTTAACACAGCGCGAGGCTGACCTGGTTCCTTTGCGCTATCTTCTCTCCCTTCTTCCAGCGGAGAACGGGCTTGAGAGCTGGCAGTTCCTTCTCCTCTTTCCCTCTTTCTATCACATGTTCTCCAAGGCTGTATGCAGCTTCAAATACAATTGGAGATATCACGTCTTTGACTCTTTTCTGAAAAACAAAAACAAACAAAAAGTGTAAAATTTACCTGTGGAAATTCTTGTTTAAACCAATTTATACATATATAAAAAGGCAGTTCCATTACACAGTTTCATTAGTCATTGGCAGCCACTGGCACATTTGCTACAGCTGTAAAACCAGGTATTTTTCAATAAGCACAAATGTTTTCTTAAAAGATATAATTAGTTAGGGTGTTATTACCATTAGTGCAGCAAAAATTTGCAGGGAAGAGTAAAGCTTCATCTGTAGGGCTTCTAAACCCCAGACTTAGATAGAGATCACCTCTAGTTAGCTCATCAAGCCATTAGAAGAAAAAAAAAATCATATTTTTTTTTTCCAGCATCATTGAACTCAATAAATGGCTAAAGGTACTGATGCAGCTATAAAGCAAGGCTAAAAACACAAAGCAAGAAGAAAAGCCATCTTCCAACCTGGGTCCCAAAGCAGAATTTGTCCGTCTCCCTACAGTCAGGGCAGCAACGCTTCCAGGAAATACAGCAAGTGTTTTCAGTTTCTCTAATTGCTACAATCTAGGCTTGCTTATAAAAGAGCTCCCAGATGCATTGAATTGTGCCGCGTTCCTTATTTTATGGGAGACATCTTCATTATTGATTGCCTTTTCTTGTTCTTTGAGCCCAAGCCACAAAACTCATGCCATTTGCCACAACCCACAAAGCCTGAGGCCCCTTTTCTGTGAAAAGATGAAATGCTGATTGTGCTCTGCTCTGTCTAGACTTCTCAAATCCAATCCGACCAGAAAACAGACATGGCAAACACTCTACCTGTCCATAGGCAAACATTACCTTTAAATTGTTGCTTCTTAAAACTTTTCATGTGAATTCAACACAGATGAATTTGAAGAAGTAAATAAATACCTTAAACAATCTGAGAAATCTTCAAATGGGCCAGATCAGCAACTTTGAGTTGCAACCTGAATTATTCTTAGTAGTCTTCTCTGAACACAGCCTCTGAAGCACAAGTAATTTAGATATAACACAATTTAAATAGCACCTTCCAGACACGGAGGAGCCTCGCACTAACTGGTCTTCTGATGACACTGTTTGATCCGTCTCAGGACAAACATTTGCTCTCTGCTAATCCTTTGACTAGACACAGACCTCTCCTGAAACCAAGGCCAATTCACTGATCATCACGTGAGCCTGGTGATCAACTAAGTTTAACCCTCCTCTACTCTCATGACTCCAGCCATCTCCGGACCTCCCTATAGCCAGTGGCAACCTATTGTACCCGAAGTTCAGATTCAGCGATGCCTGGAGTGGTTGGTACCACCATGTTCTCAGGAACAAATACTAGCCAACTCCAAAGACGGCAGCAGTGGTGCCAGACAAAAGTTGGACAGCTATGTGATCCCATTCCCATCACCTAAAAAGGATGGTAATCCTCTGTGGGGAAGGGAGCTGGATGACTTCAGGCCCTCCAACAATCCCACCCCAAGGGGCAGGGGTTGGGCCATACTGAGCTTACAAAATAACAATAGTAAAACACACAGAAGTTATTAATTCTGCTCTCACAAAAACTCATGTGTAATAACTTAAAGGAGAATTGTATCCGTGTGTGAGAAGACTACATATATGCAGAAACAAGGCTATAAAAACCTACAGTATCAAGCAACAGCAAAACACAATAAATCATCAGGCAAATCACCGCCTAATCCAATTGTATGTAACCAACTGTGTAAACACCAAGCAATTAAAAGTATAAGCCGTTGATTAAATTAAAATCCACCTATAGCTTTTCTAACTCTGTTACTGCAGTATGGCAAGAATAAGTGCTTAATGACTTCTAAGTGTTTTAATATGATCTTGCAAGGTTCAGCCTAACGTCCTTTGAAGTCAAAAGACAAGTTTCCCAGTGACTTCAATGAATGTTGCAGTGTGCTCATATTGTTCACTGGTGTCTCTTTCTGCTTTATTTTAGTGCTGAAATTGTGACTTCCAGCAGCTACATTAATTACATGTGTGGATATTCCCCCACCACAGCCCTGGGGAAATGTATTTCACATACCCACTTGGCTTTAATTAGGGATGAAAGTATGAATGCTACCCAGTTATTAATTTTGCCACATGTTCAATCCCTTCTGCTCACAATCCTACAAACACAGAAGAGCCATTCTGTGGGACTTCTCTTCACAGAGAAAAGGCAGTTTCTGTTTCACAGGCACAACGCAGACTTTCTAGAATATAAGCACATAATGAGAATACTAAATATTGGCCCAAATGCAATCTGGAGAATGATTACTTTGGGTTGGAAATTCAGCCAGTTTCTTTCTCGCACAGTCTACCAAACCTACTACCTCTCATGTCTCAATCACGTACCAGTGAGGCAGCCGACAGATTTAGGTGCCTCTGATACCTAGTAGGGAGCTCACAGGTTGCAATGACACTCAGGTTTGAGGAGAGCATTCAAAAACCTTTCAGATCATGGCTTTTTGTATCAGCTATGTGGCCCTAATTAAGTGGCTTTTGATGGAGAAAAGTTCCACAGGCTGCCTTTATAAAAATCTACCATTTTTCACCTCAACAGTTCTATACTGCACAGTTGTATTAAGGTTGGACGTGCTTCTGCGTAGTGAAAAATCATTTCTGGCAAATCATCACACACAGAGAAAGGACTCTGTAACTGAAAAATGCTTTGGAGGACATCAAGCAAGTGAAACATCCAAAGCATCCATATTACCAACAGAAACAACTGGATAACAAGGGTTCAGTGAGTAGCAATTATAAACAACACACATGCACAGGCAACATGACACTGCAAACTCCTGCATGTTTTTCCAGTGCCCGAATTACATGTAGTATGTGTAGTAATTCGGGCACTGGAAAACTACGTCCCATGTAGTTTTCTTGTTCTTATAAGAAATTTCTTTAAGGGTTTTTGATTTTTTACTTTTCTCCTTCTGACCAGGTTTCTTTGGGGACATACAAAACTTTCCCAGTAAGACTTTTGTGGAAATCAGTCCCAGTAAATTATCTTTCTGCCAGAACAGCCTTCTTCAGCGGAAAAAGCCCTAGCCAGCTGTATTCCTTAGCCTGGACCTTTTATCTTTCTCTGAAAGGAATGCTGCTCAACATCATTTGGATCTGAAGAAAAAGGTGCTTTGGAATGAGCTAGCTGGGTGTTTGTTATGGAGCACACCCTTCCACAGATCTAGCACAGACAAGGTCGATGCAAGGCCAAAGAAATCCCGAGTCCTAGAAGAGCCGTCTCACTTTTCAGAGCATCTATGAAAGCAATAAGGTGCTTAAAGAGTTTCAAAAGACACTCTCGGCCTGAAAGCTTAAACTAAGAGAGAGCATGCTCGCCAATTCATCTCCCAAAACAATCATCTCAAGAAAATCATATTTCTCAAACTTTGTGGTAGAAGCTGGCATGGCCATAAATTTCTCCCTTTTTGTTTCTGGCTTAGTGGGAGAGAAAAAATAAATTTCTCCTAAAAACCTGAAAAGAAGTCACAGAGCGCTGGTCAGCCACTGGAGCTAAGCTTCTAGGCATTGTTTCCAATTCCTTCCGTAAGACAGTGTGTGACCCTCCTAATAAACCGCTTTCCTTGTTTTCCTTGGGCATAGGCTTGGATGAAGTGGGTGATGAGATAAAAACGGGCACAGACTGCAAGGTGCTTCCTCAGGCGGCCACTGCCTTCTCCAGACTTCATGTGGGCTACCAAGAGCACGTGCACACCACAAACTCAGACAAGTTGGGGTGCAACAGGCCAGGTTTTTATCCAAGGGGTAGGATTTACCCTCCCAGTAAGCTGACTCTATCAGCGCTACTTCCATGCCTGCCCCTTGCTGCTTTCCCTCACTCAGTTTTTTCCGGAGTTTCTCTCCTCTTCCCCTTTGTGAATATTCTCTATCAGCCCTTTTCTCTGCTATCCCTGGCCTGATCCTGAGGGCATCAACCCCTGTACAATTTCGCAGATTTTACCAAATGCACTGCAGCTTGTGAGGACTTCTGAGAATCAAGCTCTGCTTAGTTCAATGACTAAGAATGAACTCAAGAACCCATTAAAACATTCAGTTTGAAACTTTTAGTCTAAACATATTTATTTCAAGTTTTAAACAAGAGCTAATAATAGACTGCAGGCATTTTTACAAGCTTAAATACACGCAAAATAGATTTGACAGTCTGAGTTTAATAGATAATGTATTAAAGCAGTAAAACGTGCAAAGCCATCATGTTAATTGCTTATTCAGCATAATGCTTTAATCAGCTCACAGGTCACCAGCACCCTAATGCCCTAAACTCAGTGCCTACATATAAACAATTCTTTGATCAATGATACCAAAAATGACTTACATTTCCCCTGACCTTCAAAGCACAGGCCAGCACTTCCACATTTTATAAAATTAAGTATCAGCTGAAAATTTTAATAAAAGTACATTATGGCTTATAAATCAGTAAAATGGCAGTGCATGACTTTAAATTAAATTACCTTCTCAGTCTCCCTCCCTAAACTGTGAGTCATTGAGGACAAAAGAATTAAGTGCCATGCAATTGAGTAAAAAGTACCACTGAGGCAGATTGACTTTAAACTGGAGGACAGATCTGCATCCATCTCACAGGAATGGATGCATACATCCCATTTCTATAGCTGCAAACAAGACACTGGGACTCAGCTTATGTGCCCTCTTCCTTGCAACGCTCCCTGTAGAAAAGTCCAGGTTATGATCCCTCAGCGACAAACCCCAAGTTTACATCCAAGTAGTACTTCCAACCTTCTATTAATCCCTGCACCACCACCTCTGCCGTGGGAGAGCCTCTCTCCAGACTGCATTTACTTTGGTAGGACTTGCAACAATTTATTTCCTATCAGTGCAATCCCAGCACTGATAGCTCCCACCGCAAGGGCAGACGAAATGTGGTTATGCAAAAATCCTCCAGAGAAGATCTAGTTTCCATTCTGCACATGAGCTATAATTTTATACAGTATTCATTAGGCTTTACTTCATTTAAAGGGGGGAAAAAAAAAAAAAAAAAAAAACCTCTGCAAACTGTTCCAGAGATGAGGCGGAACTAGAAGGTTACTTTGCTTGGCAAAAGCTCATTTTCAAGATTACTGGCTTTTTTGTTGTTGTTGCAATTAATATCATATGAAGGCAATGAAAGGCCTAATGTTTCGATAAGACACGCTTCTGTTTTCTTTTAGGATCTAGCGACAGCTGCGATTAAACAAGCAGGCGAACGCCCTTTGTTGCTAGACTTCAGACATTACCGGGGCTCGGGAGAATCCCCACGCTGAGAGCGGAGCAAGGGACTCGCTGGGTGGCAGCCGCACGGGCAGCGCTCCGAGCAGCGTCCGAAAGGACGGAGCGCTTCCTTGGCCTCACAGCTGCCTCCCTCTGGTCGGGGGGCCCTTTTCGTAAGTACCGGTAATTGGAAGGAAAAACGCAGGTCCTGGCAGACGGCCGTGCTGAAGGAACACGGGGTGCCAGGAGCCGGAGCGCAAAGGGGGACACCCCGGGGCAGGCCACCTCATGGCAGGGGGGCACCCGGGGGAAGGGCAGCGTCAACGTTCCCTGCCAAGGGCTGCCAAGACTTAGCGCTGACGCGTTACTCATAACCCTTCAGCAATGATCAGTGGGAAGAAAAAAACACCAAGTGCCACCTAAATGCAATAATGTATGAGTTTGTTTGCACAGACCTTACAGCTCAATACTAAAACGTGCGATGCTAAAAAAGACAGCATGGTTTTATATAGCCTTTTCCCCCCCACTTTCTATCTATAAATTTGATTATTAGACCTTTTTTAACTAGGCTTTTATCGCCCATTCCTTTGACTCTTTCACAGTTCACTTTTAGTCATTATATACATATCTTTTGTATACAATATTAGAAAAATTGATATTTTAGGAAAAAAAAAAAGAGCTCTTAAGTATCTAAAACCATATTATTCCTTTCCGAAGGAAACACCACTCAGACATGAAGCTTTGCAGGGTACCAGGCTGGCTACAAGTGATCTTTGCAACACAACTGTAGTACTGACAGCACTGAGATACACACAAGTAGAAAAGTCTGAGAGCGGAAGAATGTTAGTGAAATTCAGACCTAAACTTAGGTATAAAAAGAGAATCTAAGAAGGCCTGAGAGGGTAAAACTTTCAATATTTATTTGTTTTAATTTCTTTCTGAAAGTATGATATATTTCATCAGGGAATTAAATGCTGAATTGAGGCAATAATTAGATCCAGACTCTTCCTGCATACATGTAACCCTATCATATACTTGTCTTTTCCACTGGAGTTACCACATTTTATATTCTGCTGATAGGAGATTTTATCGAAACCAAGCTTTAGAGAGACTTCCTTTAATAATGTCTTAAAATACACTAGGCCCAGAATTTGAGTTAATTCAATGACCCGGTTCTCTATATACATATTTTCCCTCCAAACCAGATGTATGAGCTAAACACAGAGGTCTGTCTGGATGTAGCTGTTAAAGGAGAAGGAGTCCAACATCTCTGGCACGTGGGCCACATGGCTGAACACCAGGTATGTTTAAATCAGGGGTGTTCACGGTGGTGAGGTGGGGTTGGTTGAAAAAGCACAGCAACATGAGCATTCATATACTTCAATTTTCTTGCTCAGCCTCTCACTTTGTGACCGTGGAACACGTTCCTAGGGGTGGATGCAGCTGTGTGCACGTGTCATCCAACAAGCTTTCAGTGCTAAATCGAACTCGCGAGCTGTCCTCGGAGCCAGGGGCTGGGCTCCAGGACTGGCCAGCTGCTTCCCAGAACTGCGGCCCCAGCGGCTCGGGAGTCTTGCTGCTTGCCTGCATGGGCTTCACACCAGAGGTGTGGAGCAGGTCCCCAGCTCCTCGTTAGTGGGTGCTTGTAGGCACCATATGAAACTAACCTCTGCCTGACCTCAGCCTTCTTCTCCTGCACAACAGCATTCAAAACCTGAGCTGCTAAGTTAAGAGAAGGCAGCTCTCACCACCTCTCCCCAGGTGGATTTTTCTTCTCTGTTTTTGAAGCAAAGGGTGGACCGGCTTTTGCAGGAGCATCCCAAGAGTTAATGGCCAAGTAACTGAAAGGCTTCTCCCCAAAGCTGTGCAGACGATGAAGGAGTCCCAAGGAGGACTGTACAATAAGATGCGCTCCTGTCCTCAGTGCTTCCCACTAGGTCACTGGCTCTAAACGCCTGCTCCCTTTTCAGGGGTGTCTTTTAAGGCCTGTAGGCACCTAATATGAACTGAGACAGGATCCATATCCCTTCTTGGATCTGGGACCTACTGCATATTTTGTCTCATGCACTCATTAAATAAATCTTTCTCATATGTCACTTAGAGGTACCATACTAGGTAGCATACTATCTATGGACTACATATGTCACTTAGAGGTACCATACTAGTAGCATACTATCAGTAGGTCAACTATCTATGGACTGAATGAGATTATCCTGAATTCCCTAGATTTGCAGCTTGAGGGAAAAAAAAAAAAAAAGGTTCTGTACTGCTCAGCAGATATCCAGATGTTCCCTTAACTCTAAGGCTGATCTCTCAAATGATCAGGTAGCTGAACATCTCTTATAAGCTAAGAGAGTGGATGAGGAAGACAGACCTGAATGGCTATGAAATATCCCAGTAGCAGCAAACCGGAAACCCTGACTGATGCTTCGTCTTAAGGTACTAGATTTGAATGCCTGACAATATGGTATTATGATCCCATGCGTCAAAAAGCCTTTCATCACTACAGCCTTACTAGAAACACATGTATGGAACAAATGCAAAAGTTCTACTTAAGCTCAACGCCATAAATAAAATAGCAAAATAAAAGAAAAAGCAGCACTTTGTCATGACTGAAAGCAAGCAGAATCATCCTCAGTAAAAGAGGATAGAGATGAAAGAAAGTTATCTACATTTTCACCGACAGTATTTTAGCTCAGTTGAGCTGAAAGAAATTGTCCTTAGAAGTCCTGCAGAGAAAGCCATTTATTTAGCTTGCTTTCCTGAATGACAGGAAAGCTTGAGTACATCAAATGGTGTTAATGGAGCTGCAGTGGCATACCAGTGAGATAAGAACAGTTTACTAAAGAAATATGGAGGTATTTCCACACAAAAATATCAATGCGTCCTTCAAAAACAGGAGAAGGGGTAGTTCTCACAACAGGGGGCATGGAAGAATGTTAGTTTTCTAAATCTGTTCCTCCAGTATTAAATGGAGAAGATAGTGTTTATTAGTGTAACCTTCTTGAGGGCAGAATTTTGAAATAAATATAGGTAAAGGGAAAACATGTTACAGTTGCCTGGGAAAGTCTTCTCTCGGGAATTCTCAAGGAAATCTACATATTTCTGAAGTGTTTTCACTCCATCAAAAATAGCCTATTTCATCTAAAAAAAAAAGAAAAAAAAGGGGGGGGGAAAAAAACAAATCAAGCAACTGTGATGATCAGAGCATTCCAGAGCCATTAGGTTTTCATGGATAAGTAAAAGTGATAGCAACTTGCTATCAGGAGCTAACCTATGCTACCTATGCTAACCTAACCTAGCTAACTTGCTAACCTATGGAGGTTAGGAAGGAGGGAACAGGAGGAAGAACTAACATAATCAATTCCATACTGCATCTTGACATTACTAATAAATTAATGCTTTTAAATGAGACCAAAAAGAAATTTATTTCAACGTAGCTTTTACAAGTGTGACTTGTCAAGCATATAATACATCCAGATAGGAAAATTAATGATAATCAATTAAACACAATGCTTCAGCCGCATGAAAGCCTATGACAGGAGCATTCTGATAAACATCAAGAAAACTGTGCATTCTCTGTGTGGGTTTCTGACCCACACGATCTGAGCTCAGACACGATCTGAGCTCTTCATTGCCTTACATTTGAGCTTCAGTATGTGTGTATGTGCTCTGATATTTTAAAAGGGTTAGGGAACCGTATTTTACTAGGAGTAATGAATCTCTAAGGATGACAAACTCCCATTCATTCCTCTGTCACTTAACCTAATTAATCTCATTAATAATTCCCAAGAACTAATATTATTACACCAAATAATGCTGAGGGGAAGCATCTGAAAGAAGCGCCCATTATATAGCACATGCATTATGGATGACATCAAGGGTATGCAGTCAGCCTCCAGGTCTCCTTCACACAGCTCAATCTCAGCACACCAAGGGCCACCTCAGCATCATCCTGACCTGGTGTCCTTTCCTTTCCCATCACCGTCCCCACCTTTATTCCCCTCTATCGGGACCTGCTCCACCAGCAAGCTCCGCTCCACAGGCACCTAGACCCTGCTCACAACCAACACTAAACTTATAGAGAAAAACAGAGTATGAATGCATTTTAGGAACCCTGGGGTTATTTTCGCACATTTAGGTTCAAAATGATGACCAGTTTAAAATCTTGCCCTTTGTTTCTGATTTTCCCCCTTGTTTTACTGAGCATCTGCAAAGAGCCAGAGCCTCCAATGTTCTCCTGCTCTGCAACCATGTAACCGGATACGGCTGCCTAAATCTGGGAGAAGCCTGGCCTGGGAGGATATTGTAGGATGACAAAGGGCAATTGTTTAAAACTGTGGAAGGGAGCAGGATGAATGAGCGTTTCTCAGGGGAAAATGGGAAAAACAAAACTTTCCCTTTGAGTTCCACTGGCTTTAAAAATAAACAAGGCAAACGTTTCTGCAAATAACTGCTAATAGTGCAGTCCCATAGATGAAAGCCAGGAGTTTTACTCTGAAGCTGGAAGTGTGTTTGTGCAGAATGAAATAAACGGTGATTTAAAACTGCAGCACTGCTTTCACCATTAAAGCATTTTAAATGAAGATGACTAAAGGCACAGAGTGCCACTTCAGAGATCTGCAGCCTGCACTTGGTTACTTCTGTCTATTTTATACATTACCCGCTAAGACAAGAATTCTCACCCTAACAGAAGCACTTCCTCAAGCCACAGCTCTCGCATTTGTCACATGTAACACTTTGGTGGCATCAGACATTTACAGCCTACAAGGAAGGCTACATTAGAAAAATATGTGGTGAATGTAAACGAATCACTAGACTATGCTCTGGAGCCAGGGAAGAGACTCCAGCAGAACCAGGAAAGGGTAGAGTTAGCCCATACCCAACCGCAGCCCTTTGCAGCTAATCAGGGCAATGTGAATACACAGAAATCCACAGGGAGGTCTGAAAGAGATTATAAACCAACAGAGCATGATCAGGAGAAGGAGGTTTGTGGGGAACGGTTTTGCTGGGTTTTTTTGTTTGTTTTTTAAGGAAGAGACGATATAATAAAAAATTACTAGCAGCTGAACTGACCTGCAGTAGATATTACCTAGCATTGCACCGTAGAATAAGCAGAACTGTAGAATAAGCAGAGTTTTAGCTGGATCATCTGGGTTTATTCTTTCGAGCTGAAGCATTCTCTGTTAACTTGATGGAGCTAAAGCCAGCTAAGTTCACCCTGCGAGCTGATTTTGCTGTGTTTTACAAATCAGGCTGAGTCACAGAAACACACATTAAGTGTGTTAAGGACAGGCTCAAGTGTCATAGTTATCAGATGGAGATACTCTTACGATTCCAGAGATAATATGCTGTCTAACTTTTCAGCAACTTCACCCGTGAAACGCCCGGTTTGCTTTAAAGTGTGCATCAGTAGTAGCCAATGATGCTCAAGGCACAGAAACACCTTGTGCTGTATTTCATCAAAGTTCACGCTGGTGTGAGCTTGTCTGTTTCACTTGCTAGTTCTACTTCCTCACTGTAGAAGTAACTTTTCCTTACTCTGGATGAGAAATTACAACACAAATAGTGCTGTGCTACATTTACCCCCTTTCCTGCAGATTTTTATGAGTCGAGTCACTTGCATGAACCCTCAGAACCTGTTTGATGCTGCCTCCAAATGTCTTCACCACCTTCCAGCATGGGACTGTGCAGCAGTGTATTACGACACTTACATGATTCAGCTTTCGAGGCTGCCACGCTCAGCACCAACAGACATAAAGAGATTGGCTGTAGATACAAAATTAGGTCAAATTTGGGGTTGATTCATTTTAAAGGGGTGAAGTCTTTCTTTGCTTTTCTTTCTGTGTAAGCTTTTGGAAGACGTTTCTCCGGGGTTTGCTCATTTCCAAGTTGGCTGCAGCGCAGCGCTGAAGTAAGAGCGGAGCGGAGAACAGTGAGCGTCGGGGCAGGCGTCAGAAAATAAAAAATACCAGACAGCACAAAGAGCAGCCCCCGAGGCCAGGGGGTGCTTGGAAAGAGCTGCGTGTGCATCAGAGGGAAGGAATCCAGAGCTGGGGAAGAAAAAACGGGAAGGCAAGATAGAGGGAAAGAAGGAAATCAAAGCCACAGGCCAGGACAGCCAAGCTTTCTAGCCCTGCAAGCAGGGCACACACCAAATCCTGCAATTCCTCCAAATGCCTGGGAAGAGAACAAGAGGAACCCCTATGCAGGAAACTCCAGTTACACATGCACAAAGATATTCACAAAACAGCTACAGCTTAGACGGGACAACTGAACTCCCAACACAACTTGTTTGAGCCCAAGTAGCTTTGCATAATTTTGCATGGCCTTGCCTAGACTTAGAGATTTACCAGTAGTATTTTATATGCACAAAACTATGCTGGGAGCCTGTTACATATATACCCACTGGTGTTGCCAGGTCGTAATATTTTCACCCTTAATTTCTCTCTTTGCTCAGAAATTCTCTCTGCAGTCCAAAACACCAACCACTTCCTGCTCTTCATAACTCGGCGGGCTAGGGAATTTTGTCCTGTCTATCTGATTTGGTACAGCCTCAAAAATATCCAGCAAGCAATATCTAGTACAGCTCTGTTAAAATTTGTCCCCATGTTAATCAACAAGACGCTCTTACAGACAAACACCGAGGAAGTAACGATGCTCCCTGAAGCCCTCCTTTTAGTAAAAATAAATGATCTCAAGAGGTAGCAATAAACAACCGCATCGTTTAGTCTGCCCACTTGTATAGCTCAGACATTACATATAATTTGTTAAACCTCTATGTGAAATCATTTGTTTAGCTATAACATGTTGTCCAGAAACGCGTATAGTTTATTCCTGTAGCGATAGCTGAAAAGTCATGGGCCTTGTGGCATCACCTTTTAGTCAGGGCTTTTTGTCACGCCTGTTTCCACAGATTACAGAGCCCTTAATTGTGCGCGGATTTTTCCTAGTTTACTGAAGTAAACACTGTGACCGCTTCAGATTTCTAAGTGAGGCCTATGCTTTGAGTCTTGAAGGCTTTTTAACAGCTGCGTCTAGCATCTTCTAAAGAGACACTATCTCTTGAGGGAGCACAGAACTCTAGGGCTGGCCTAAGCAATGGCCTATGAAGAAGAATCACTCAAGAGTAATGTTCTCTCTGTTTATATACCCAAAGAACTCATTGCTTCTTTCTGCCCATCACCAGGCTCGAAAGTCATGTTAAACTACTGGTCTGCTACGACCCTCAAATCCTCCTCAAAGGCCCTGCTTTACCTGAGATGAACCCTTCACAGGTGGGACCTGCACTCCTTGCACATTTAGTTGTATTAGAGTATATTTTGCTTGAGAGGCTCAGCTCAGCAGCTGACCCAAAGCACTTCAAAGTTCCCTACCCTGCCTTTTAACCAACTATTTTTGTGCAATGCGCAAAGTGCAGATGATGACATTTGCTATGTATTTTCAGATCCTTAATGACTATATTGATTAATTTTGAGCTTTCTATTGATCGCTGAAGAATGCCACTGGATACAGCCCCACTTAAAAACCCTTCACTGACAACACCCTTTCAATCAGCCTGCTGTCCAATTATTAATATTTTAATATACTATTATTGTGCAATGCCTTTTCTTCTGTCTTTTATCAGGACGTCTATGGTGCGATATAAAATTGAAATCCCCTATTATATTTTCCCAGCTACCTTCATTGAGCAATTTCACAATTTTATTATTAGTTTTTGTAACACTGTATTTGATCCTTTAAAATTCTTGGGCAGTCAATCAATATATTGGAATTTCTATTATATTGCTTGTACGATGATGTCAATCTATAGTAGCTCAGGTCAGCGTTTCCATCCTCTTTTGGGATACTGACTCCATAGTACCCTTAAGGCTTGCTGGAATTTTCCTTGCTTTGCAAGAATTAGGAAAAGTTAACAATATGGAGCCAAAGAGCTCTTCAGCCAGTCTGTGGGCCTCTTCAGTCTCTAGACCATTTTAATGTGTTTACTTCTGGTAAACATTATTTGACATCCTTCATTTAGGCTATTGAAGTTGGCATACTCATTTATTTATTTTTTATTAAAGCATATTTAAGTGTATTAAAAGCACAGCACAGACTTCATGCAATAAGGGTGCATTTTCCTTTCAAAATGGATGAGTATTTAATCAAGCACTTCTGCCTTTTCTGCATGAACAGTTTTATTACCAACATCAAACAATTGGCCAATATTATTACTAGGATTTATTTCATTAATGCATCACAACTTTATTCTGAAGAGGCTATTATCATAGAGGAAAAACACTCCCACATAAATTTGAGGGGAAAAAGTACAGCTGCTTCACCACAAGTACTGGTGCCCCAGTCACAGGTCCCATGGAATAGCCAGGCAGTATTTCAGAAATGCTTTATTGTTTTAGAGGACAATATAGGAATGAACATGAATTGCAAAAATCTGTCTGATACTGCACTGCACATCTTCATTTGGGTCTGTTTTAGGTTCTAACTGTTCAGATTGATTTCACATATAGTATCTTGAAATCTCCACAATCTGAAATTGTGAACAAAAAAAAAAAAAAACACACACACACACACAACAAGTCTAAGTTTCACAGGGCACACTACAAAGGATGTGCAATATTGGTAATTGTTTGAAGGCAGATTTATATTTTGGATTTACTGGTAGAGTGCAAGTTTGAGAAAAATAAAGCTGTCTACTAAGAACGGGAAAATGTCCTTTAAAAAGCTCCCATGCAGCACAGTAGGCGTTTAAACCTACATGGCAGAAATGATTTACAACCACCCACAGGTGATGCGATTCCGCTTAAAAGGACCACAGTCAGGCAAGAAAGAATAAAATGAGATCTCGTAAGTGACCGCATGAGAAGAGGCTTACTTAGCTCTGCCTTTTCTGTTAAAAATACAGAATGCTTTTATTTATATATTTTTTTTTCATTTACAGTGGGTGGAATTCTCTTTTCACAAAAGCCTGTTTTTACCACTGTCCATGTGTAAAGAGGAGGCTTCTCTCAGCATATGACATTTGAAAAAGAAACAAAAAGGGAAAATTAAAGATCATATTACGGTAGTAGGTATCCACCTCCAGCAAGTTTTTCCGAAGCCTCTGGGAGGAAAACCCTTTCCGTTATGTAGAAATAGCCTCAATTGACTTTTCCACTCCTTTAACTGTTGGCCCGCAGCACATATAATCTCAGAGATCTACCTTTAGAAGTGACCAAATTAACAACCACATCTTTTCTTTAGAAAGGACATTTAAAAAAATAAACACGAAACCCCAAACAACATAAAAATATATCACAAATCCTCCTGAGGATCCTAAAGTAACAAATGTTCACTGCCTGCAATTTCCCAGTTTATAGGAACTGAATGAAGCAATTTACTAAAATTTCAAATACTTGAGCAAGCCAGATACACACTGTGCTGTTAGACCTTAATGCCTGAGGAGGTAATTAATTGGGATATTTGTGGTATTCGCTGAATACTACATCAACCACAGTAATGTTATCTACTTTGCAAAAATGAAATTACCAAGATTGAAGGTTTACTAGCACACATTCTTGGCTAAAGTACATGAGATTTAAAATGAAAACTGGCTAAATGGGAGAGGTCACCGCTATCCCAGAACTAAGGACTGTTTTTAAGAAAGATTGTTAATCCCCTTCCTTGAAAATCCAAAAAGGAAGATACAGCAGTTTTCAAACAGAATCAGGATTGCTCAGTGCAAAAAGGCCGGAAATTAATTATTTGGGAGAAAAGGAGGGGAGGAAGGGAGGAAGGAAGGGAGGACGGATGGACCTGGGGCATCTAACCATTAAAAACTAATCGTTTCTGAGGTAAAGCCTAGATGAACGCCCATGTCCCACTAGAGCTGTGCTGTCCTGACCACACTTGTGACATGTCAAAACCAAAAGCTTTTACACTTTGAAAATGGTATCTTACACAGCTTTCATGTCTGTCCACCTCCAATAACTGTTTTTAAAGCAGTGGGTCGTCACAAAAACATGCCTTTACACCACTCAAGCCATCAAATCAATAAACTCACTGAATAACGACTCTTAGGACCCAGGGGGTTGCACGTTGATACCTCAGATTGTGACTTTCAAAGGAGTAGTCCCACTAAAACATTGAACTAAACCACTGGCCAAATCTGTCTTTCTCTAAAAAATACCTGCTTAAATTGCACCTGCACATTTGCATTCTCCTTGGACCTCTGGATACATACATGTGCAGCTTAGTATGTAAATCAAGTTATCACACTTCCATCTGACCATTCATATAACTTATTTTGCTCTTACATGAACACAGATGCAACTCAAGCACCTATTCTCGTAAATCTGCCTTGAATGTCTCAAACACTCTGATCATTTCTGCGTGGTGGAAAGTTCTGAATAGAATCATGTGTTGCCATCCAGCCTCAAGACAAAAGCAAAAGCTAAAAAGAATGTGAAGATTCAAAATAGGTCTCTGTTCTTCTTTCCATTTAGTAAAACTTCTGCTTCTCTTCATGATATTTTCCACCACACTAACATACTCACCATTTAGTATAAAAAGATGACAACTGGAAGACTCATGAAGACTTCTATTTGATTATCAAGCACGTTCAATTCTAAAGCTTAGCCCCACTGGGCTAGCTTCAAAGGCCTGCTTCTTAAATACACCCAAAAATAATCCTACATACAAGTTAAGTTGGCTTCCTATCAAGACAGATATAATGCATGGTCTGAGTATAAATTATTACTTAGGAATCACTTAAGGCAATCCTCACAGAGACTAAAGGGTGCATTAAGAAAATCCCTAAACACATGAAAAGCTAAAAATGCAGACCATCTGAAAAAGATGCCAAAGGAAGAACAGCCTAGTCATTGACAGTGAAGACTGGCCGTATCTTCCAAATAATATTCCTAAAACAATCTATCCATGCCTCATCTGTTGGAAACTAAGACTGAAGACGGAATTAGGAGCTCCAGCTTTTTCACACACAAAGTCCCATTTGTCTGGACACAGTTGTAAAAACAAGGCAAGAAACTATCCTCAAGCTCCTTTCCATGGCTCATGGACTTCATGGCTCAGCCACTGCTCCTGTTTGTATATAATCTAGATCTTTAAACAGGATCTTTCTTTCCATATTCAAATAAAAGAGCGCCACAATACCCAGTAGATCTAAGAAGGCAGCAGGATATTTCTACCCTGAAATATTTTGCAGCAGTACAAATATGTGAATTCTTTTAAAAGAATAGAGATAGACACAGACTGGTCCATCCTGTATTTCCCCATCTCACTTTTAATTCAGCTAAGATCTTAAGGTCCCTATAGGGAAATGAGTATAAGGAGAGAAGAGTACAAATGAGTATAATGAGTAACACAGGAGATAGGCAAAGGAAGACAAAAAAAACCATGAGAACACCCATGGGAAAGACAGACAAATTTCTTTTTTGCTTTATAAAACTTGTGTGGTACTTGTTTAATGAAAGAGAACACCTCCAGAACCATTTGAAACAGAGCTGTCAGGAGTCATTTACATATAAAACTCTTGGACATACACTGCCTATCTTTTAAACCCCAAAAAAAAAGGAGACACCATGTATTCTCACTTTGGAAGTTATTCTTAAAAAACTCCTGGTAGTGTTTTAGCTCCTTATTTTTACCTATCATCTGCCTAAAATGTTTCTATTTCCACCCGCTCCCCCCCGCCTTTTTTTTTTTCTCTCATCACACAGGGTTCAATCTGAACCCTGACTCATTCCCCACCATGGTGGCAACCCTCCTAATCCCAAACTCACTGCATAAATACATGGGAAAGATACTTATCTCAAGATCACTCCCTGAATATATGAGAAAGATATTTATCCCAACGTAACTCCATAAATAGATGGGAAATATATTTTATAAAAATCTTATAGAGCTACTATTAAAGAACTCCACATATATATGTCCACTTTTATTTTCTTCTCAAAATACTTTTCCTTTCAAAATACATATTTTATGATATATGATTTTCCCCCTTTCCCCTCACCATAACAGTCTGGGCGATTATCACAGCTGCTGTTAGAGACTGAAATATTTCATCCTATTGCAATATCTTCATGTTCTTCATAGATACTCCCCAAATCTCAACGGGATGTCAGTTCTCTGCTGCTCTCAGAGCAAGATCGATGCAGTGTCTCCCTTCCATACTGCCCCTGGGGCATCTTCATTATATGGGGCCAGCCCCTAATTAGTCAGTCATAGAAAGAGAACATTCTTCAGTCTCTGACTTTAAAAGGCCTTCCTTTAAAGGCACTAGAACTTTATTTTATTACCATGGATTTGCTAGGAAGCAGTTATCTTTTTAAAGCTTTTAAGATGTAATTCTTGACAAAGACTATTTCTTCTTCAGGTGTTATGCTTGCACACTGTGTGAAATGTGAGCTGTCTGTATAGCCGCTAAAATAAGAAGGAAAAAAAAAAGAAATGAAGTGCCCCATGTATGTGTTTTTCAAATGTGGCCAAAGCCAAGCACAAGAGAAGATAGCCTCAGTTCTTCATTTCTCACAGAGACACTGCAAACGGAAAATTTCATTCCCCAAAAGACAATCTGCCGAAAAAGTATGATAACGTGAAAAACAGCGTGCTATAATTGAAATCCTTTTGCAGTTGCAATTATAGCAGTTGCTACTGAGCCAAGGCTATAATTTTTGTAAGCAAACTGAAGTGAAAGGAACAGAAGTACTGCAATTGTTTTGGAAAGCTGAGGGAGGTTTTCTGTCCTTTCCCACCATTTAATCAAAGTGGCAGAGGGCTGGGTCAGGAAGATGCATGAAAGCAAAATAACATAGAATATTCTCTGCTGAGATCCAGGCGTCTCAGATCCTTCTTCCCAGTTAAAGAATCAATAAGGAAAGAAGAAAGAAATAAAGAAAAAAAAAAGTTAATTGAAAAAATACGTAACAAGAAGTCCTAGTTCTACAATAGGCTCTATAGGGCTTACAGCCTGCTGACCATGGGCAGGCTCTCTCCTGGGATTCGGCAGGACAGTGTAGCAACCTAATGGCAATGCAAAAACTCTATTCAAGTCAGGCCAACTGCGGTAGCATGGGCGTGTTTCCACTGAAAAAAAATGCAGGCATAATGATGCCCACCAACCAACCCCAACCTCCCAGATCACCACCACCACATAGAAACCCAGCTAAAAAATAAATCCTTGGAAGGGAGAGCAGTATGTGCTTTCTTTGAGCATTAAATTTACACTTATTTGTGGGATTCATTGTCAGGTTGCAGCATAACAAGAAATAAAGCCCAAAGAAAATTCCTGAGGATAACCTAACTGGGTTCCAGCCCTTCTTTGGAAGAGGGGATACACTAGCTATCCAAAAATGCATGCTTTAAACACCTCATCCTCCACTTTATCTCCCAGCTTCAAGAAAGACACATTTCAGCCCTCACAATGCATTACTTAGCCTAAGCAGAAGCAGGTAATTTGGGGCAGGAGCTGGTCTCACCTTTCTGCTTTGTTACTAAAAACAAGTATGACTGATCATTTGCACAGAATGCAGCTCTACAGCAATATTAGTTACCATTTGCAGATTGAATGCCATGGATTTTCCCTGCTGACTCTATAGATCCTATAGAGTCCGCCAGCAAAACCACAGTAACATGGAAGCATTCGCCAGGTAATTGCACATACGCAACCACAGGTTTTGAATATATCACCGTAGTTGCTCTTCACATAGCTGCTGGAGATGGTTAGAAGTTTTTTTTTTCTTCCAAATCATAAACATTTTCCAAATAAAAAGGATGTGTGTTATTTTTCCTATATTGGGAAGAAATTGCTCTCTTAGTCAACAAATAAATCTCAGTATATTCACCCATATCACGCTTTGTAGCACAGCCAGGCATGCATGTTAAAAATGAAATAAAGGAGAAGTTACCATTTTGTTCACATTTACAAGAGAATAAACAGTGCTATTTCTGGTCACTGTACTTGAACTTTAAATTATTACTGCAAAGAACTAGTTGACCTCTTCCAAACCACTTAATTATCAGACAGCTATTTAAACAGAAAGTCGATATTCCTTGCTTCCCAGGGCTTCTTGTTTTCTTTTTTTAACCATTTTTCTTTGAGATAGGAGGTTACTGCGGATTATGGCTATAATTATAGATAAACAGGACTCTGGAGCCTGCTCTCTTTATCCTCTGATAAAAGGATTAAAATGATTATATTCAAGGTGAAGGAGAAAAAAGTGAGGTTTGCTGATGACAACATTATTCAAAATTCTTTGTGTAAAGAGAAATTTAAAAGGACCTTAAAAATTTGAAATTATTTTATTTGTATTTGTTCTCTGTAATTTGAGAAGAAAGCATAAAAATAAAATGAGATACCAATTCACTGCCACTTCCCACTGAAATTACTGTCTCAAACAAAAGACTATTTAGCCTCAGACTGACACACACAAAAAATAAATAAATAAATAAAGCCAGCAACAACAATTTGGGGGAAAGTAGGAAGGGAAAGAATGAGGGGGGAATATAGATAAATCCAGTAACGAGACTCTCATAACAACTGCTGTCCTACTGAAAACTCAGTTTCTCATTCCTCTAATGTCCAATATAGCACATGATGCTAACATAAAAACAGTATGTGGAGTTCAAAGATAGGCCAGGAGAGTAGGATCAAAAAATACACATCATAGCTTGCCATATATTTTATAGCTATCATCATTTTTATGTTTTGAAAGCTATACTTGGAGAGAGAGGAAGAAAAAAGGTAAGAAGTGTCAGATAATGATTATGTGCTTCTTTTTTTTTTTAATTGCTCTTTAAGAAACAGATATTTGCAAAAGAAAAAACAAATCCATAAACTACCCTTCTTGGTAGTCTCATCCCACATATACACACAAACAGAGTGGGGGGGGAGAGGGGGGGAAAAGGTTTCTAATTTTGTATTACAAAATGTGCAAAGCTTTAAAGACTGATTTATCTCTGATTTTCATACAAACCTTTGGGTACTAATTATAAATTTATAAAATGCTATCTTTTCCAGTTCTGCATAACTCCTTTCTCAAGATCATGTGAATGTCTGTATATAATTCCTTCTTTCTCTGAAACTCTAGATACTGCCTATTTGCTGTATTTTAAGGCATAATGTATTTAAATCTCCTACATTACTAGCATGACTATCAGTTATTTGAGTTCTACATGATAGAAGGCTTTACAATCTTGGGAAATTGCTCCATTCAGGTATAAAAGACGAGAGATGAGAAATTGCCAAATTTAATTATTGCATCTTATTCTGTATCAAACTAAGCCTTGTTTTTATACGAAATGTTTGTCAACAGAAAAAAAAAAAAACACACAAACTTTATTTGCAAAAAAAAAAATGCTAGAAATACCATTTCTTTTATCTCCTCTTTATATTCCTCATACATTAACCATGCAAAACCATAATGTTATTCAACTATTCCCAGAGAATTCCAACTGTTTTGAGCCACATGAGTTTCTGCCTTATCCAAAAAGTGACAACTGTCACACCATGAATCTTATACAGCACCAGAAAGATGCACCAGAAAAGCTTTTTTTTTCCCCCCTATGTGATCGATCTGACCATGAAAGTGAGCACAAGACTTGTGTGTGTGTGTGTGTGTGCATATGTAATTCATCACACTTACTATCAAAGTTTGCATTTAAAAGCTAATGTTGTCTCAAAGAAAGTCACTCAAATACCCAACTCCGGTGGTCCAGCAAACACAAAAACTCACTCCAAACATAAACCCAAGGACACACAAAGACCTTGGGTCTGTGTAGCTTCTGACTTCCTCTATGGTTTTCACAGGAAGGTTGTTTTAGTTTGGGACACTGGGGATTTAATGGGGCATGGTCAGATGTTGCTCTTGCATATCAGTGTTTGTGTTATGGAAAAGGGCCGGTGACAAACTACAAACTGCAGCTTGTCAAGTTTCCTAAAACCTGATAATATGAAACCCTCAAGAGCAACATAATTATGAAGAAACATTTCCCTCCTTGGTATGATAATCATAATAAATGTTCACCTCTCTATACTCTAAAGACAACAGAGTCTTTTAAACTATTCCAAGAAATTCATTTCAGAAGCATCATATTTCATGTGAAGTGAACAACCCCACACACACACACACACACAGAGGAAAGGAATATCATATAAAAGATTAAACTTCTTGACCTTCTCCTTGCCTTAATAAAGACAGTTTCTTTTCAAACCCAAGGTGTAAACAACTTTTTAAAAATATGTTTAGTTCTTTTATTATATAAGGAAAAGAAGAGTTTCTTAAATGTGTAGAACACTGCAAAGCAAGGAAGATTCGCAACAAAAGAAATGGAAATCAGTAGAATTTGGAGATTGCTATCTACTGATTTGTGTTACATCTCAGGAGTATGACCACACAGAGATATATGAGCTAGTTTTAAACTGCTTTACTGAAAACTATGTAGCTGCAGTTTCCTATTTTGAGTGATTTTTGGATGATTGTGAGCATAAAAAAGCTGCCTGTAAATCTGGCTAAAGGATTTATATCTTTACATCTCATCTCTCTCTCTCTTTTTTTTTTTTTTTTTTATTCTCAAAACACATTCCTGGACATGGCCTTGACCACTGCCAGTTGCTGGAGGGGATGCAGAAATCCTCATCCTATTGCCTGAAAGGATCCTGTGTTCTCTTGTTACATCCAAAAGCACGAAGCGCGTGTCCTGCAAGGACACATTTTTATCACTTAGCTCTCCCTTAGGCCACTCCCCTCCACAAATATTAATGGGTTGATGCCTTCTTCCACCCTGAAACAGCATGAAAGGTTAAAAAAAAAAAAAAAAAAGAAGAAGAAGAAAAGGCACAGATCCAAGACTTCCTAATTTCTCATTTCTTGCCCAAGAATATAGCTAATCTCCACCAGGCGCGATGAGCAAACTATTTCTGGTATATCGCCTTGTATCCCCAATTTGGGTTTTGATTAGTTCCCAGATCAACTTCCCCAGCATCAGCACTGCCATAGCAGCCTTCCCTGAACAGCAACAGGGCTTGAGAAGGAGTCCCTCAGTAAAACATTGCTGCTCTATGGCATTACAAAGAACCAAAGCCCCATTTGACATGTTTTTCATATCTTAGAGATATGGGTGAAAAAAAGCAAAATAACATTGCTCCAGTCTCCCTGAAGGCAGTTGAAGGTGCTATCAGGGGACCACGGTGCGGTGTGGGGGTAGTTTGATAGAGCCCAGCAGAGAGCAGAATGGCTACTCTTCCAAAGCCCAGGCACCAGCAGAAATACCCTAATGACAACATGGTTTTAGCTTTATGCTTAATTAAAAAGAAAAAAAAAAAAAGAAAAAAAAAAGCCAAGATCTCTGAAAGAGCTATTAAGAAAAAAAAAAAAAAAAAGGAAAAAAGAAATTGATCAGTTAAGAGCAGCTTTAATCCTTTTAGAAACCCATAACGGGCCCTGTTCAACCCACTAACTCCCGAGGCTGAGCAGAGCCCATGGGAAGGAGCCAGATAAGAGCACAAGTAAACACATGTGGCTGGCGCGGCCGAGGCCAGCTGGCACCCAGCAGCCCCATCCATCTTGCTGCGGCTCCCAGGAGCGCGGCCTCGCGCGTGGCTGTGCCACACGGCCCACGCCGGCTCCCACAGGGAGCCAGGCCAGGCGGCGCCGGGCACTGACGGAGCGGCACCACCTTCGGTAGGCCACTCTGCCCACATTGGTTACAAAGCAGCTGTAAAAATCCATCCCGCGCTCAGATTTGTAAATATCTGTGGGGAAGCACACTGTTCTTCGGGAATATCCAAGGCATAGACGTGGTTTCCAAGCATCCAGTGCCCAGTTTCTGGGACTGCGGAGGCAATTGCCAGCTACGCAGGTCACCTTCAGGCAGGGGACCCGGAGCCGTCATGGTCGAAAAGCAGAAATGTTCCTAAAAGAATGATACCCCTCAATAACCATTGCACCAACCCTTCCCAGTGACAGCTCAGATGCTTGTTTTCACTCTAAACTAGCAGAGTGACAGGTTTAAAAACATCGAAGGAAGCATATGCATGGGGTGGAGCCACCTTTCTCCACCAAAATCTACTGTCTGCAGACAAGCGCGTGTCAGTGAGAAACACGGTCACAGGAAGCTTCAAGTCTGTGCAAAATGCTTCGCAGCCTCCTTTCCTCCTCTAGTCTTGTGTGCAGCCTAGACTGCACTTTCTTCAGTAGTCTATAAAAGAATAAGAAAACTGAGAAGAAAGGTCATCTCCCCATTGCAGTGGGCTACAAGAAATCCTCTGCAGAGATACACGCTGTTCTGGGGGTTATATATTTCAGGCAAATAAGTGTAATTGCTTTTCCTACAAGTAATCTCAAGTATCCTCAGGGTTCTGAGCACGTGGGACAAGTGGAAGAGGACATGTCAACATGACCACCAAAAGAGGCCTAGGGCCACGAGGATCACCAGAGGTATCACGGGCACCATGCACAAGGTAGGATGGGGCTCACCAACCCTATTGCTCCTGTTGGACCTTACCTGAAATGGAGCCAAAGCCACAGAGTGTGAGCCCTGCTGATCTGACACTCATTTCCTTTGTGGCTTTGAGCAAATTACTGTGTTTTCCTATCTTGCTTTTCCATCTTTAAAATACAGAGAATACTATTCACCTTTGTTAAAGGCACTTTGTTGGGATTAATTAGCTAATGCCCTCAAGGCACTCTGAAGAAGAAAAACACCGGCCAACTGCAAAGCACAAGTATCTTTCAACCTCAATTCCTACAGTCATCCTGTTTATTAACAAGGGGAAAACATCTCATCTAGGCTATTGTTTCCTGTGAGGCTCACAGATATATTAAATTGTCTCCAGGGTAATTTGCACATCATTTAACTCATATCGCAAAAGAAAACTACCCTCTGAATAAACAGTGCTAAGGCAAACATGACATTCAAGTGAATTACCCCCCACCTCACTGCGTACTCGGCATCCCATGCATTGAAAGGAACACCACATGCCGAGAAAAATTGTCTTGCTCTCACCAAGGGCTTGGGCTGAAGCCAAGTCCACATGTACCAAAGACACGGCCACTAGTTCAGCCGTCTTACCCAAACCTTGGTGCAGGCTGTAGCATGAGGTAGGGAATAGGATACTGGGTTTATGGTTTTGTTTTTTCCTTTTCTTCCCCTCCTCTGCTCTGTAATGTGCTGCCATTTCAAAGCAACCCAAGGGAGAAGGGAAACTTGATCTTGTTCTAGAGCTCTTGTTTACGGTGCAAAACTGAATATTGCTATCACAGCAGTTACACATAGGGTAGACAATGAGACCAAGCAAGAGGACACAGAAAGAGACCTTGCACTTCAGAACTTGTGCTGCACTAGAGGGTTTCATCCTCTAGGACTTCCCAGACCAAGACACTGCACATTTAAAAAAAAAAAAAAATGGGGAGAAGTTTGCTGATGCTGCTTTCAGATTCAGTTATGTAATGGGTGATGCAACTTTGGCACAAGTTTTGAGCACTGCTATAGAGCACAGGGAAAGAAAAAATCAAAGCTAAATGCAGTAAGAAGAAAAATAACAGCTACTAAATAAGATGATTAGAATTACAACACTAAAGTGTCACAATGGGTTGTTTTAGACCCAAAACAAAAAACTTTTTTTTTTTTTTTTAAATCAGATCAGCAGCTTTCTTGCTACCCACATATCTGCAGACGTTGGGGATTTTTCAATATGAGAGGGGCAGGGAAAAAGAATACAACACAGAAAATATTTCAGATGCATTAAAAAAAAGTTACTAGTTTCATGAGAAACTAATCTTCTCCCTTTTTGTCCTCTGGTTCCTCCCTGAGAAACTAATTTGTGTCACCAGAATTGAGTCAATGGCAATGTTTAAGAAATGTGATCTCTAGTTATCAACATTATTTTTTCTGTCCAAAACCAGAAGGAAAAATAAAGTTTTAAGCATTTGTCATTCTACAAGTCATCCGTTTCCCACTGACTCCTTTAGTTTATTTCACCTAGAACAGAAGGAAGTCGAAAGGTTAAAAGCACAGAAGCAGCAAGTTGGACACGTCCTGGTGCAACTGAAAGCCATGCGAAAGTTAGACAAGCAGCTACAGCACGCTGTGAACTTTATCTAATCAGACACGGAAATGACTGCATATAATACACTCTGGTTGCCACGACTGGGTACTTGCGACTGTGTTATTCAGTAATACTTGGGTCTTGTTACAGCAGTTTTAGCTTGTTAATTCACAGCATCTCGTGAGCTCCAAACCCTGTGCTTCAACTGAAGGAAGCTCCGGCGAGAGGAGCTTAGCGTCAGGAGAGGAGGAGTTACGAGCTCAGGTGCAATGATTGAACACTGCAATAGGACTGCACAGTTCTTGTAAAACAGTTTAAAATAGATTAACTCTGGAATTAGCAGATGAGAAGAGCACTGGTTTCATTTTAGAGTGCATCCAGAAGCTTGTTCCACCACTCCCTGATCCTGAGCTTCGCCTTTTAACCAGAAATTTGACATTAGTACATTCCTGGCACAAAGACTCTGCCTCCACACTATCTCCGATTTCCAGTAAAGCAAATTATTATTAGTTAGATGTTATTTGCTTTGGACAGCAGACAGCAAGCCCTATCCCAAGTGTCAGAGAAAGTGTAGGAGGAGCAGTATAAGAGCGACTACTCTTTTTGTGCAAAAGCCCTGCAGTGTCTCAGTATCACCTTGCTTGGTAGTTGGCCAAATTAAGCAATAGATTAATAGAATTTTGTCTAAAAACATGCCGATATCAAAACAAATGGATGATAGCAAGGGGACTCACCTCCTACAATGTTGGTATAGGTGCAAAACTTAAGTTAAACACAGTGCTGCCCCTTGGCTACATTTGCAGCATCCTTCTTTAATGGGGAACCTTTCACCAGAAGGAGCAGATTTTGGCTGCTTCTAAAAAGTGGCAGCCTAAAAACAACCCAGTGTGTCTTTACATCACATGGGGGCTTGTTTTAGGATGAAGGTTTGTTACAAGGGAGTGTTCTAATCCCTTCTTTTTCCTATGTGTTTGTTTCCACTGAAAAAAGCCTAAGTAACCAGATTACCATAGGACTTTACCAGTAAACCAAAATATAGGCAGCTGTGAAAGCCCCAGGGTGTGATCCACTTCAATTGTCAAGTTTTCCCCCCTGACAATTTTTGGAACACTTTAATCAACCCTGCTCTTTTGTGTAAAAGAGAGGCTGAGTCATCTGGTGTAGGAGTAACTATAAATACCTAATGGCAAGACTCCTGCTCCAGAGCTACAGCGCTTGATACAGAGCATTTTGGAGACACCAGGATACTGGGGAAAGAGCACAGAATGTCCTTTTTAGGAAGGAACATCTGTTGCGCTCTCCCTGGAGGGACTGGTGTGCCTCCCCTCTCCTAAATAATGTCAGCTCACCAGTGTTACTTTTTACAAGCTGAATTGTGATATTTCCTCACAGTTTGAAGGGGGAGAAGGGGGATGAGAAAGTGTTTGGTATGGAAAAAGAAGAGGCTGCCAGCGAGTTTGCTAAGCCACTAAAATTTTGTTCCTTTCAGTAAAATGCAGTCATTACGTTATCTCCTAATGATGCAAATATCTGGTTCCTTTCATCCTGACAGCATATTCTGCAGTTCATGTCGATACAGAAATGAGAAGTTTTTATAAGGACTATTTACAAGCCAGCCATCACCCACTATGCCGCTTTCCCATTCTCCCTTTTTGTTTTCCCAAATTCAACACCTCTACAGATTAGGAAATTCAGCAGTAGGTATCCTGCTACACAGCAATGAAAACACACATACATAAGTTTAACTCAATGTTAAGATTAATTTTCCCTGCCACAGTCACCTGTCGACGTGCAACTTAACCAAGATAGATCTGAATTAAAGCACAAGACCAAAACAGCACCCAGCACAAAAAATCCTGGGTGCTTTGCCATCAATGCTACAGATGAGTGACAAAGTCTTAAGGCTAAAACCAGCTATAGACAGCTCTATGAGTTCCCAAGTATATTTGTATCAATGAATCCCACTGTCTGGCTCTACAGGTTTCTGTCAAGTTTCAACGCTGGTTTCATAAAGTATTAACAACTTCATAAAGTATTTAAAACTACTTCAAGCAAGGGTCTGAGCACTTCCTACCCCCTGCAGATGAAAGCAAAGAATCTCCTCTGAAATCCTCTGCCAAATGCTATAAACAATCGGATTTCACAGAATCACAGAATGGTTGAGGTTGGAAGGGACCTCCAGAGATCATCCTCGTCCCACCCCCCTGCTTCAGCAGGGACACCCAGAGCACGTGGCACGGGGTGGCATCCAGGTGGATGATCTCCACAGAAGGAGACTCCACAACCTCTCTGGGCAGCCTGTTCCAGGGCTTGGTCACCCTCACAGGAAAGAAGCTTCCTCACATGGAAATGGCACTTCCTGTGTTTCAGCTTTACACCCTGTCCCGTCACTAGCCACCACAGAGAAGACTTTGGCCTCATCCTCCCTACATTCTCCCCTCAGGTATTTGTACGTATTGATCAAATCTCCTCTCAGCCTTCTCTTCTCCAGGCTAAACAGGCCCAGCTCGCTTAGTCTTTCCTCCTAAGACAGATGCTCCAGTCCCTTAATCATCTTTGTGGCTCCACACTGGACCCGCTCTAGAAGCTCCACATCCCTCTTGTTCTGGGGAGCCCAGAACTGCACCCAATACTGCAGGTGTGGCCTCACCACAGCTGAGGAGAGGGGCAGGATCCCCTCCCTCGACGTGCTGGCAACGCTCCTCCTCATACAGGCCAGGATCCCATTGGCCTTTTTGGCCACGAGGGCACATTGCTGCCTCATGGTTAACTTGCTGTCAACCAGGACTCCCAAATCCCTCTCCTCAGAGCTGCTTTCCAGCAGGTCAACCCCTAATCTGTACTGCTGCCTGGGGTTATTCCTCCCCAGGTGCAGGACCCTGCATTTTTCCTTGTTGAACCTCATGAGTTTCCTCTCTGTGCAACTCTCCATCTTGTCTAGGTCTCTCTGAATGGCAGCACAGTCCTCAGGAGTGTTGGCCACTCCTCCCAGTTTGGTGTCATCTGCAGACTTGCTGAGGGTGCACTCTGTGCCCTTGTCCAAGTCATTGATGAACAAGTTGAAGAGCACTGGGCCCAGCAGTGACTCCTGTGGGACACCGCTGGCCACAGGCCTCCAACCAGACTCAGCAGAGTTTATTGCCTGTAGTTTCATGCTTAACATGAGTAACGCTAACAGAATGTTGAGACATGACTTAAGTCTTCCCTTGCATACTCACCTTTGCCCCTTCACAAGTACAGTTTTTCATTCGATAAGTCTAACTGAGATTTTTTTAGAACCTTTTCTTAATGATAAAAGTGAACCTGAGTTCCTTAGCACATTCAGCTAGGTATCACAAGAGAAGATTAGGCCAACAGACAAGTAAGACGACATCCAAGCAGCAACCAGGCAGGTCTTGGTTGCCATGTAGGATCACTTTCCCTGGTCGCCATGATGGTAGCCAATGACCCTGCATGCCTAGAGGACACTTGTGAACAGTTGCACCAATTTTTTGTCTTCCCCTCCCATCAGTTTTATAAAACAAACAATGCTGCAGTGGTATCTAACTTCCTGGGGACCAGCTGGTCCTGATACACGAATTTTTAAACTCTTCCTGCAACACTGCTCTACTTATATGAAATACCTGAGCACTCACTGCCTGAGAGTGGGGCTGCTGATGTCCATAGCCCCTTGGCTTCAAGTTGGGATGAGCTAACAAATACAGAAATCCTACAGCAAGAAGGTGAAATCCATCTTAGAAATTGTTGTACCCATCTTAGAAATTGAGGCACAAACGTTACAAACATGACAGGAACATTTTATTCAGCCAAAACTGCCAGGGAAAAACTTAAATTGCTTCCCTTCGTCATCCCCCACAAAGTATCACAAGTTCTGACACAAGTTGGAAGCAACTTGATCAAGTTGCCACACTCAACCCGATTCAGAACACAGCACAAGAATCCATGATTTACTTACGAGGTTTTGGTCAAAAGGCTTACTTTTTTTTTGTCAAATGACTATGACACTCAATATGAAGTGGAACAGCATTAATGGCCTGCAAAGCCCACTCCAAAACAGCAGTCTTGCAAAGAGGGTCTCACAATGAAATGCAGCTTCAGCCAAGAGCACAGGATACTGAGGTTGTTAGGTTCTCTGTTCTCTTACATTTTGTCTGCTTCTCTTCTAAAAGATTCTGATCAATAATTTTCTTTTTGGCTGTTAACTTGAGTTGACATTTTTAGATGGCTAATCGTAACAACTTTAACATTCTATATTGAATGGTAATAACCAGTTTAAAATTTGCACTTTCATATATATGTTTAGGGCTTTTTTTTTTTCTCCCTAAATGCATCTTAGTAGGAGTTTGCTTTTTTTAATTGCCCAATGACCATGAAGCCTTTCTGTAACAGTGGAACATCATCATTTGTTTTCATTACCAAGAACACTACACTGTCATCTATAAACTTTGCCATCTCACCATTCATCTCTTACCCAGATCATTTATGAAGCACACCCCAATACTTTGCGAGGTCCCCTGGAACTCTTCCTCAATTACAAAAACAAGCCATACTTCAATCAGTTACCAATTCACAAGAATACCTTCCTCTCCAAGGCTTAATTCCCAGCGGAGTTCCCTAAGGAATGGGTACATAACAACTTTTTATACACTTGCACCAAACCAGAGCCTTATCCTCACTGAACTACATCTCAGTGATTGCTTAATAGTTTTGGGTGGCATGATGATGCCCCTAAGAAAGCCGTAGGGATTCTTTCGCTTTCTGTCATACTATTTGTACGCATTAACAATGCTATTCTTTATACTTTTTAACACCGATCTACGTAAGGAAGACTCAAGTCTTTAGTGTCTTTGGAGTCTGTTACATTTATATCTCATTTGCCATTATTCCAATACCAAAAAGCAACTTAAGTGCTGGCTTACAAACCGCAAGTGGTAGCTTGCTATTTCATATCTGCATTCCTTTAGGTCTTGTGGGGGAATACCAGCTGGTCCTGGAAACATGAGCACAGTTATTCACTGTGTCAGTCTGCCACACAACACCCCCCACTGCCACTTCAATTGGAGACAACTCTTCATTCATCTCCCACAAAGAAAGAGCTGCCTGAGGAAGAGCATCTCTGAAGGGCACTTAGATGAAAAGACTGAGATACTCTGTATGCCTTTATTGTGTTGGAATCCTCATGGCAGGACCTTATCTTCCAGAGACCTTTCTGCTTCTCAAGTTGCCTTCCTCCTCCCCTCAGGCAGAGAGGGAATCTAAATTGCTTTCATATCCAGGATGAATATCCTACTCACTGGGTAAGTGAAAGGGCAGCAGCTGTTAAAACTAGTGTACCACCTACCCTTACTTTCACTGTTTTTGTGCATGCTTTGTTTCTATTTTTTCTTTTATTTCTTTTTTTTTTTTGGGGGGGGGTGTGTCATTCTGCAAATAAATGAGAAGACCAGTATCTCCATTAAATAGGGTGCTTTCTCTCCTCCCAAATCTGCTCTCAAGGCCTGTCCAGATTATATCCAGATTGCCTATCTGGCCTTTCACAGCGCTTTGGTTTCCTTTCTGCTCCCAACCACTGCTAACCAAGCCTGAGAAACGTTAGCTGTCTGTTTTCAGAGCAGGACTACCTGTGCCCCTGCACTCTGTATGCTGTTGTGGGCAACCAGTTTACAATTATTTGGACTCTAACTCAAGGCAGCATATAGAAGTAGTAGGTAGGTATCATCACTGGTGGGACTCCTCAACACCACCACCCTTTTATATATATATATGTATGTATTATTTTATATATGTATTTTATATATATATATATATAATATCTGGAAGACTCTTTGCACTCCTTCAGTCTTTCACACCAGCTCTTCAAACTGAGCAGGGAGAATCAAAAGATTTTTTTTTTCATTTGCCCTATGCAACATGTGCTGGTGAGCTGGGGGAAGATGCCTCTGCACAGATAGACCTACCAGACTCCAGATGAAGGACTCATGTGTGACACGGGCAAAACAGTCTACACAGAAGCTCTTGGGACTCCACAGATGAAAACAGCCACAACAGTCTGAATTCCCAGGATACTGTCATCAGTATTTCTGTGTACACCAGGAAAGAGGAACACGAATAATTGTAGCCGAACTCTTCGTGATGTCTGAACACTGCCAACAGTCACTGTTTTTATTTCTCCTCTGAGAATCAGAAGACAGTGGCAACCAGCTGCAGCTGCTCTTTACTATCCCAGGTAAAATGGATTTTCTGGAGCGCTTCTCAGCTGCCTGACCGGTCACACAAACCGTCTGCCAGGGCAAAACAATATTGTCTGAAATCACATCACCTCCCTGAGCCTACTCATCCCCCGTGGAGTTCAGGTTTTCCCCTCTTCTTTTACATGCTAAATACAAAAATGCTTCTAAAGTTAGCTCAGCCTCTGCTTGGGAGCATTTTTTCCTTTTTATTAAATCAGACAAGTGCTTTTAGAGCCAGCAAAAGTAAAGAATTTGTTTGGTTTGTCAGGGAACCTGTTCGCCAGACAAACACAGCCACTATTTTTATAACTAAAAATAAAATCAGAGAACAGCTTACATATTTTTGCATTCTTTTTCTAATTGCCAAGATACTTGACCAGGGCCTCTGCAATGAAAACTTGGATGAGAAAGAAAATGTTAAACAAGAGGGGGCAGAACAAGGAGGGGTTTCAAGCCAGCTTTACTTTATGTCCCTTGCAACCTAGCAAAATGTTTGCTTCCTATTTTGTTAGCTAGAGCACTTCCAGCTGTGTATGGAAACAGGAAACACAGCAAAAAGCTGATTTCTTAAAAGAAAATAGTGCTAAAAACTAGGATTGTTTAATAACAATACACTTACTTTAGAGCTCTCCCCTCCCTCCCGGTGGCTGGAAACGCTTGCAAAAAAGTGCTCAGAAGTGTTTGCCCCTACCTTTCTTTTTTTAAATGAGGCAATTAGGAAAACTGGGAGGGACAACCACAGTAAGAGGAAATGTTCTCTAGAACAGTCCTTTGGCTTTAACTCATCCACATCAGTCTCATATCCCGCTGAAAACTGCGCCTCTGGGCTTTAAAACTCTCCTGATCGTCCCCTGGTTAAAGCAGCACCTCTTCCCCGGCCCTCCTACAGCCTCCCCACTTTGATGGGAGAGCCTTTGCTGGGGCAGATTAGCTTGCCTGTTATTTGCCTACGGCACAACTTTTCTGCATCTTTTTTACTGACCACAATAAAATACTTTTGGTTCAGCCTTGCATGAAGGACACGGATATAGCAGGTTTCTGGAAAACAGCTGGTCAGCCAACTCCATTCCAACTAAGTAGGAGCAGGTATGTTGAATTCCTTAAAACCTTGTTCAAGAGTCTCCTATGACCCTGGATTTTCAACTAGAATTAACTTACAGTAGTCAGGTGGTGAGAGTATAAGGTAAGAATACTGGGTAAGCCCAACTGACTATCTAAACCTGTGCCTACTCCCAGCCCTTGCCAAGGGTGATACTCACAGAGGTAGTTAGATAAGAAGTTAAAGTAGTAGTTAGATAGGTAGTTAAAGTCAAGCATAAGGTGATACTTCCTTGACACACTGTCCCAGCTTCCAGCAACCTACCGTTGAAGTTTTCCTGACTCCAGGGTTATTTCCTTATGTTTTCCTTTGGAGTGAATCCATGCCATGAATTCACATAGTCAGTTTTTGAACCCAGGTAGCCTTTTGGCACCCCCAAGAAACTCAACTGCAATCAGGTGGCTCCTGCCTGCTGGTTTGCCAGCTCTGATCTTCATCAAGTGCATCCCCCAGGTCACTCAGAGAAAAAGTTGCGAGATGCATCCTTCTAATATTTAAAGAAACTTCATCTCTGCCTCTCTTCGCTGCTCGGTGGGGCCAAGCTGGAACAAGCAGTTGGTGGCAAGGAAGTGCAGGCGAAATAGTGGCTCCACCAGCACCTGTACAACTGATACCTCCTGAAAGGCAGGCTTGAGATAGCCCAACTCAGCACCTTCAAATGAGATCCATGAGTAGGATGCCTTGGTGTTTTCCTTCTTCCATGCTCTCTCTGGTCACTAATATCCATGGCCACCTGTCTCCGGGAAATCTCCACCTCACTCTTTTAGCAACACAGGCAGACAGTGGCAACGAGGTCCTCACTTTACCGCAGTTAACTGCTTCAAATCAGAAGGAATAATCCAAGCCTTAACGTTTTTGGTGACATTTGAAATAAAAGCACCTACAGCAGCAGAGTATCATGACGCTGGGAAACTGGCTCATTGCTAAGTCGGATGAAGGAATGCCAAAACCCCAAGCCCCACACCCTCTTCCCTACAGTTTTTACTTCAAGTTTCCCAGTGTCCCAGCTTGCTAGACCTTGTTTCTCTTGTGAAGCCTAGCAGGGTCACAGCTTGAGGCGCTGTAACTTGAGGCATTCAGTGTACTACTTGGCTATCAACTGGGCAAGTGTTGATTCTGCTTTTGTTGAAAAACGTAACAGATATTTGTAACCAAGCATAGTAGGTTTAAACTGAGGCTGGACACAGCACTAAAATAGATTTGGGTGGAACAGTGCAACAGAAGGTCCCAAATAGAGAACATGATTAAAAGTACTGTTAAAAATGTATTTACAGAACGAGGCTGATGTATCCCAGCTGGCAGATACGCATGCACACACACCAAACGCATGGAAGACTAGAAGAATTTTAAAGCAAACAATCAATTCCTCCAACTTAAAAGCATCTCTGTGATCTATTGCCTTGGCCCCAGACCCGGGAGTGCTCAGTCTCTGACAACACCGCTGGCAGTTGTGAGTAAACAAATCTGTACCCTTTCACCCAAGCCCTCTCCGCAGCAGCCCATGGCAGCGAGATTTGGTAATGTCTGCTTTTGCCAAAATGCCCAAAGGCCGGGGAAGAAATGGAGCACAAGCGGAGAAAAAATAGCAAAAAAAAAAGAAAAAAAAATTAATTTGTCTGGCAAAACTGCATCAAATTCAGAGCTGGATTCAGAAAGTGAGTGTTGCGCTCATACATAAATACAGATGATCACCATAGGAACAGCAACAAATCAGAGCCTAAGCCTGCAGAGCCAACAGGCACACAAAACCAACAGCCAAGAAAGAAGGGTGACATATAAAGATAAGAAACCTGAAAGAAAACCCGTCAGGGCCAATCCAGCTTTCTCACCAGACTGCAGCTTTTCAGCCGACAACTGAACCCGGATTGCAGCACTCCTGGCCCAGGACTTCAAACATGCAACCATATTTCCTCCTAGGGAAATGACAACAGCTCCAAACAAAGCTCCCTGGGACATGCCAAGTTTGGTGGTGGTGGCGCAAGGGCCTGGCCTTTTTTTTTTTTTTTCCCCTTTTTTCCCCCTTAAACTCTCTAGCTTATTTAAACAACAAAGTGGGTGGTCCTGAGCGCTTGTCACTCGCTGGCTGGTTCACAAAGGAGACGGGACCGCTCGTGGCAGAAGCTAACGCGGCGACGTCTTCAGTTCAGACAGTGAGGCCGCGCCTCGGAGATGACCGGCCAGGACCTCCTCCTCGCCGGAGGTGGTGACTGCCTGGGTGTGCTGGGAGCTGCCTTTGTCAAGCAGGGGACGCTTGCGAAGCTGCTGGCTTCCTCACAAAGCCCGTGGAGGGACCACTAGATGCTCTGGCATTTATTTTTATTCTGCGAGACAGACCAAGCCATGAAGAGGAACAGCGACCGGACCAGTCCAGTCCGGTTGGTCCGGACCTAACCCACCCAAGGCGTGGGGATGTGAAGATGCTTCCTCGCTGCAGATGTTCAGAGAACAAGCTTCAGCTCTTCCAAAGTCGTTTGTAAAATATGCAGTATGGCCAAGAGAAGAAAGATTTGATATTTCATTTTTTGAAAATAACTTCTTGGTAGAAAGAAAATATATTACAATCTACATCTTTACCTACAGTCCTCTGTTGCTTTTTGATTGGCTCACATACAGGGGATTCTGTTGCCTTAAAAAAAGGCAAATTCCCAGTCATATGCTTCCTAAAAGCATTTATTTCCATAGTTTTCAGATCCACGCTCCAGGCATTGCCATTTCATTTCACACTTTTGCCTTCCTGGGTGATTCATATGGGAATTTTTATCTTGCTAAGCCATTAACAGAAGAGACAGAGCAAGAGGTTAAGACTGTAGTCTGGCATTCAAAGAGTTAGGACCACCATTTAATACAATTTCTAATGACTGGCAAAATAAGCAAGCAGTGAAGCAGCAAGTGATGCCAAATTATTAAGTTTAGCCGAAACTAGAAAAGACCATGATTAAATTTGGAAGCATGTAGAAATAAATCAAAAAGATTGCAGGTGAAAGGGCACGTGAAACCTAATTTTGATAAAGTTAAAGCAACAGATGCTTTAGAAAAATAATTGAGTACATATTGTTAGTTTTTTTTTTTTAAAAAAAAAGAGGGGGCAGCACTATGGACAGTTCAGGGAACATTCCCCTGCTTAATGTTAGGCAACAGACATTTAAAACAAGCAAACAAAAAAATACACTTAAAGTAACACCAATACCTTTGAGTGGAAAGCTGCATAGTATTAGCTCCTTGTTACACAAAATCAGCACCACAATATGCTCATTTACAATAATTACAACAATTTTCAAATATCCACCACTTTTGTGAAAGCTTTACTTTTAGTTACAAGCAACTGTCATTAAGACTGTAGTAAAATCTGTTCTTTTGTTTAGTTAACAAGCTCAGCTAGATGCAAGGAATCCTCTGCATTGATTCTTCGTGAGTAAACCTTGTCCAAAACGATTTCTTCAAGTCGACAGTGATGCAGGACAGATTTTCTTTATTGGACTCTGTCACTTGCAAAAGCACTGGTGCTTTTACCTAACATGAACCAGTTTTCGCTATTCTTTGTGATGGATTTCTCACTGACTCCATGTTTTATTCTAGAAATTCACCAATACAGACTTGCAGTTGAAGAGCCAGCTGAGTTTCCCTTAACGAAAAGGGTACCACGGTGCTTGTTCTGGAACGGAGCTGAAGCCAACCTGTCTCCGATGCCAACAACAGCAGAAGTTCTGCTTCACACCTATTTTTATGCAACACTTAAAAGGTTTCCTACACTATTTGGTAGACTATGTTCACATATGAGAGAGTGCAAGACCTTCCCAATAATTCTTAGATTCACAGTGTCTGCTACAAAAGGATTAATTTTCAGGACAGTGGATCATATCAGCTGAGGGGAAAAAAGCACTGAAAAGCTTGGGGAAAAACAGGTCCATACAACAACCAGGCTACTGGATATGAATATACTGACTCAAGACTTACAAACTGTAGTAAACATCCACTTTAGCGCAGAGAAAACTATTAGAGCAGCTTCCTTGGGTTGGATGAAGCAATGAATTCAAATCTCCATTTTTCATCCAGGAGGTCTTTTTTTCCCCCACAAACCTTTAGAATACAAGCAGGAATTACTTAATACAGAGGCTGGAGAATTCCTGTTTTCACTGTATTTCTCACTTGGTAGCAAACAAACAAAACACCCTAAAGACGGGGCGGTTCCATATGTCTGGGGGACTTGCATTCCCCAGAAGACCAAATTCTTTTCCACAGCAAACAGGCATTCATGCTAATGAATGCAGCACCATTTGCAAAGATGTCTCACACACGGTGCCTGTGCTGTTTCTCATCAGGGACACACTGAAATCATGCAAGCACAATTACCATATTTTTATGTATACCCTCCAAACCTTTGAAACCTTTCAAAAATCCGTTCCTTGAAAATAAGCCTACAGATGGGCCAGCTCCTCAGAGAGTCCACACAAAAGCCCAGGAAAAGCAAAGTTTCTTTAATTTTTTTTTTGGAGCAGTAAAAGAAAAATTAGGGGCTGACAGTGCTTACTAGAAAGAGAAGGCTTGTAAAGTCTTCATTATTACCTGCAGACATATACAACCGAAAAGGATAAAGGCCATTCCTTTTACAGACAACCCGCGAGTTACAAACATGAAAACACATCAGTGTTCATCCACATCTCCTCACTAGCATTTTAAGAAAATTGCAGTCCAGTATAGATAAATTCATGTAAGTCTGGCTTGAAAACACAGAAACCAACCCTGAAACAAGTCCTTAGTAGAAGCACAGCCTTGCCCAAAGATTTTCATGCAGAAATCCCATTTGACTTCAGTGCTAATGCTCCATATGGGTTCCCTGGGCTCTCCACATGTATACCGTAAGCCTGTAAAAGGACAGGGCAGGCTGGCTGCTGCTCAGCTTGCCACCAAACGCAAAGCTCAGGCCTCCTTGGACGTTTCCATGAGGAAGGATCCCAACGTACCCCTGACACCCAGAAACAGTGTGCCAGCAATGAAGCCAAGCCAAGCAGTACAGAGCTGCCCCTGCTTTTATCATTTCTGTGAAGAGTGAGCGCCAGCCCTGCTCTGACCAGGCCGCACCTCGCTCAGGGCTTGCAGATCTCCTGTGCATCTTCTCCTCCAGGAAACTCTGCATTCATTATTATTATTATTATTAACCTGCAGACATTGCAGTAGGTCTGAAATCTTTCATCATTAAGTAGAACACTGAGTGGTTTCTGTGAAAGGAATCCTTCGTCCAATGCCTCTTTCCAAAACCCAAGATGCTGCAGTTACAACTGTACTCATGCTGTGGCTAAAGCATCCTCATGGGTGAGTCCCATCTTTTGATGGGAAAAAAACTCTTTTCTGATTCTTTAGAATGCATTTTAATTGACAGCTGCAAGACTAAAACCACCATTAAGCATAAGAGCAAGGGCCTGTGGCTGCAGTTGGAAATTCTAAAATAAGACACCTGCTTCATAGAAGGAAGCACCTGGTCTGTCTTTAAAATAAAGATTCTCTGTGCATTTGTGTGTGTGTGTAAAGAAATTATATTCTGGTAAAAGTAGCTAAAGTGGTGCCTGGTCAGGGCTCACAGTTATTTCAGACAGGGCATCCTGAGTCATGCTGTTTATAGCGTCCTGGAGTGTGCCAGCACGTAACTGTATGTGCAGGGGGCCCCCGGGATCCTCAGGAAAACACGTTATGCAGGTAAGCCCTTGCAATACTCTTGACACTGATAAAATGAACTCTGATGAGAATCAAGAATTAGAGGAACCTTTGCCACTGATGGCTTAGGTGGCATATCTGCCTACATGTGCATGCACATATATGGAATTAGATTACTGAGCACAACTCTGCCTCTCACAAAGAAGCTGTCCATTACATTTACACAGGTTGAGATACTCTTCTCCATCCTGCATCCTCACCTTTGTCTGGAGCACCAACTGAAAATTAGTGTTAACATTATGTGGGAATATGGCATATTATATAATTTCTACAACTAAAATCCTGCAGATGATGGAGGCAGTGGAACAAGAGGAGAGCACTCTACTTTCTCTTTGATACCACATTTCTTATTTCAAGTTTAGTACCCTATACTCTTGGAAATTCTCCTAGGAAAAATAGGTAATTTTTTAAAAATAAAGAAAAATAGCAGCCACTTTGCTTTTTGTAAATATGCTAAACCAGATTTTTTAATCCTTTCCCTCAGTAGTCTGCACTATCGTGGCATACAAAATCTCAATCCTGGTAGGATACAAGGAGATGCTATCCAAACCCAGACCCAAAAGAACTCCATGTGTCCAAAAGCCTAAAATTTAATTGAAGAAAAAGGATAAAGAGAGAAGGGTAGTATTTGGTAATAGTGGAAGAGCAGTGCTGGTTTTATCTCTTCCAGAAAAGGACTAATGTCATTTGTAAAGTGAGAGCTGACAGGTAGCTAAATACTCATTATCCTAAATGAAAGAACAGGAAAACTTCACATAGCTTTACATATGTTATGGCATGACTTGAATCCAAGAATCCAAGACAGCCAAGCAAAACAAGGGTTAGAGATAAGGAAAACTGATTCGGATTATCTTTATGTCTGCATTAAATAACGCAATCAGCACCGTGCTCCCAGATAACTGGAAAAAAAAAAAAAAAAAAACCACTATTTTCTCTAGTATTATACACGATGGCATTAAATGAAATCCAGGGAGATCACAGGAGAGAGTGCAATCTGCTGTTAAAAAAGGCATGTTGCAGTGTTAGTCCCAGCCACGGCAGCCACGTGCTCCGGGAAAGCTGCAGAGCCACAAATCCATGAAAGACCCGATGCAGTCTTTCCGCTGGCACGCTGCTGTCTTATGCCATGGGGACCCCTGGAAAAGCAGCTGGGTGAGCTGCAAGGTGGGTGAGTTTGCATCTTTGCTTCCTGCTCTGACAAGCTTCCCTGCACTCCTTTCGCCTCTACAATTCTCACCCAACGGCCCAAGGCAGCTTTTCAGGGAATTTGCTCTATATCCATACCTGTTTTTACAGACCAGATGAGAGCTACAAAGTTTTACCAGCATGAAAACATCAGCCACTTACATACGCTATAAAGCAAGGCAGCCATGAGGTCCCACTTCTCCGTATGCCCATCCAGCATGCCCTGGACACTACCAGGATGTTTACAACAAATGCTGGTTTTCAGAGGGCTTTCTGGCCAAACAGGAATGAAAATCCTCCCAAAGTTCACCAGAGTTTCAGTAAAGAAAAAGCTTTTTTCCTCAGGTTTACAGGAAAGTCACTATGACCGGAACAAACTCTCCTTCAAGGAGCCAACAGGCATGGAGCCCCTGGGAGAAGCAAAGGGGGTCCCTTCAGAAATAAGCCTACCCTGTGACATCTAACCAGGGATCGAGTTCCTTCATCTAAATCATGGTTACCAGCTAAAATGAAGCAAAGAGAAAAAGCTCTAAAAGGAAAAGAATGCTTCAGTGCTAAGAAAAGGGAAGGAATTGCTTTTATATTAAAAGCAGGAGTGTTTTACTGTAGAAAGGACACAGTGAAAATAAACTCTGAAAGTTTTTGCAATACGTGTTTTAAAATTAGACTTTTTAATCCAGGTTCTTGTGAGGCCGACTCCGCTCCCTCCTTCGTTTTACTTTTCTGTAGACAAACTGACTTACTGAGATTAACTTTTCCATTCACGAGATGGCAAACGGAGATGCGTCAGGCGCGGTGGTGCCCGCGTGCACACGGAGGACGCTTTCCTCGGGCCCGGCCTGCTCCTGGGGGAGACGGCAACGTGCCCCCCCCGGCTCTGCTTCCCCCTCCGTTACCGCCACCGAGGCCCTGCAGAGCAGGCCCCGTGCATTAACGTGCCCTGTCCTCACTGAGGCCAAACTGCCCAGCTTCCCTTGCCTGCTGCCCCACTCCTCACACATCTCCCGTCGTTTCCTCTGAAGTTTTCCTCAATGTTCTTCTGAGGAGGAAAATGCGATACAGGCTCAGCAGAAGCTGCAGCCAAAAGCAGGGGGTCAAGTGTTACGTTTTGTCATACGCACCAAAAGGTTATACAAATGTAAATTGAAAGAGTCGTCGTGTTCCACCAAAAGCAGTAATTTTTGTGCCAGATTTTATTTATTGTGACAGTCTGGGCTTGAGAGAAACTGGCACACAATTAGAGGAACTCTGTGTCTGCCCCTCTGCACTTCTAAAGCTTTTAAGATGAACACTGAGGGAAGCGAAAAAAGAGACAGCACGTAGCAATGGCTTCAGCAGCACACGTTTCTGAAGTCAGGAAGAAAACAGGACAAACTGAAGTCAGCCAAAGTTAAGCGAAACTTTTCGGCACCATCATCATCCCATTTGGTCCTCAGTGATGAAGAGTGTCCAGACGTGACCCTCCGAGACGCTGATCCCTCCACACCAAGATGCTTGTTAACGGGGAAGCAGAGAGGAACCTCATGAGCAGAGCAACACGGCGCATGCAGGGCAGAGCCGGTGCTGGACACCTGCAGACGAGGCACCTACCACACACAGAACTGAGAGGAGAGGAGTTTCCTGAAGGCTTCACTACATCGCTTACTCACCCGTTTTAGCTCTTTTTCCCCTATATTCCTATGAGTCAAAGTTCTGAAAGATTTTAACAGCAACTCCGATAAAGCAAGCGAGTTAGAAAAATCTTAACACGATCTCAGCTCAATTGTTTAACAGTGGAACACAAGAAGAATCTTTTAATCAACACATCATTCCTCAAGGGGTCCAAGAGAAACCCGATGCAACTATCTAATGCAACTTTTCTGAGATATAGCTAACCACAAGACAGAAAGAATGCAAAATAAACCTACTAATTAGCTCTCAAAAACGCATCAGATACAATTAAATCAAGAAAATCAAAAGGCATCATTCACATTTTCACCTTCTGACTAATCTTCACCTTCCACGCAAAATAAGTTTTGTTATGCAGAGAAAACCTTCTCACAGAACAGTAGAAGTGTGCTCTCCATACCAAGCTGGAAATACCTCTGGATGCCTAGAGTACATTAAAGACCAAATTTACTATGCCTGCATTCCTACAGGTTTGTTTGGAGAAGCGCTGAAGACGTGAAGAAGCAAAAGCTTCTGGCACTTGCTCCTGGCAGAGTCCAAACACAAACCTCAGCGAGTCCCTTGTGCTAAACTCCCATAATCTGCCCCATAATCTTCTATGCTCCATGATCTATCCTCCAAACCTTAAGTGATGACAGAAGAAACGTTAAGTGAGCTGTATTATTGTATTCATGTAGATCCCATGTCCAACAAGACAGCTTTTACCCTTACCTCCATTCAGTTTTTGAAAGATGAGGTGTAATATATGACCAGCTTCAAATGCAAGGTAACTTTGCAGTCATTTCAAATAGGAAAAGCAAGTAGACCCTAACAATATCACCACTAAGCTGTTCAGCAAGAGTATTATAAACTATTTCAAAACATTTTGCTAACATCTTTCACAGCTGCGGAGTTGTTCACTGAGGCTCTGATCCAACTACAGTTGAACCAACAGAAAGGCTAGGACTGACTCTCACAATACACTGGATACCATTTTAAAAGCAAGGTGGAAACATGTAGGAGAGCCAGCTGTAACGAAGGAGCACACATTTGCTGAATTGCTGAATACGCATTGTTGAAAAACCATTATATCATTAAAAAGAAAAAAAAAAAAAAGGCCAAAGAAAATTAGCAGGATCTGCTCATATAAAAGACTTTTGTGTCTCTAGCATACAACTGGCAGACAGCAAAGACAGGAGGACATGGTGGCAATTGTGTTGTGCTAGTTTGTACTCCTTTTTCTACTCTTTAGACCTTCTAAAGAGTCATGTTGAGATTTATGGCTGAAAATCTTGATGTTTTTCTAGTTATTTGACTGGAGGGAGTATGAAAAAAAAATTACTGTGGGTTTTTGACTGTACCACTTCTCTATTCAAGTTGGCTAAAATTCAATCTGATTCACTTAATAAATTGAATATTGGAAACAGATCAGTACATCATTACTAACTGAGCATTTTTCCTTCTTAACTTGCAAGTAATGTCAGACAACACTGGACTGGATTCAGTGGGATTCATTCAGCTAAATGGAGACATCTGGAAGGCAGATGTTCCCTCCAACAAGGCACTCTTGGCTTTCCTTTGAGTCAGCGGAGGTCTAGTCAATGCAGTCTGACCTGTCTCAGACTAAAGCACACATGTAAAGTGGGCCATGCGAATCGTGCCCTAAAAAGGCTTGTTGCTCACCATTACTTCCAAGGGTGGCCAAAAGTGAATGAGGAGCTACAAGCATAGGAAGGGTGACGAAATTAGTATCACTGGTCGTGCTCGTCAGCCTCATTTACGCCCCCACTGCTGTCACTCCCTCTATCAGATATCACTGTTCGCATCTTGTCTCAGACAAGCACCGTAAAAGCATCTGAAATCATACTCACTTCTGGGGTGGAATCATGTCACTGTGTTGAATATTATTTCTTCCCCAATGGCCTAGAGAGCTGCAGCATAACAAGCTTTAAGGACTGAGCTGCAGTTCAGTGCATTTCCCATCATCATGTAGCCCCTTTGCATTTCTGGGAAAGGGACTGCATGGGAATAACTCCTTTCTCCTGCAGAAAAGGAAAAACTGAACCAGGTTTCAGCTGAAGTGCTTGCAACAGAAGACTCTCCACTGAATACCTCCATTTGCAGTCTCCTTTCCTGCAGATCTTCCAAACCTGCCTGGATGCCACCCTGTGCCATGTGCTCTAGTTGTCCCTGCGTGTGCAGGGGGTTGGACTAGATGATCTCTAGAGGTCCCTTCCAACATCGATCATTCTGTGATTGTGTGATTTGCAATAGCAACATTAAAACATAATACACTTTCTCACAAATTAAACCCGGGAAAGTTTAGGTGCGGACTTACTCAGGCAAACAAAATATATCCGTATGCACAGTCTAGTGACAGCAGGCCACGTGCTACACTCCATAGCCACCCTCTATGCGAAGGGCGACGCTCATGTCAAGTGCCACGCTCGCCTTCTCCTCACCCCTGCCCCTCGGGAAGCGCCTGGTAGCCATTCTTACAGCGCGTTAAACACTTTCGCAGGGTATGGCTCCATCAGTACAGGTAATGGATGCTCATCCCTCTCCCCCTTGCCATTACACCCCTAAACCTAACTGGGGAACACAGCACTTTGTATACTAGAGCTACAGCCATCTCTCCTTTCCAGCTACGATTTCCCCTTTCTTGAACGACCCCCAGGCTGTGGCCGTACCACACCTCACAGCCCCACACACCAGGAGGTCCCAGCTGCTGTGCCCGAGTGTCACATCTGCAGGGGGACACACCTGTCCCCCCCTGTGCCTGGCACAGCAACGTTAAGTCTCGTGAGGCTCTCTTACGTGCCAGGGTAAGACGCACTTACCATTCCCCCTCAAGCAGCTGCCTTATAAGCACAGTTCTGAACATGTTTGCTCTTTCAAAAGTGTTGTTTTGATTAGAGGCAGTTTTTGTAAATATAATTACCATTAAAAAAGCATTGTTCCATCTCCATTAGCATGAGGAGGGCTGTTCTAAAATAAGAGAAGTGGGGGATGGAAGAAGGCTTTGTTAGCTGAATACCTACATTTTTAGTACAGTTTATTACTCAGAAATATATGGATTTATATGAAGTACAAGACAATCTTAAAAATACATACCGAAACATTGTCAATATTAATATTAGTAAATTGAGGGCAATAATAGTAAATTAATGAAGATTTATTTGTATAGATACTATTTGACCCAAAGGCCTTTTTTTTTTTTTTTTTTTTTTTAAAGGAGTGAAGCAAATTTGGATTTTGTTTTTTGTTTTTGTTTTTTGATTTTTTTTTTTTAAAAAAAAGAAGTCTCCTGGGTTAAGCCTCTGTATCCTGTGTGTTTATGGTGAATGAAAGAATCAGCTGAAGTCCCTGGCTTCCTGTAGCCCTGTCTTTGCCGCATTCTCAGATTCAGCACCATGCATAACAAAAAAATCACTTTCTGCATTAAGGTCTTCTCTGAGGCCAGAGCAGAGACTAAGAGATGGCCAAAACTGAAAAATACGTTACATGTTCAAAATTGCAAAAGGTACAGGAGAGAGCAAAAAATCATCACAGCTCTTCTTGGCACTGTTCAATGATTAACAGCTCTGTAACCTGCAGCCTGGTAACCTGTAGCTCCAAAGACAGTTTTCACAGCTGTCAGCAGACAGAACAACTCTAGAAGAGGCTTACAGTGGCAGTACAGCGTATTCCTCTGCCAACATCTGAAGCTGCACGTAGGGCCAGCACAGAGCAATAACTTGTCTGGATGGAGGGATGCACTTGCCAGCAAGTTTCACATCAACCCAGGCCAACTTACATGCCACGCTCTCCAGGGACCATCAACTGCACCGTCTTTGGATAGCGCCGGGCTGCTGGCAAAGGAAAACTGCTATAAAACACGTGTCCCGGCACCTATCGTCCAACCTGGCACTAGAGGAGCGTGTTCAGCAGAACCAAGAGAGATTTCATGGTAGTAAAAACAAACACTGCTCACAAAATCAGTGCAGCTGGGGAAGAGATTTCCAGATATCAACCTACTAGATTTTGTAGCAAGTCTTTGGCAAAATAAGCATTTAATCTCGCTGATTAAATTACCCTCTACCTCCCATCTAACACAGGTCTCCAAGAAGTCCTCTAAACCTAAATACAGCGAGAAGCTGAAAAAAAACCCCTAAAGATGAAGAGAAAGATGGATAAGTATAATAAAAAGAAATACATCATCATATTTTAAACTCATTTAAATCGTCCTTGCACAACGACATAAAAAAACACATATACACACACACAATCTAGTCTGTCACCGATAGTGTTCGTTTCATCTTCATTCCTCCTTAGTTTCATTTCCTGCTTCTCAGCCACTATCAGAATATGGTACCGCTAGATAACCATGCAAGAAGCTAAATCCAAAATAGAACAGGAACTAAGAGCTTTACAGGCATCCTGGACTGAGCCTTTTCAACTCTCAGATATGCTCTTTTTCCTTAATAAACTGCCTATTATTTCTGACCTTTCTTCCTCATTCCAACCAGTACAGAGGGAGAAGAGCATGTATTTCCAGAAACACTCCAACAATACATCTACAGGTGAGCCAGAACCTGGAAGCGTAAGAGTGAAAAACCTTCTCTTATGGGACTCAGTCTAAACTTTGCTTTCTGAAAAGATTTAGAATTCAAATATTTCTGGGTTATTTTGGGGTAGCTGTTTTAAGGAGGTGGGTAGAAATTCAAATTTCACTAATTTCTTATTCATCAGAGTAACCATCCCTGTGTTCTTGTTTAGCCGAGTTTCATGGTTCTTTATTGCACATTCGGTACTGAAGGTGGTGCCTCATCCAGACCCAACCCCAAACCCCAGCCAGATGCAACAGCCCATTAAAGAAATAAACAGGCGACAGGAGATGGCATTATTAAAGGTCCTTATTTAAGGTCAATGTGTGGTTGTATTTTATAATCCTATTGACCATAAAATCAATGGGGACCAAGCAGGTAACAGCACAGCCAGCAGCCGACGGAGGAATCGTGGACATTTTTGTGCTTGCAGCATAGCCTGGAGCAGCAGTTCCCAGACTGCACTCGCTCTGGTGCAGGCTTGAGGAAGGGAGCTACAGAATTAAACAGAAGTGATGGCAAAAGAGGGATCAGCAGAAGCAGCACAGGGTAAAATGAAGACTGTTCCCAAAATAGCAAGAAAAGAAAAATGAGCCATCACAAATATTTAAATTGTTTATATAAGAGTTCAAAAATAAATCCTGGCATTTCTCCAGGTTCTTGAAAGGGACAAATAAAAGCCAGCCCTTCAGATAATATTTATTGCTTGCAACGGCCACGGTGTCACAGCAGAACCTCATGCAGGATCTCCATTTCAGGGAAGTCTTTTGCCACAACTGACTAGACAGTCATCAGCAAAGCAAAGACAAAACCACACAGCCTGCCCTGAATGAAATGAAAATCCTAGTGGCAGGAACACATATTCAGGAGGTGCAAGAAAACTTTTGACAGTGGTTTAATCTCTTCAGTGAGCAAGACGAGCTGCTTGCCCTTCCCGAAGCCCACGATAGTTTTTGGCACCGATTTCTCTGGGCAGGCTGGCACAGCTTGCACTGCGTTTGAGACTCTTGTACTAGCTCACAATTTTTGCTGCTGCTCGTCAAGAGCAGACTGGGGCGGTTCTGAATCCAACCCCATGGGAAAGAGAAGAAAATGGATCCTTATGAGAAAACAACAACAACAACAACTTCTGCTTCCTAATTTTTGGTGTTGGCCTTGGTACCCACAAAAGGGACTGGAGCTTGAAATGCAAAGTCCAGCTCCCAGCTAGCATGAGCCCACCAGTCATCTTCCTGCTGTGCTCACAGAAGCAGCTGCCACCCATTTCCTTACTGTCTTTAGAACTCAAAAAATCAGTGTTGCCCAAGAGCTTTCACTATCTCTTAAAGTCAATCCCAGCCGTCCAAGCAGTTCTCACAGCATCCCTGCTCCCTCACTTGCTCGTGGTGAAAAGGGGAAGATGGAAGAGGATAAAGTTTTACATCTATTTCATCTTCCCTTTCATCCCTTGGAAGCAGATGTAGTTTCTGGCATTTCAATTCCCCCATCCTTTTGGCAAGTGTATGAGCCAAGCTTACATGCAAAGTGACAGAGCTTAAACTCTTACATGGAAAGGATTTTAAAGGTTGTTCCATCAGATCTTTGTCCCCATACCCTTGGGCTCCACTGAAGCCACTTTTCCATGGCTAACTATGTCGAGCTTAGCAGTTCCTATATCCTAGCAGGTCAAAAACATGCGAAACAAGACACAAGTTCAAATAAAACATACCCTGCTGTAACTTAAATCTCTGTTAGCAGTTTCTATTTTTTTCCCTTGAGTGTCAATCCCCCTGCGTTCAGCTCTGGGGAAGGAGAAGAGCTGTGGGATTGCTTATAGGACAATAAGTACTAAGTCACAGCAAGTTTAGCCAATTGATTTCTTAATTTATTTTGCATCTAAGGAAGTGTTAAGCCATGCAGCACATGTGCCAAAAGAAGGAAAGAATAAATTTAATGTACTCTGACTAGATGCCCTTAGGTTTAAAGCTAACCCTTTACATTTCAGTCTAGGATATAATGTCAGAACCAGGACAAATGTTAACGCACCCAGACCCTGCAAGGGCCAGAACCCTATTGTATTGGGCATGTTCATATAACACAGAGTAGAACATATTCAATGCCTTA